>CM068308.1:6466486-7066486 GCA_034768735.1 Schistosoma mekongi
CGTATTTGCTTATTTCTGTGTGTGACACAGGTGTTAATAATGATTGGTAGTCAGTGTATTTGGAGATCGAGTGAAATTGGACAATGTCTAGGGAGACGATGTTGTCAGTTGTATGTGAACGTCCATCGTAGTTGTACAGTTTGTAAGTGGTGATGTTTGACAGAGGTGATGCAATATATGTAGACCATGGGGTGTATATGAAATCGAGGTTTGGTGATGTGGATGGTTTGTTAGTTTAGTGTTGTTCTGATGTGTTTTGTTTTGCCATGTGTTATGATGACAGTGATAATTTGTGTTGATGATGAGAAATTGTTGATGGGTGGTGATGTGATAGGTAGTTAAATGAATGAGGCGGCGGACGGCGTCGGAGTGGCCGAGCGGTCTAAGGCGCCAGACTCAAGAGTAGTCCTTCTGGGTGTTCTGGTCCACGATGTGGGCGTGGGTTCGAATCCCACCTCCGACACTAGCTTTTTGACCACACACTACACAAAATTATACAACAAACAAATCCACACGATACACATCAACCAACAATTACAAACTGCTGCTTCTCTGCCTAACTGCTCAACCTCCACAGAGATCTAACCACATGGACTCCAGTAACCAACTACTCAGGTCAGTTGCAACACTTCATTCATGCATTCAAGCACTGAGATTAATTCACATGCATCGAAATACTACCCAAACACATTGTATGCACCTGTGAATATCTATGTGCAACGTTGTATACTTATGTGTATATGCTAACCTACCGACTTCTATATATCGCGTCGTCGTTGAATTACACACACACACCTTCTCAACTCACCTACTACAGTCTGTCGCAAATCATCCTCCATTTCACAAATTCCCACTATCGATCATCTCACTGAACCAACTCATCGAATCTCTTATCTTCTCAATTACACTGTCAACTAGCAGCTATAACCGAATCACACACCACAACGGGAATCACTTCACACCACTGCCACATACCTAATCTTCTGTGTGTCCTGACCACAGACACATATCTGATCCGCACAGCCAAAACACATGCATCATTGCGCAACGCTTCAAACACATTCGATCGATAAATAGCAATGCGTATTACACAATACACTCATAGATACGATCAACATGTGAATGGTGAGTTGACACAATCTATACAGATAAGAGAGTCAATAAAGCCTACAGTCGACTTGCAATCTTCGTGTCAGTGAAACCTATTTGAATGTGGTGGATGGAATGCAATCTGTAGTGACGGGATTGTATGCGATGAGTTAAGGTGGGGCTTGCTATGATGAGTCGGGGAGAGATGTGAGGAGAGAAGATGAGAATCTGACCACCGCTTTACACAATCATTGGAATACGACTCGTACGACCTAGTAGTTGATCAGTCTGATGAACGTGACACTCATGATTGGTGTGTAATTGATGTGTCGGTCGTTGTGACTCACAAATGCTTGGAATATGTGTTAGTGGCATGTGCACTGAACTCGTAGTTGATTTGTTGATGGAGGTGACTATGAAATTTGTTTGGATGATTGATTGATGAATTGACCGATTGATTGAATGAATGATTGAGTGTGTTCGTATTTGCTTATTTCTGTGTGTGACACAGGTGTTAATAATGATTGGTAGTCAGTGTATTTGGAGATCGAGTGAAATTGGACAATGTCTAGGGAGACGATGTTGTCAGTTGTATGTGAACGTCCATCGTAGTTGTACAGTTTGTAAGTGGTGATGTTTGACAGAGGTGATGCAATATATGTAGACCATGGGGTGTATATGAAATCGAGGTTTGGTGATGTGGATGGTTTGTTAGTTTAGTGTTGTTCTGATGTGTTTTGTTTTGCCATGTGTTATGATGACAGTGATAATTTGTGTTGATGATGAGAAATTGTTGATGGGTGGTGATGTGATAGGTAGTTAAATGAATGAGGCGGCGGACGGCGTCGGAGTGGCCGAGCGGTCTAAGGCGCCAGACTCAAGAGTAGTCCTTCTGGGTGTTCTGGTCCACGATGTGGGCGTGGGTTCGAATCCCACCTCCGACACTAGCTTTTTGACCACACACTACACAAAATTATACAACAAACAAATCCACACGATACACATCAACCAACAATTACAAACTGCTGCTTCTCTGCCTAACTGCTCAACCTCCACAGAGATCTAACCACATGGACTCCAGTAACCAACTACTCAGGTCAGTTGCAACACTTCATTCATGCATTCAAGCACTGAGATTAATTCACATGCATCGAAATACTACCCAAACACATTGTATGCACCTGTGAATATCTATGTGCAACGTTGTATACTTATGTGTATATGCTAACCTACCGACTTCTATATATCGCGTCGTCGTTGAATTACACACACACACCTTCTCAACTCACCTACTACAGTCTGTCGCAAATCATCCTCCATTTCACAAATTCCCACTATCGATCATCTCACTGAACCAACTCATCGAATCTCTTATCTTCTCAATTACACTGTCAACTAGCAGCTATAACCGAATCACACACCACAACGGGAATCACTTCACACCACTGCCACATACCTAATCTTCTGTGTGTCCTGACCACAGACACATATCTGATCCGCACAGCCAAAACACATGCATCATTGCGCAACGCTTCAAACACATTCGATCGATAAATAGCAATGCGTATTACACAATACACTCATAGATACGATCAACATGTGAATGGTGAGTTGACACAATCTATACAGATAAGAGAGTCAATAAAGCCTACAGTCGACTTGCAATCTTCGTGTCAGTGAAACCTATTTGAATGTGGTGGATGGAATGCAATCTGTAGTGACGGGATTGTATGCGATGAGTTAAGGTGGGGCTTGCTATGATGAGTCGGGGAGAGATGTGAGGAGAGAAGATGAGAATCTGACCACCGCTTTACACAATCATTGGAATACGACTCGTACGACCTAGTAGTTGATCAGTCTGATGAACGTGACACTCATGATTGGTGTGTAATTGATGTGTCGGTCGTTGTGACTCACAAATGCTTGGAATATGTGTTAGTGGCATGTGCACTGAACTCGTAGTTGATTTGTTGATGGAGGTGACTATGAAATTTGTTTGGATGATTGATTGATGAATTGACCGATTGATTGAATGAATGATTGAGTGTGTTCGTATTTGCTTATTTCTGTGTGTGACACAGGTGTTAATAATGATTGGTAGTCAGTGTATTTGGAGATCGAGTGAAATTGGACAATGTCTAGGGAGACGATGTTGTCAGTTGTATGTGAACGTCCATCGTAGTTGTACAGTTTGTAAGTGGTGATGTTTGACAGAGGTGATGCAATATATGTAGACCATGGGGTGTATATGAAATCGAGGTTTGGTGATGTGGATGGTTTGTTAGTTTAGTGTTGTTCTGATGTGTTTTGTTTTGCCATGTGTTATGATGACAGTGATAATTTGTGTTGATGATGAGAAATTGTTGATGGGTGGTGATGTGATAGGTAGTTAAATGAATGAGGCGGCGGACGGCGTCGGAGTGGCCGAGCGGTCTAAGGCGCCAGACTCAAGAGTAGTCCTTCTGGGTGTTCTGGTCCACGATGTGGGCGTGGGTTCGAATCCCACCTCCGACACTAGCTTTTTGACCACACACTACACAAAATTATACAACAAACAAATCCACACGATACACATCAACCAACAATTACAAACTGCTGCTTCTCTGCCTAACTGCTCAACCTCCACAGAGATCTAACCACATGGACTCCAGTAACCAACTACTCAGGTCAGTTGCAACACTTCATTCATGCATTCAAGCACTGAGATTAATTCACATGCATCGAAATACTACCCAAACACATTGTATGCACCTGTGAATATCTATGTGCAACGTTGTATACTTATGTGTATATGCTAACCTACCGACTTCTATATATCGCGTCGTCGTTGAATTACACACACACACCTTCTCAACTCACCTACTACAGTCTGTCGCAAATCATCCTCCATTTCACAAATTCCCACTATCGATCATCTCACTGAACCAACTCATCGAATCTCTTATCTTCTCAATTACACTGTCAACTAGCAGCTATAACCGAATCACACACCACAACGGGAATCACTTCACACCACTGCCACATACCTAATCTTCTGTGTGTCCTGACCACAGACACATATCTGATCCGCACAGCCAAAACACATGCATCATTGCGCAACGCTTCAAACACATTCGATCGATAAATAGCAATGCGTATTACACAACACACTCATAGATACGATCAACATGTGAATGGTGAGTTGACACAATCTATACAGATAAGAGAGTCAATAAAGCCTACAGTCGACTTGCAATCTTCGTGTCAGTGAAACCTATTTGAATGTGGTGGATGGAATGCAATCTGTAGTGACGGGATTGTATGCGATGAGTTAAGGTGGGGCTTGCTATGATGAGTCGGGGAGAGATGTGAGGAGAGAAGATGAGAATCTGACCACCGCTTTACACAATCATTGGAATACGACTCGTACGACCTAGTAGTTGATCAGTCTGATGAACGTGACACTCATGATTGGTGTGTAATTGATGTGTCGGTCGTTGTGACTCACAAATGCTTGGAATATGTGTTAGTGGCATGTGCACTGAACTCGTAGTTGATTTGTTGATGGAGGTGACTATGAAATTTGTTTGGATGATTGATTGATGAATTGACCGATTGATTGAATGAATGATTGAGTGTGTTCGTATTTGCTTATTTCTGTGTGTGACACAGGTGTTAATAATGATTGGTAGTCAGTGTATTTGGAGATCGAGTGAAATTGGACAATGTCTAGGGAGACGATGTTGTCAGTTGTATGTGAACGTCCATCGTAGTTGTACAGTTTGTAAGTGGTGATGTTTGACAGAGGTGATGCAATATATGTAGACCATGGGGTGTATATGAAATCGAGGTTTGGTGATGTGGATGGTTTGTTAGTTTAGTGTTGTTCTGATGTGTTTTGTTTTGCCATGTGTTATGATGACAGTGATAATTTGTGTTGATGATGAGAAATTGTTGATGGGTGGTGATGTGATAGGTAGTTAAATGAATGAGGCGGCGGACGGCGTCGGAGTGGCCGAGCGGTCTAAGGCGCCAGACTCAAGAGTAGTCCTTCTGGGTGTTCTGGTCCACGATGTGGGCGTGGGTTCGAATCCCACCTCCGACACTAGCTTTTTGACCACACACTACACAAAATTATACAACAAACAAATCCACACGATACACATCAACCAACAATTACAAACTGCTGCTTCTCTGCCTAACTGCTCAACCTCCACAGAGATCTAACCACATGGACTCCAGTAACCAACTACTCAGGTCAGTTGCAACACTTCATTCATGCATTCAAGCACTGAGATTAATTCACATGCATCGAAATACTACCCAAACACATTGTATGCACCTGTGAATATCTATGTGCAACGTTGTATACTTATGTGTATATGCTAACCTACCGACTTCTATATATCGCGTCGTCGTTGAATTACACACACACACCTTCTCAACTCACCTACTACAGTCTGTCGCAAATCATCCTCCATTTCACAAATTCCCACTATCGATCATCTCACTGAACCAACTCATCGAATCTCTTATCTTCTCAATTACACTGTCAACTAGCAGCTATAACCGAATCACACACCACAACGGGAATCACTTCACACCACTGCCACATACCTAATCTTCTGTGTGTCCTGACCACAGACACATATCTGATCCGCACAGCCAAAACACATGCATCATTGCGCAACGCTTCAAACACATTCGATCGATAAATAGCAATGCGTATTACACAACACACTCATAGATACGATCAACATGTGAATGGTGAGTTGACACAATCTATACAGATAAGAGAGTCAATAAAGCCTACAGTCGACTTGCAATCTTCGTGTCAGTGAAACCTATTTGAATGTGGTGGATGGAATGCAATCTGTAGTGACGGGATTGTATGCGATGAGTTAAGGTGGGGCTTGCTATGATGAGTCGGGGAGAGATGTGAGGAGAGAAGATGAGAATCTGACCACCGCTTTACACAATCATTGGAATACGACTCGTACGACCTAGTAGTTGATCAGTCTGATGAACGTGACACTCATGATTGGTGTGTAATTGATGTGTCGGTCGTTGTGACTCACAAATGCTTGGAATATGTGTTAGTGGCATGTGCACTGAACTCGTAGTTGATTTGTTGATGGAGGTGACTATGAAATTTGTTTGGATGATTGATTGATGAATTGACCGATTGATTGAATGAATGATTGAGTGTGTTCGTATTTGCTTATTTCTGTGTGTGACACAGGTGTTAATAATGATTGGTAGTCAGTGTATTTGGAGATCGAGTGAAATTGGACAATGTCTAGGGAGACGATGTTGTCAGTTGTATGTGAACGTCCATCGTAGTTGTACAGTTTGTAAGTGGTGATGTTTGACAGAGGTGATGCAATATATGTAGACCATGGGGTGTATATGAAATCGAGGTTTGGTGATGTGGATGGTTTGTTAGTTTAGTGTTGTTCTGATGTGTTTTGTTTTGCCATGTGTTATGATGACAGTGATAATTTGTGTTGATGATGAGAAATTGTTGATGGGTGGTGATGTGATAGGTAGTTAAATGAATGAGGCGGCGGACGGCGTCGGAGTGGCCGAGCGGTCTAAGGCGCCAGACTCAAGAGTAGTCCTTCTGGGTGTTCTGGTCCACGATGTGGGCGTGGGTTCGAATCCCACCTCCGACACTAGCTTTTTGACCACACACTACACAAAATTATACAACAAACAAATCCACACGATACACATCAACCAACAATTACAAACTGCTGCTTCTCTGCCTAACTGCTCAACCTCCACAGAGATCTAACCACATGGACTCCAGTAACCAACTACTCAGGTCAGTTGCAACACTTCATTCATGCATTCAAGCACTGAGATTAATTCACATGCATCGAAATACTACCCAAACACATTGTATGCACCTGTGAATATCTATGTGCAACGTTGTATACTTATGTGTATATGCTAACCTACCGACTTCTATATATCGCGTCGTCGTTGAATTACACACACACACCTTCTCAACTCACCTACTACAGTCTGTCGCAAATCATCCTCCATTTCACAAATTCCCACTATCGATCATCTCACTGAACCAACTCATCGAATCTCTTATCTTCTCAATTACACTGTCAACTAGCAGCTATAACCGAATCACACACCACAACGGGAATCACTTCACACCACTGCCACATACCTAATCTTCTGTGTGTCCTGACCACAGACACATATCTGATCCGCACAGCCAAAACACATGCATCATTGCGCAACGCTTCAAACACATTCGATCGATAAATAGCAATGCGTATTACACAATACACTCATAGATACGATCAACATGTGAATGGTGAGTTGACACAATCTATACAGATAAGAGAGTCAATAAAGCCTACAGTCGACTTGCAATCTTCGTGTCAGTGAAACCTATTTGAATGTGGTGGATGGAATGCAATCTGTAGTGACGGGATTGTATGCGATGAGTTAAGGTGGGGCTTGCTATGATGAGTCGGGGAGAGATGTGAGGAGAGAAGATGAGAATCTGACCACCGCTTTACACAATCATTGGAATACGACTCGTACGACCTAGTAGTTGATCAGTCTGATGAACGTGACACTCATGATTGGTGTGTAATTGATGTGTCGGTCGTTGTGACTCACAAATGCTTGGAATATGTGTTAGTGGCATGTGCACTGAACTCGTAGTTGATTTGTTGATGGAGGTGACTATGAAATTTGTTTGGATGATTGATTGATGAATTGACCGATTGATTGAATGAATGATTGAGTGTGTTCGTATTTGCTTATTTCTGTGTGTGACACAGGTGTTAATAATGATTGGTAGTCAGTGTATTTGGAGATCGAGTGAAATTGGACAATGTCTAGGGAGACGATGTTGTCAGTTGTATGTGAACGTCCATCGTAGTTGTACAGTTTGTAAGTGGTGATGTTTGACAGAGGTGATGCAATATATGTAGACCATGGGGTGTATATGAAATCGAGGTTTGGTGATGTGGATGGTTTGTTAGTTTAGTGTTGTTCTGATGTGTTTTGTTTTGCCATGTGTTATGATGACAGTGATAATTTGTGTTGATGATGAGAAATTGTTGATGGGTGGTGATGTGATAGGTAGTTAAATGAATGAGGCGGCGGACGGCGTCGGAGTGGCCGAGCGGTCTAAGGCGCCAGACTCAAGAGTAGTCCTTCTGGGTGTTCTGGTCCACGATGTGGGCGTGGGTTCGAATCCCACCTCCGACACTAGCTTTTTGACCACACACTACACAAAATTATACAACAAACAAATCCACACGATACACATCAACCAACAATTACAAACTGCTGCTTCTCTGCCTAACTGCTCAACCTCCACAGAGATCTAACCACATGGACTCCAGTAACCAACTACTCAGGTCAGTTGCAACACTTCATTCATGCATTCAAGCACTGAGATTAATTCACATGCATCGAAATACTACCCAAACACATTGTATGCACCTGTGAATATCTATGTGCAACGTTGTATACTTATGTGTATATGCTAACCTACCGACTTCTATATATCGCGTCGTCGTTGAATTACACACACACACCTTCTCAACTCACCTACTACAGTCTGTCGCAAATCATCCTCCATTTCACAAATTCCCACTATCGATCATCTCACTGAACCAACTCATCGAATCTCTTATCTTCTCAATTACACTGTCAACTAGCAGCTATAACCGAATCACACACCACAACGGGAATCACTTCACACCACTGCCACATACCTAATCTTCTGTGTGTCCTGACCACAGACACATATCTGATCCGCACAGCCAAAACACATGCATCATTGCGCAACGCTTCAAACACATTCGATCGATAAATAGCAATGCGTATTACACAACACACTCATAGATACGATCAACATGTGAATGGTGAGTTGACACAATCTATACAGATAAGAGAGTCAATAAAGCCTACAGTCGACTTGCAATCTTCGTGTCAGTGAAACCTATTTGAATGTGGTGGATGGAATGCAATCTGTAGTGACGGGATTGTATGCGATGAGTTAAGGTGGGGCTTGCTATGATGAGTCGGGGAGAGATGTGAGGAGAGAAGATGAGAATCTGACCACCGCTTTACACAATCATTGGAATACGACTCGTACGACCTAGTAGTTGATCAGTCTGATGAACGTGACACTCATGATTGGTGTGTAATTGATGTGTCGGTCGTTGTGACTCACAAATGCTTGGAATATGTGTTAGTGGCATGTGCACTGAACTCGTAGTTGATTTGTTGATGGAGGTGACTATGAAATTTGTTTGGATGATTGATTGATGAATTGACCGATTGATTGAATGAATGATTGAGTGTGTTCGTATTTGCTTATTTCTGTGTGTGACACAGGTGTTAATAATGATTGGTAGTCAGTGTATTTGGAGATCGAGTGAAATTGGACAATGTCTAGGGAGACGATGTTGTCAGTTGTATGTGAACGTCCATCGTAGTTGTACAGTTTGTAAGTGGTGATGTTTGACAGAGGTGATGCAATATATGTAGACCATGGGGTGTATATGAAATCGAGGTTTGGTGATGTGGATGGTTTGTTAGTTTAGTGTTGTTCTGATGTGTTTTGTTTTGCCATGTGTTATGATGACAGTGATAATTTGTGTTGATGATGAGAAATTGTTGATGGGTGGTGATGTGATAGGTAGTTAAATGAATGAGGCGGCGGACGGCGTCGGAGTGGCCGAGCGGTCTAAGGCGCCAGACTCAAGAGTAGTCCTTCTGGGTGTTCTGGTCCACGATGTGGGCGTGGGTTCGAATCCCACCTCCGACACTAGCTTTTTGACCACACACTACACAAAATTATACAACAAACAAATCCACACGATACACATCAACCAACAATTACAAACTGCTGCTTCTCTGCCTAACTGCTCAACCTCCACAGAGATCTAACCACATGGACTCCAGTAACCAACTACTCAGGTCAGTTGCAACACTTCATTCATGCATTCAAGCACTGAGATTAATTCACATGCATCGAAATACTACCCAAACACATTGTATGCACCTGTGAATATCTATGTGCAACGTTGTATACTTATGTGTATATGCTAACCTACCGACTTCTATATATCGCGTCGTCGTTGAATTACACACACACACCTTCTCAACTCACCTACTACAGTCTGTCGCAAATCATCCTCCATTTCACAAATTCCCACTATCGATCATCTCACTGAACCAACTCATCGAATCTCTTATCTTCTCAATTACACTGTCAACTAGCAGCTATAACCGAATCACACACCACAACGGGAATCACTTCACACCACTGCCACATACCTAATCTTCTGTGTGTCCTGACCACAGACACATATCTGATCCGCACAGCCAAAACACATGCATCATTGCGCAACGCTTCAAACACATTCGATCGATAAATAGCAATGCGTATTACACAACACACTCATAGATACGATCAACATGTGAATGGTGAGTTGACACAATCTATACAGATAAGAGAGTCAATAAAGCCTACAGTCGACTTGCAATCTTCGTGTCAGTGAAACCTATTTGAATGTGGTGGATGGAATGCAATCTGTAGTGACGGGATTGTATGCGATGAGTTAAGGTGGGGCTTGCTATGATGAGTCGGGGAGAGATGTGAGGAGAGAAGATGAGAATCTGACCACCGCTTTACACAATCATTGGAATACGACTCGTACGACCTAGTAGTTGATCAGTCTGATGAACGTGACACTCATGATTGGTGTGTAATTGATGTGTCGGTCGTTGTGACTCACAAATGCTTGGAATATGTGTTAGTGGCATGTGCACTGAACTCGTAGTTGATTTGTTGATGGAGGTGACTATGAAATTTGTTTGGATGATTGATTGATGAATTGACCGATTGATTGAATGAATGATTGAGTGTGTTCGTATTTGCTTATTTCTGTGTGTGACACAGGTGTTAATAATGATTGGTAGTCAGTGTATTTGGAGATCGAGTGAAATTGGACAATGTCTAGGGAGACGATGTTGTCAGTTGTATGTGAACGTCCATCGTAGTTGTACAGTTTGTAAGTGGTGATGTTTGACAGAGGTGATGCAATATATGTAGACCATGGGGTGTATATGAAATCGAGGTTTGGTGATGTGGATGGTTTGTTAGTTTAGTGTTGTTCTGATGTGTTTTGTTTTGCCATGTGTTATGATGACAGTGATAATTTGTGTTGATGATGAGAAATTGTTGATGGGTGGTGATGTGATAGGTAGTTAAATGAATGAGGCGGCGGACGGCGTCGGAGTGGCCGAGCGGTCTAAGGCGCCAGACTCAAGAGTAGTCCTTCTGGGTGTTCTGGTCCACGATGTGGGCGTGGGTTCGAATCCCACCTCCGACACTAGCTTTTTGACCACACACTACACAAAATTATACAACAAACAAATCCACACGATACACATCAACCAACAATTACAAACTGCTGCTTCTCTGCCTAACTGCTCAACCTCCACAGAGATCTAACCACATGGACTCCAGTAACCAACTACTCAGGTCAGTTGCAACACTTCATTCATGCATTCAAGCACTGAGATTAATTCACATGCATCGAAATACTACCCAAACACATTGTATGCACCTGTGAATATCTATGTGCAACGTTGTATACTTATGTGTATATGCTAACCTACCGACTTCTATATATCGCGTCGTCGTTGAATTACACACACACACCTTCTCAACTCACCTACTACAGTCTGTCGCAAATCATCCTCCATTTCACAAATTCCCACTATCGATCATCTCACTGAACCAACTCATCGAATCTCTTATCTTCTCAATTACACTGTCAACTAGCAGCTATAACCGAATCACACACCACAACGGGAATCACTTCACACCACTGCCACATACCTAATCTTCTGTGTGTCCTGACCACAGACACATATCTGATCCGCACAGCCAAAACACATGCATCATTGCGCAACGCTTCAAACACATTCGATCGATAAATAGCAATGCGTATTACACAACACACTCATAGATACGATCAACATGTGAATGGTGAGTTGACACAATCTATACAGATAAGAGAGTCAATAAAGCCTACAGTCGACTTGCAATCTTCGTGTCAGTGAAACCTATTTGAATGTGGTGGATGGAATGCAATCTGTAGTGACGGGATTGTATGCGATGAGTTAAGGTGGGGCTTGCTATGATGAGTCGGGGAGAGATGTGAGGAGAGAAGATGAGAATCTGACCACCGCTTTACACAATCATTGGAATACGACTCGTACGACCTAGTAGTTGATCAGTCTGATGAACGTGACACTCATGATTGGTGTGTAATTGATGTGTCGGTCGTTGTGACTCACAAATGCTTGGAATATGTGTTAGTGGCATGTGCACTGAACTCGTAGTTGATTTGTTGATGGAGGTGACTATGAAATTTGTTTGGATGATTGATTGATGAATTGACCGATTGATTGAATGAATGATTGAGTGTGTTCGTATTTGCTTATTTCTGTGTGTGACACAGGTGTTAATAATGATTGGTAGTCAGTGTATTTGGAGATCGAGTGAAATTGGACAATGTCTAGGGAGACGATGTTGTCAGTTGTATGTGAACGTCCATCGTAGTTGTACAGTTTGTAAGTGGTGATGTTTGACAGAGGTGATGCAATATATGTAGACCATGGGGTGTATATGAAATCGAGGTTTGGTGATGTGGATGGTTTGTTAGTTTAGTGTTGTTCTGATGTGTTTTGTTTTGCCATGTGTTATGATGACAGTGATAATTTGTGTTGATGATGAGAAATTGTTGATGGGTGGTGATGTGATAGGTAGTTAAATGAATGAGGCGGCGGACGGCGTCGGAGTGGCCGAGCGGTCTAAGGCGCCAGACTCAAGAGTAGTCCTTCTGGGTGTTCTGGTCCACGATGTGGGCGTGGGTTCGAATCCCACCTCCGACACTAGCTTTTTGACCACACACTACACAAAATTATACAACAAACAAATCCACACGATACACATCAACCAACAATTACAAACTGCTGCTTCTCTGCCTAACTGCTCAACCTCCACAGAGATCTAACCACATGGACTCCAGTAACCAACTACTCAGGTCAGTTGCAACACTTCATTCATGCATTCAAGCACTGAGATTAATTCACATGCATCGAAATACTACCCAAACACATTGTATGCACCTGTGAATATCTATGTGCAACGTTGTATACTTATGTGTATATGCTAACCTACCGACTTCTATATATCGCGTCGTCGTTGAATTACACACACACACCTTCTCAACTCACCTACTACAGTCTGTCGCAAATCATCCTCCATTTCACAAATTCCCACTATCGATCATCTCACTGAACCAACTCATCGAATCTCTTATCTTCTCAATTACACTGTCAACTAGCAGCTATAACCGAATCACACACCACAACGGGAATCACTTCACACCACTGCCACATACCTAATCTTCTGTGTGTCCTGACCACAGACACATATCTGATCCGCACAGCCAAAACACATGCATCATTGCGCAACGCTTCAAACACATTCGATCGATAAATAGCAATGCGTATTACACAACACACTCATAGATACGATCAACATGTGAATGGTGAGTTGACACAATCTATACAGATAAGAGAGTCAATAAAGCCTACAGCCGACTTGCAATCTTCGTGTCAGTGAAACCTATTTGAATGTGGTGGATGGAATGCAATCTGTAGTGACGGGATTGTATGCGATGAGTTAAGGTGGGGCTTGCTATGATGAGTCGGGGAGAGATGTGAGGAGAGAAGATGAGAATCTGACCACCGCTTTACACAATCATTGGAATACGACTCGTACGACCTAGTAGTTGATCAGTCTGATGAACGTGACACTCATGATTGGTGTGTAATTGATGTGTCGGTCGTTGTGACTCACAAATGCTTGGAATATGTGTTAGTGGCATGTGCACTGAACTCGTAGTTGATTTGTTGATGGAGGTGACTATGAAATTTGTTTGGATGATTGATTGATGAATTGACCGATTGATTGAATGAATGATTGAGTGTGTTCGTATTTGCTTATTTCTGTGTGTGACACAGGTGTTAATAATGATTGGTAGTCAGTGTATTTGGAGATCGAGTGAAATTGGACAATGTCTAGGGAGACGATGTTGTCAGTTGTATGTGAACGTCCATCGTAGTTGTACAGTTTGTAAGTGGTGATGTTTGACAGAGGTGATGCAATATATGTAGACCATGGGGTGTATATGAAATCGAGGTTTGGTGATGTGGATGGTTTGTTAGTTTAGTGTTGTTCTGATGTGTTTTGTTTTGCCATGTGTTATGATGACAGTGATAATTTGTGTTGATGATGAGAAATTGTTGATGGGTGGTGATGTGATAGGTAGTTAAATGAATGAGGCGGCGGACGGCGTCGGAGTGGCCGAGCGGTCTAAGGCGCCAGACTCAAGAGTAGTCCTTCTGGGTGTTCTGGTCCACGATGTGGGCGTGGGTTCGAATCCCACCTCCGACACTAGCTTTTTGACCACACACTACACAAAATTATACAACAAACAAATCCACACGATACACATCAACCAACAATTACAAACTGCTGCTTCTCTGCCTAACTGCTCAACCTCCACAGAGATCTAACCACATGGACTCCAGTAACCAACTACTCAGGTCAGTTGCAACACTTCATTCATGCATTCAAGCACTGAGATTAATTCACATGCATCGAAATACTACCCAAACACATTGTATGCACCTGTGAATATCTATGTGCAACGTTGTATACTTATGTGTATATGCTAACCTACCGACTTCTATATATCGCGTCGTCGTTGAATTACACACACACACCTTCTCAACTCACCTACTACAGTCTGTCGCAAATCATCCTCCATTTCACAAATTCCCACTATCGATCATCTCACTGAACCAACTCATCGAATCTCTTATCTTCTCAATTACACTGTCAACTAGCAGCTATAACCGAATCACACACCACAACGGGAATCACTTCACACCACTGCCACATACCTAATCTTCTGTGTGTCCTGACCACAGACACATATCTGATCCGCACAGCCAAAACACATGCATCATTGCGCAACGCTTCAAACACATTCGATCGATAAATAGCAATGCGTATTACACAACACACTCATAGATACGATCAACATGTGAATGGTGAGTTGACACAATCTATACAGATAAGAGAGTCAATAAAGCCTACAGCCGACTTGCAATCTTCGTGTCAGTGAAACCTATTTGAATGTGGTGGATGGAATGCAATCTGTAGTGACGGGATTGTATGCGATGAGTTAAGGTGGGGCTTGCTATGATGAGTCGGGGAGAGATGTGAGGAGAGAAGATGAGAATCTGACCACCGCTTTACACAATCATTGGAATACGACTCGTACGACCTAGTAGTTGATCAGTCTGATGAACGTGACACTCATGATTGGTGTGTAATTGATGTGTCGGTCGTTGTGACTCACAAATGCTTGGAATATGTGTTAGTGGCATGTGCACTGAACTCGTAGTTGATTTGTTGATGGAGGTGACTATGAAATTTGTTTGGATGATTGATTGATGAATTGACCGATTGATTGAATGAATGATTGAGTGTGTTCGTATTTGCTTATTTCTGTGTGTGACACAGGTGTTAATAATGATTGGTAGTCAGTGTATTTGGAGATCGAGTGAAATTGGACAATGTCTAGGGAGACGATGTTGTCAGTTGTATGTGAACGTCCATCGTAGTTGTACAGTTTGTAAGTGGTGATGTTTGACAGAGGTGATGCAATATATGTAGACCATGGGGTGTATATGAAATCGAGGTTTGGTGATGTGGATGGTTTGTTAGTTTAGTGTTGTTCTGATGTGTTTTGTTTTGCCATGTGTTATGATGACAGTGATAATTTGTGTTGATGATGAGAAATTGTTGATGGGTGGTGATGTGATAGGTAGTTAAATGAATGAGGCGGCGGACGGCGTCGGAGTGGCCGAGCGGTCTAAGGCGCCAGACTCAAGAGTAGTCCTTCTGGGTGTTCTGGTCCACGATGTGGGCGTGGGTTCGAATCCCACCTCCGACACTAGCTTTTTGACCACACACTACACAAAATTATACAACAAACAAATCCACACGATACACATCAACCAACAATTACAAACTGCTGCTTCTCTGCCTAACTGCTCAACCTCCACAGAGATCTAACCACATGGACTCCAGTAACCAACTACTCAGGTCAGTTGCAACACTTCATTCATGCATTCAAGCACTGAGATTAATTCACATGCATCGAAATACTACCCAAACACATTGTATGCACCTGTGAATATCTATGTGCAACGTTGTATACTTATGTGTATATGCTAACCTACCGACTTCTATATATCGCGTCGTCGTTGAATTACACACACACACCTTCTCAACTCACCTACTACAGTCTGTCGCAAATCATCCTCCATTTCACAAATTCCCACTATCGATCATCTCACTGAACCAACTCATCGAATCTCTTATCTTCTCAATTACACTGTCAACTAGCAGCTATAACCGAATCACACACCACAACGGGAATCACTTCACACCACTGCCACATACCTAATCTTCTGTGTGTCCTGACCACAGACACATATCTGATCCGCACAGCCAAAACACATGCATCATTGCGCAACGCTTCAAACACATTCGATCGATAAATAGCAATGCGTATTACACAACACACTCATAGATACGATCAACATGTGAATGGTGAGTTGACACAATCTATACAGATAAGAGAGTCAATAAAGCCTACAGTCCGACTTGCAATCTTCGTGTCAGTGAAACCTATTTGAATGTGGTGGATGGAATGCAATCTGTAGTGACGGGATTGTATGCGATGAGTTAAGGTGGGGCTTGCTATGATGAGTCGGGGAGAGATGTGAGGAGAGAAGATGAGAATCTGACCACCGCTTTACACAATCATTGGAATACGACTCGTACGACCTAGTAGTTGATCAGTCTGATGAACGTGACACTCATGATTGGTGTGTAATTGATGTGTCGGTCGTTGTGACTCACAAATGCTTGGAATATGTGTTAGTGGCATGTGCACTGAACTCGTAGTTGATTTGTTGATGGAGGTGACTATGAAATTTGTTTGGATGATTGATTGATGAATTGACCGATTGATTGAATGAATGATTGAGTGTGTTCGTATTTGCTTATTTCTGTGTGTGACACAGGTGTTAATAATGATTGGTAGTCAGTGTATTTGGAGATCGAGTGAAATTGGACAATGTCTAGGGAGACGATGTTGTCAGTTGTATGTGAACGTCCATCGTAGTTGTACAGTTTGTAAGTGGTGATGTTTGACAGAGGTGATGCAATATATGTAGACCATGGGGTGTATATGAAATCGAGGTTTGGTGATGTGGATGGTTTGTTAGTTTAGTGTTGTTCTGATGTGTTTTGTTTTGCCATGTGTTATGATGACAGTGATAATTTGTGTTGATGATGAGAAATTGTTGATGGGTGGTGATGTGATAGGTAGTTAAATGAATGAGGCGGCGGACGGCGTCGGAGTGGCCGAGCGGTCTAAGGCGCCAGACTCAAGAGTAGTCCTTCTGGGTGTTCTGGTCCACGATGTGGGCGTGGGTTCGAATCCCACCTCCGACACTAGCTTTTTGACCACACACTACACAAAATTATACAACAAACAAATCCACACGATACACATCAACCAACAATTACAAACTGCTGCTTCTCTGCCTAACTGCTCAACCTCCACAGAGATCTAACCACATGGACTCCAGTAACCAACTACTCAGGTCAGTTGCAACACTTCATTCATGCATTCAAGCACTGAGATTAATTCACATGCATCGAAATACTACCCAAACACATTGTATGCACCTGTGAATATCTATGTGCAACGTTGTATACTTATGTGTATATGCTAACCTACCGACTTCTATATATCGCGTCGTCGTTGAATTACACACACACACCTTCTCAACTCACCTACTACAGTCTGTCGCAAATCATCCTCCATTTCACAAATTCCCACTATCGATCATCTCACTGAACCAACTCATCGAATCTCTTATCTTCTCAATTACACTGTCAACTAGCAGCTATAACCGAATCACACACCACAACGGGAATCACTTCACACCACTGCCACATACCTAATCTTCTGTGTGTCCTGACCACAGACACATATCTGATCCGCACAGCCAAAACACATGCATCATTGCGCAACGCTTCAAACACATTCGATCGATAAATAGCAATGCGTATTACACAACACACTCATAGATACGGTCAACATGTTAGTAGTGTTTGTCTCTCCTTTTTGTTTTTAGGTTTTTTAATTTTTTCTTTATCCTATTTTTGTCTGCTTTTTTAAATATTTTACTTTTTTAGTTTCTTTTTTGTTATTTTGGTTTTATTTTTTCTTCCTTTTTTGTTTATTCTTTTTTCTTTCTATTTTTTTTTATTTTCATGCTTTTTCACTTTCAACCCTTCTATGCTCTTTTTTTAATTTTTTTTCGTCACCTCATCTATTTCCTATTTTATTTTTAATGTATTGCGTTCATTCTTGTTTGTTTTAATTTTGATAAGTAAAGTTTTATTATGTTTCGGTAATCCATTGGTGTTTTTATAAATATTTCGTATCACACTCTAATTTGCCGTGTCCATATTCTTCTTTCCTGACGTTCAGTTAAATCGTACTGCACTGTGCTTCCAGGATATCATGTGCTGTTTAATAACATTTTGATTACTTATATATTCGATTTCACAATATGTGATCCAAGTGATGAATACGAAAAATTCAAGAAGATATATCCCATCAATCAAAAGTTTTAAAAATCTTAATCCCCTGTAGATCTTGATCAAGTTTTGATCATTATTTTTTTAAGTTTTGTCTTAAATGTGATTGATATGAAAGTTCTGTCTCTTGGAATTGAATATAATGATATTCATATTTTTATTGATAACATGGATATACAACTTCATTTTGTAAATCTTTATACATATACAAACGGTCTGGTACCTTTCACTAAAGTGGATGTCGTAAGACTAAACTTTACCAAAGTAGATTGTTCCTGAACATAATTAGATTGTGATAATTATACCAATTGATTTCTGATTGAAAGACACAGAATGAAAATCTAATGATTTCTAGACCACTAAAATCTTAACTAGTCCTAATAGATAAAACCACTTATTTAATGAAGATGAATGAACCACGTAATGATTTTTGTTATATTTCTAAGGTTAACATAAAGAGTGATACCTCAGAAACGATTGAGAGAAAACCTAAAGTGAAATCATCGAATTTGTTGAAGAAACCTTTATTCTTCAAATTGCAATTCAAAAGTAATATATTAGAAATATTAGTAATATTAGAAATACCAGTCATTAGGACTGACTCAGTGGTCTAACGGTAAATCTTTCGCCTTGGGGTCAGTGGGTCCTCGGTTGGACGTTCTTTCGGATCGCGGATGTGTACTCCTGAAGCGTCCCAAGCTAGGACGAAACAGCAATCCACTGATTCCAGGTGATCACTGGTTATCTAATTGACATTAATTCGTCATAATATAATGAAAACTTATATATTTAGCATAAATTGTAACACATAAGTTCAGAAATACAGTAAGAAGGACATTTATTGCTGACAAATTAACATCATCATTCTTCAATCAATTCATAAAGATGTCAAGTGTTGAGGACAGATTGTTAAAGTTCTCTAACTCAATGTGTATTTATTAGTTTAACTGATCATTCACAACCAGTTGCATATGATGTATGAGGAAAAAATATCCCTTATAGTTTAACAAAGAACAAATAGAACAATAAGACACTACGTACTTGAACATTTAGTCGATAGGGAGCCACTACGAAGTTAGCATTAATTCAGTATTCAGTGGTATGCCAGATGTCATTTAATTTACATTTGACCTTTGGATGTCACCTCTTAGAAGTAACAGAGATCGTTGCTATCCATTTAAAGAAAACCTGATCTTTCTATTTATAAAACATTTGCATGGCCCAGTGCTATAAAATTTCACGGTGATAGTTTAAGTGTTCGGCTGAGTCAGCTCCCATCTAATAGTTTGTATTTCCAACTTCAATCAGTTCGTATCATCTCATTTAATACTAATTGGTATGAATGATCTACGCTAGTCCCTTCTCACCAGCTCTCCACAAATTTCCTCCTGACGTTAGTCACTAATAAATAATCTCCATAATACTTAATCGTAACATAATTATCAAAACAACTGACTGACTCCTAAAACTTAACTTACTATTACGTTGTTAGGCCTCTGTATTACGTAGTCAGTCCTCATTGTTATCCTACCATTTTGCATTCTGATTACGCTTTTATCGTGGTGATGAATTGCCAACACCAATTAATTAATAGAACTACATGCATTAATGTTGAGTTATAAAAGAATGTTAATCGTTATGAAATACTTTTTCGATTTACACCCTGCTTACTTAACCAGTTATCATGTATGACCTGGGTTAGACAACTATTGGAAATCAGAAATCGTTTAACTTTTTTCTTTTAGTGTGGCATATTTTACCAGTGCACTATCACAATTCCGCCAGAAGATTAAGCCTAAAATATTCAAACTTAACAGTAAACGATTAACTCATAGACATCTGGGTTACAATCTGGTGACCAAAATTTGAAACGTCAGTCAATTTGTGATATGTCTGAACTTTACTAGTCACAATTTCTCACTAGAAACTCAGAAGCATCCTGAAGTTTAGTTGAATTGAAATTTTTTTGTGGAGATAGGTATCTAGTTTAGTTGTACAAGTTCGTCATTGATTGATGTAATTTAGGCACCAATTAAAACCATGGGCTTCTCAGTAAGGTGCACTCTCGATTCCGCAACTGAATAGAACCAGAGTACTTCAGGTTTCACGAAGAAATCTTAACCATCAACGCTACTAAGCTGGCGTTTGATGACAGAATACAAACAACTAAACTTAATATCAATCTCCGCGAAATCACATCAAATCAATTAAAAATATATATATATATATATATATATATATATATATATATATATATATATATATATATATATATATATATATATATATATATATATATATATATATATATATATATATATATATATATATATATATATATATATATATATATATATATATATATATATATATATATATATATATATATATATATATATATATATATATATATATATATATATATATATATATATATATATATATATATATATATATATATATATATATATATATATATATATATATATATATATATATATATATATATATATATATATATATATATATATATATATATATATATATATATATATATATATATATATATATATATATATATATATATATATATATATATATATATATATATATATATATATATATATATATATATATATATATATATATATATATATATATATATATATATATATATATATATATATATATATATATATATATATATATATATATATATATATATATATATATATATATATATATATATATATATATATATATATATATATATATATATATATATATATATATATATATATATATATATATATATATATATATATATATATATATATATATATATATATATATATATATATATATATATATATATATATATATATATATATATATATATATATATATATATATATATATATATATATATATATATATATATATATATATATATATATATATATATATATATATATATATATATATATATATATATATATATATATATATATATATATATATATATATATATATATATATATATATATATATATATATATATATATATATATATATATATATATATATATATATATATATATATATATATATATATATATATATATATATATATATATATATATATATATATATATATATATACCCATGTATTGTCACATTCAGTTTGCTACAGAAACGTATAATATTACGTCATGACATTGAAATAAAAAAATACACTACAATAGACTTAAGTACATTATGTACAATAACGCAAACAATTATATGGTCATTTTATCAATGGATGGTGCAATTAGTATAACACAATTAATTTTATATTCAAGTGCTTTTACTACGAATATACTACTTAAAAACTGCATCTTCATCTTTTTCTTTTCTATATCATGATAATGTTCACTTCTGTCATAATACAATCTCATATATCCTTTACATCCGCCCTCCCCAGATCCTGGTTTTTATCCGTTTCTCTACTGGTTGTTTTTTTTTTAAAAATTATTATCATTACTCTAATTAATTTATTTATTAAACAAAAGACATGAATATACCAACAATTATTCCATTTAATGAATTGCAGTTAACATATTACATATCAAAATTACACATTAATTGAATTGAAATATTCATACTTGTAACCATTATAAATGATTACATCATCATCAACACATCACAATATTTTCTTCGAATTGATTAGTAATAATTACCTTATAATATTTGGTTAATAACAGCACACTGTGGTTACAATTTAAACTAAGACGTTACAATTTGTTGGTCCAAAAGTAAAAATATGGTAAAGTATGCGGTGGTGGAAAATATGTGAGTACAAAAATATGGCCACCCTAAAGAGAAGTACAGTGGATTTCTAGCGATGATGAATTGATGGCCAAAACGTTATTTTACATATTTTTGTCAAGTTATGGTCATTATTTTGTGTAGCATGTGATGAAATGTGGGTTTGGTTGGACAAGGGAACAATTGTAATAAACGTTCAACTAAAGTACGACGTGATATTAAAAACATTAAATGATAAAGAATTGCATGTATTTCATAGTGATTGTAATAAGTAAAACATGGCCATATGGTTATCTTTTAATGATGAATCAGATAAGTGGAATGTAGATCATTGAGAAGGCCCTAGATTAGAACCAGTAGTATCCAATTATTATGTTCTATTTCACGTTACGCTAGTCGTAGTACATTATTAAAGATTTAAAGCTCGTGAAGAATAGGGAATATTAGATTGTAATCATGATGGTGTTTTGGTTCCCTACAATGGCATTTTTGTTATATTCTAAGGTTAACATAAAGAGTGATACCTCAGAAACGATTGAGAGAAAACCTAAAGTGAAATCATCGAATTTGTTGAAGAAACCTTTATTCTTCAAATTGCAATTCAAAAGTAATATATTAGAAATATTAGTAATATTAGAAATACCAGTCATTAGGACTGACTCAGTGGTCTAACGGTAAATCTTTCGCCTTGGGGTCAGTGGGTCCTCGGTTGGACGTTCTTTCGGATCGCGGATGTGTACTCCTGAAGCGTCCCAAGCTAGGACGAAACAGCAATCCACTGATTCCAGGTGATCACTGGTTATCTAATTGACATTAATTCGTCATAATATAATGAAAACTTATATATTTAGCATAAATTGTAACACATAAGTTCAGAAATACAGTAAGAAGGACATTTATTGCTGACAAATTAACATCATCATTCTTCAATCAATTCATAAAGATGTCAAGTGTTGAGGACAGATTGTTAAAGTTCTCTAACTCAATGTGTATTTATTAGTTTAACTGATCATTCACAACCAGTTGCATATGATGTATGAGGAAAAAATATCCCTTATAGTTTAACAAAGAACAAAATAGAACAATAAGACACTACGTACTTGAACATTTAGTCGATAGGGAGCCACTACGAAGTTAGCATTAATTCAGTATTCAGTGGTATGCCAGATGTCATTTAATTTACATTTGACCTTTGGATGTCACCTCTTAGAAGTAACAGAGATCGTTGCTATCCATTTAAAGAAAACCTGATCTTTCTATTTATAAAACATTTGCATGGCCCAGTGCTATAAAATTTCACGGTGATAGTTTAAGTGTTCGGCTGAGTCAGCTCCCATCTAATAGTTTGTATTTCCAACTTCAATCAGTTCGTATCATCTCATTTAATACTAATTGGTATGAATGATCTACGCTAGTCCCTTCTCACCAGCTCTCCACAAATTTCCTCCTGACGTTAGTCACTAATAAATAATCTCCATAATACTTAATCGTAACATAATTATCAAAACAACTGACTGACTCCTAAAACTTAACTTACTATTACGTTGTTAGGCCTCTGTATTACGTAGTCAGTCCTCATTGTTATCCTACCATTTTGCATTCTGATTACGCTTTTATCGTGGTGATGAATTGCCAACACCAATTAATTAATAGAACTACATGCATTAATGTTGAGTTATAAAAGAATGTTAATCGTTATGAAATACTTTTTCGATTTACACCCTGCTTACTTAACCAGTTATCATGTATGACCTGGGTTAGACAACTATTGGAAATCAGAAATCGTTTAACTTTTTTCTTTTAGTGTGGCATATTTTACCAGTGCACTATCACAATTCCGCCAGAAGATTAAGCCTAAAATATTCAAACTTAACAGTAAACGATTAACTCATAGACATCTGGGTTACAATCTGGTGACCAAAATTTGAAACGTCAGTCAATTTGTGATATGTCTGAACTTTACTAGTCACAATTTCTCACTAGAAACTCAGAAGCATCCTGAAGTTTAGTTGAATTGAAATTTTTTTGTGGAGATAGGTATCTAGTTTAGTTGTACAAGTTCGTCATTGATTGATGTAATTTAGGCACCAATTAAAACCATGGGGCTTCTCAGTAAGGTGCACTCTCGATTCCGCAACTGAATAGAACCAGAGTACTTCAGGTTTCACGAAGAAATCTTAACCATCAACGCTACTAAGCTGGCGTTTGATGACAGAATACAAACAACTAAACTTAATATCAATCTCCGCGAAATCACATCAAATCAATTAAAATGATCAGCTTACTTCAAGATGTTCCTATAGTTTTAGTGAGAATTCATGATTGGTGGAGTTCAGATATATCAGGAGTGAAATATTTATCACCAATAACAATGACTGATCATCATGATATATGATAAATTTGTGTTGTTTAGCATTATATTATAAAGTGTCAATGATGAGTAACCAGTTAAGTTTATTAAATTACGTAATACCTATCTTCAATATAAATATTTTTTCTAGTAAATTCTACTAAATAATATTTCATTATTATTATATATATATATATATATATATATATATATATATATATATACCCATGTAATTGTCACATTCAGTTATGTTACATGAACGTATAACTATTACGTCATTACATTGAAATAAAAAATACACTACAATAGACATTTAAGTACATTATGTAAATAACGCAAACAATTATATGGTCATTTTATCAATAGGATGGTGCAAATTAGTATAACACACATTAATTTTTCTTATATCAAGTGCATTTTACTACTAATATTACTACTTAAACTGCACTCTTCATCTTTTTTCTTTTCTATATCAATGATAATGTTCACTTCTGTCATAATCAATCTCATCATCTCCTTCTACATCCGCCCTCCCCCGCTCCTGGTTTTTCTCCGTTTCTCTACTGGTTGTTTTTTTTTTAAAAAATTATTATCATTACTCTAATTAATTTAGTTAACAACAGATCAATGAATATTACCAACATATTCAATTTAATGAATTGAAGTTAACATAATTAACATAATCAAATTAACACATTAATTGAATTTGAAATATTCATATTGTATTACATTATAAATGATTACATCATCATCAACATCATCAACAATAATTTTCATTCTAATTTTATTATGTAATCAATTAACTTATATATTTGGTATAATACCAGAACAATGTGGTTACAATTTAACTAGACGTATACCAATTTGTTGTCCACAAAGTAAAATTAATGGTAAAGTATGCGGTGGTGGACAATATGGTGAATGTACAAAAATATGGACACCTAAAGAGAAAGTACCAAGTGTATTTCTATTAGATGATAGAATTGATTGGCCAAAACGTTATTTTACATATTTTTGTCAATGTTATGGTAATTATTTTGGTGTAGCATGTGATGAATGTTGGTTTGGTTGGAAAGGTAAACATTGTAATAAACGTTCAACTAAAGTACGACGTGATATTAAAACATTAAATGATAAAGAATTGCATGTATTTCATACTGTTATTGTACTAAGTCAAACATGGCCATCTGGTTATCTTTTAATTGATGAATCAGATAATTGGAATGTAGATCCATTGAGAAGGCCTAGATTAGAACATGCTAGTATTCAATATTATGTTACATATTTACATCGTTACGCTAGTCGTAGTACATTATATAAAGATATTAAAGATTGTGAAGAATATGGAATATTAGATTTTAATCATGATGGTGTTTGTTTCCCTACATGGCATCGTTATTATATTCTATGGTGGGAGAGATTAATGACAAGAATAACTAAAGCAGTATTTGGTATTACAGAATATGCAGCACCATATTGGGATTGGCTTGGTTTAAAGCATTGTGATATATGCACAAATAGATATATTGGTGCACCAGGTAGACGTAGTGAACATGGTGTACATATATCAACTGGTTCACCATTTCATAATTTAACTGAATTCTGTTATGAACCAGTAAGAAGTCCTCTTTGTTCTGGTTGTCAAAGAGCTGGTAATAAAGGAACAATTACACGTCATTTTGTAAAAGGTACACTACCAGATTTGCATGATTTGAAATTTATTTTGAGCATAGAAAAGTAAGTTTAAAAACTACATATTTGAATAATGAAAATGTTATGTTTTACTTACCATATTACATCATCATTCACTCATCTTTCCAGTTACATTTGTAAGGATAGTAGGTTGAATAACTTGTACTAATCCTAGTAGTGTATTTTCAAATGAAAATCCAGTTTCTCATTGAAGTGTTCACCTATGGTACTAACATCACGTTTACTGGAAGAGCGTTCCAACTGTTGACTACTAAATGGGAGAAACAGAATCTTAATTTAATTTTAGTTGACTATGGTTATGAAACCCATTTTATGATGACTTTGGCGATGATTGTTATCAGAAGGCGTTAAAATTATAGAACAAGTCAGTATCTAAATCAGCATAAGATCACTTTTCATTCTAAACTTTGCTCCTAATATGGGAGACTAGAGAGTCCTTCTAATAACTTGCTACCTACTTGTCGGACACGCTCAATAGTATCCCAATACTTCATTAGACATAAACTAGCCGCTTGAATATAATATTTTGCATAAGGACCTAAGTAGGTAGGATAAATAATTTTCAACATACGTTAGTTAAAACATTTAAAAGCACTACGAACTGACCATAATCTACAAAATTCTTTAATCGTGGCTACAATGTCACTGTTTTCAGATTGTTACCTATGATTATTTTTGAATCCTGTTTTGTTCTATAGCTAATGGCAAAGGTATTCTCCCCATTATGTCTTGATAACTATCACCGTGTTCAATTTTCATTAATGCACTTTTAGTAGGGTTTATTTCCAAACTACATCTTCTGAACCATCTAACTAAACCATCTAAATCACTTTAAAGCTACAGTCTATCAATATCTCTATGTATTTCGCTGTAAGCATTCGCATAATCTGAAAACAAAGATTCAAAGAGTTTTGACAATTAGCTAACGTATAATTACAAAAACCGTATTGTTCATATATAATATTTCGATGAAATTCATCAATTACTGTTAAAATTTGAATACGTCACAGATTGATGTTGGCGACGTACCGTTGAAAACCACGGTGGATTGGGATGCTATTTCGCCCTCGTATGGTATACCCCAAGAGTGCATACCCAAGACTCTGCTCCATGGGCTTAACTCTCTCCACAACTTGGCCAACATGCAATGGCGAAATTCCCACTTCCATCAATTTGTAATATATAGCGCGACAATCATCCATCGTCATTGGGGATAACTTTTTCACTCACCACAAGTCTGAACTCCATCAAAATAACCATCTCAGTTCAATTATAATAATGAGCTCACTAGTGACTAACTTCTCGATTTTCCTGAGGCTCTAGTGAGAAGTCATGACTAGTTGAGTTCAGACTTGTCGAGAGTGAGACAGTTATCACCAATGATGATAGGTAATCGTTGCGCTATACATCACATAATTGCAATAATTTTGATTAGTTGTCATGTGAAATTGTTTTAACTATCTAGCTTACTAACTAGTCAGTTTACTAATTGAGGGAGGGGAATCCCGTGACATGAACACTGTGTAATCAGTAGGGTGATGAGAGAATATTTGTGATTATCACTAGATTAAGGAAGGAGGAAAGATGTGAAAATGAAATTTGAGAAAAGTCGGAACGAAACAGTCTTTGTAATAATAAGATAGTAATAAGTAATGTTAGTAATTATAATAATGGTGAACATGAAGTGGTTAGAATAAGATATGAAGAAACAGAAAAGTCAGAATTCTTATAATTATTTATTGATCTATCAGAAGATTACAACGATGAAATCGTCTTAATTGACGATAAATGCTCCACAATTTTAGCACTTGAACGTCTTAAACCCTTCTTGTCACAAATTCAAAAGACAGAAGATGAGTAGACAAGAATCTCTATTCCAGTAAGATAGAGATAGTGTTCTGTACAAAATAATCGTATATTTATGGTGATTATTCATCAAATTGAAATCATGAACATTTTGTTTGTCAACTATGCTCACATTGACTCACAACACTGTAACACCTTTCGCCTGGTTTAATAAACAACTGTTCTCTTTTTCTTTTTTTGGGGGGGGGGTTTAGGTCCTAACAGTTAGGACCATCCAAATAGTAACTAACACGTTTTCAATAGCAGAGTAAGTGTTTCTATACCAAAGAAATTTACATTTGAAACCTAGTTTATTCATAGTAGTTACATGTGTATGTTATGTTTGACAAACACTGACTGTTACCTGTATGCTGTCAGTTGTTAGTCAATTGAGTAACGGTGCAGAATACATTCTACATAGTCTTTGATCATAACTACAGGATCGTGTATACACTCAAACTCATTGATAACAAAATACCTATCACTCATAAAATTCATTTTATTATTAATTAATCTTCTTGGGTAAAGATAATAATCCCTTCTATTGTATCTGTTATCAACCGACGAATCTTTCTAATTATGGACATATATATATCCTTAGATACTATGTTCCTGGTGAACGTAATAGTAAGAAATGTAAATCATTTCATATGGCATTAGAAGGATTCTGTGGTCGACCAGGTGCTTATCCAAATATGAGATGGTTTCATAATAAAGTGCATGTATTGATTGAAGGAAGTATGTGTTGTACTGGAACAGCAAGCAACGATCCAATATTTATATTACATCATACTCTAACAGATAAAATATTTGATGTAAGTCAATTCTATTGTTGCATAAAATTAACATGTATAATTCTTTCTTTTTGAAAAACATTTCGACTGTTAATTTATACTACTTATTATTAGACAGTAGTTATAGATAAAAACGTATTATTTATATTTCGAGAAGAATGACTTCTTTACAAGTTATTTTACAAATACGGACAGCAATTTACAACATCTAAAGTTTCCATAATTTTCACCTCATTAAAATGTGGACCAAACGACTCTTTTAATGCTATCACAGTGTGATTTCAGTTGGGTACCACATAAAACCAGGAACTACTGGACTTTTATTTAGTCATTGTATTAGATATCCTAACACCATGTAACCTCTATTTCGTTTGGGAATCAGACCGTGAGCACTAGATCAAAGAGTAAATGGTTCATTGCCAGCATCAATGAGGTGGCACCCACAGTTCCATGACGTCATCAAGGTCACTCACTCATGAAGATGTCTTTACTTGGGGCGAAACAGTCATCCAGTGTTTTCCAGCTTTCAATGGTACCTAAACGAGGTCAAATTGTGACAACGAGAAAGTAGATATCAACTGCAAACATCATTTTAACGAAATTATTCATAAAATGATTTCTGCCTACTTAAAAGTAGCACAAATAATTGTTATGATTCGTGCTTGATAGCTTGACTAGCCACAGACAACTTTAGCAATTGGACCCTCCTAGTCGCAAATTCAAAAGACTAGTAAACAGGAATCTTTATTCCAGTAAGATAGAGATAGTATTCTGTAAAAAATTTTCGTATATTTGTAGTTTCCTGAAATAAAAAAATCAATATTATAATCCATCCAATTGGAACTAAGAATTTTTCAACAATTACCCACTTGGAACGTTCTACGTCTAGATTCTGGAAGGTTCTATCGATCAGTGATTGGATGGAATGTCTCTGGCTCTTTGAAGGGTTTCGGAGGCTTCGACGAAGTTTTTAGGAGCCGCCCCAACAATACATTTTGAAATTACCTCCCAAATGAATAAAGAGAGTTTGTTTAAAGGAATTTTAGCTTATCATTAATATTCTGATAAAAATGACATACTCTTTTAATTCCAGTAATATCATAAAACTTTGAGTAAATTTTTCTTCTTTAGCTATTTTTACCTTAATCGTAGTACTTCAATATTGACAATTATTAGGAAATTTGGTCTGTTTAACAAATTGTTCTTTGATATGTTGTTAATCAAATAAGAAAGTTCGATAACTAAGATTTAAAAGTTAGTTTTTGTGTTGTTGTTTAGATAGTTGTAATTAATACAACTGGATTTCTGTATGATATGAAGTCAGAAATGTGTTATGACTGAATGCATGTGACCTTGTGCGCACGAAGTCACAATGACAAACGCTAATGAGATTGCTTAGTCAGTCCTTGTATATCTGCCCAAATGCTGATGCAGTCGCATTCTGGAATTGGAAAAACATGAGATTCATGAAGAACCAAACAGAATCATATTATATTTCAAACACTCCTTTATATATACATAAACCAGGACACATAGTCAGCCAGTTAGGAAATTAATATCGACACAAAACAAGGAAGATAGTGGTAGTGAGTTGAGTTAAGGTGTATACAATCAATTAAATATAGTTCATTAATAAGAGATGATATACTAACAATTAAGGTGCTAAACGGAAGAATAGGGAACGGGGGGATATAATAAAGATAGAAATAGAATGTTTATTTGACACAACTAAAGCAACTGAAATAATCTTCTAAGACAGTCCTGGAAGTTAGTTGTTCCTCTAAAATCACCCAACATGATACTGTGTTTTTACTAATTGCAACTGGAACCGAATCAAATACACTAAGTTTTAGAACTTTGAATATTTAACATGTCAAATAATTCAAATTTAATTACAATTCAAATGCTGATTGTCTTAAGACATTTCGTTGTCTTAACAATACGTCTTTCAACTACTTCTGTTTCGGTTTGCATACTTCATTTGACTTATGAGCAGGGTATTATTTAGTCCTTATTGTATGCTCTGATAAAATTGATCAGTATCCATATATCTATTGATAACTGATTGTTATAAATCTAGCGTTTCAGAATCTTCTCAATACAGGAAATAATATCTGAAGCTATCTGCATTTACTGATATGAGTGGTAGTATATCATGCCTTCTCACTGAATGTTTAAGTTCGTATATGTACATAGGTGAAGGAGGCAACCATTCTGCATAATACAGTCCTACTTATAATCAAAACAGCATAGTTTATGGATGATGTTACATCCTTCGACTTAGATTGTATGTGATAATGATTTCAGATCTGAATTGTTTCTTATACACTATAAGAAAATCAAATTTATGATTTCTATTGAAGAGGAAGGGGTGAGGTTGATCATGTGATGAGGTTTTTATTTTCGTTTTTATTTTAATTCACGTAATTATGTATAATCAATTGGATTAATCCCAAGTTCATGATTAGATAAACTACATAGAAGAATTCAGAACATAACTGACTCTAATATAAGAAACATTGAAAACATGTAATATTCACAGTTCATATATACAGATAATCAAAACAATGAATGGAACGAAATCATGGTAGAAGTATAAGTTCTGTATGAAATAATTTCAATGATTGACATTTAAAGATTTCAACGCTTCATCCCGTATCAATCTAGTCCATGCTTCTTCAAAGTAAATTAATAAAAACCGATATTCGTTGATTGCATTTATCACGGATTAATGTTAGCTGTACACCACTAAAAACTAGGGAGTACTAGACAGTTATTTCATCGTAGTATGGGAAGCCTGGGATTTCGACAGGGAATCCACTCCACAGTGTTCAGGTTGGCGAACGCTTACCACGTCCTGCACAAACGGGCTAGGGTCCACTAGTCGAATTCTGATTTCTATCAGTTTGCGATATGACGTGGCGACCATTGATTGTTACTGGTAACAATTGTCTCAACCCTTCTACCAAAACGTCTGAACTCCACCTCTGTGACTTCGCACTAAGACTTCAGCAGCACTAATGAGGTGATATATAAAAATGGTGGACAATTGAAAAATCGTTATTCATAACTATTTGATAGTACTCTTAATCATCCTAGATTATCCTTTGCTATTATCATTCAAACTGATATTTATAAATGCAATAACAATGATATCAAATTGTAACTAACTTCACAAGAATAACTTAGTTACTCCTCTCTATGCCACTATTCCCTTTACCCTCCTCCCCCCCTTAACCACATCTTAAAGTTGATGTCAGTAACGTAACATTGAATTAAAAGTAAAAATATGATATTATAAATAACAAATTATTTTTTCTCTTTTTTCGAACCCTCCCTCTCCTCCAACTTTATAGTGCTGGCTTAAAAAACATACACCTAAATTAACAGCATATCCTACTAAAAATGTACGTCCAGGTCATTCAGCTTATTCATTTGTTACGGGGTTAATACCACTTGCTAGAAATATTGACTTTTTCAGACCTTTATCATATTTTGGAGTATTTTATGACACTAACTGGTTTGGAAAATATGCAGAATATGGACAACATGCATATTATTGTTCATAAGAAAAACAAAATCAATGAAGAAACAATTCATAAAGTAAATTTGAACAAAAGTTAAAAAAACAAAACAAAACAAAACAATAAATCTTATCATAAATTATTTTACTATATACACATATAACACAAAAAAAAAATATTATAAAACTAATCAATATGTGTAAATTCTCCATGGTGATAATAATTTTTTAAAAAAAAGAAAGTAATTCTTCGAAAAAAAAATACGTTGAACAAGAAAAGTTTTTTGATTACTATTGAACATTGAATATTGATACAGTGAATGAATGAATGAATTACATTTTAAAATGTTACAGTATATGTTATCAAGTGATACTTATATTTAACTGGTTAAATTACTCAATATATTTAAATAAATTTGATAATTGAAAAAAAAAAAGAGATTTCTTATTCTATGATTATTTCGTTAATTTGAATGTAATTGATTGAGAAGCTTAGCAACACTGTCAAACATTTTTCGTGTTATTGTGTTTAACCAAGTCTTCTAACACTATTTGGTTAAAGCCCAGGAATGGAGTAAGACTGGGTGAAACGTAACGTAAGGTAGAGTAAAAAGTAATGTAATTCCACAAACGGTAATTAAAGTTATGAATTTGTTGTAACTCTAGGACTTAAAACCACACAGGATTATAACTTGATTAACACAGTAAATAGTATTCACGAATAGTTATGCAATTATTTGGTAATAGATTTATGGATCGTCAATAAAATAAGGCTCATTATATTATGCCTTTCCTGGAGAAAACATCAATGGAAAAAGAATTTTGGTAAAAATCCTATATATGTATATATATGGCCTGTGTTTGGAACCACTGTGATTTACATCCGTCTGTGGAAAAATCCTTGCCTTTTGTTAAGGATTTTTGATAAGTAGGCATATTCTAATGAATTTTCACTTTGTATTCTTTGAAAAATGAATCGACAACCTTTCAGTCATGCCTATGAAGTTTTTCATCACTTCTACTGTGGCTTAACAGCGGCCACGCCACTAAATAGCTATAATTTGTTTATTTATCATGTAAAACATTGATATCCCATTTGATATAACTGCATTTCTGCAACAAACTATCAGTTATAAATACTATCTTCTAATTGGATTAGAGTGGTTAATGAATTAAAACGATCATTAGCCTATTAATAAACTGAGAGTCAACATTTCAAGTATTCGCTTTGCTCACTGATGCTAAGTTAACCTTACAGTAAAAATATTACAGATTTTGGATATTGTTTAAGTTGAATTGTGACTGGCAAGTGGAATCCAGGACGCGTGTCTCGTCCTATTTGGGACTCGTCAAGTGGGTGTACCTGCATCCCAGTGTTGATGTTCGCAGCAGGACTCAAACTCAGTTTGTTTCGTGCCAAACGTCAACATGTTTATCACTGGGCTACTAAATCCAGGCAGCCACACTTGTGCAACAGATATGTATATATAACTATGTTGTATCTGGATCTTCCCGTTGATCTGTTATAGACAGAAACTAGTCAGTCTCTGTTGCTATATTTCCATCCTGAGCGGATTGCTTCGATATAGTGATAGATCATAAGCATTGTTTAAGTGAGGTTGTGATTGGCAAACGGAATCTAGGACGCGCATTTTGTCCTATTTGGAACATATTAGTAAGTAAACTTATGGGTAAGTAATTTTCCTTTCATGTTGGAAGATGTGAAACAAGATAAGAACTTCTATTACACCTTACTAGTTGATTTTAGGTTGTCACTAATCTTTCAATACAAATAAATAAGGTTTTCACCCATTTTTGCTGCCTTTTCAAATGCAATAATCACATATGTAATTCTGCCTACTAATAAGTAGTATAAAATTCGAATCAAAATCTGTTGCACTCATTACGATTAAACACACTCAGCTCTAATACCTGTACTGTAATCAAGCCAGATACTTTCTCCGATAATACAAACAAGCTAATAAGATGTTGCTGATACATAGCCGTGGTTAATGGTTTTCTATAGAATCCCATTAAAACATTTAATAAAAACAATAACTGAGCGAAGTAATTTACTTTCGTTTTGCTGAGCCTTGCACAGTATTGTAGGTACTCATTGGCAACTTTTAATGTGAGACTTTCCTCAAATGATTTCGATAATTTTAGAAAACTCATCATGTAAAAAGCGAAAGCAAACTTCTTTGTTTATTAAATGCATTAAGGGGACTTTTCATATTATTGAAATCAGCTGAGGACTGTCTTATATCTGAAGTTCTCAATGAGTACCTGAATCAAAACGCAAAGCTCAGTAGAACGACGGTAAATTCCTTTGCTTGATCCCTGTTTTCATTATTTATATACATATATATGTCTCACTTTGTAGAGGACTTTTTATCATGAGTCACCTACAATATGCTGATACGCGAAATCTTTATCTTGAGTTAAAAAGAAAAACAACTGAAAGTCATGGACGTAAACTAATTAAACAGAATGGTATCCTAATAAACTAAACAATGACAAAAAGATATCATTTACCAAAACTTTGTGGTTACCAATCTAAAAGTTAATGTACATAAGCAATTATATACTGCTTTGCACATATGCGACTCATAGTACTGAATCACTATATAAATTTCAGCATATATATATATATATATATATATATATATATATATATATATATATATATATATATATATATATATATATATATATATATATATATATATATATATATATATATATATATATATATATATATATATAGTCAGTTAACAGATAAATTAGTAATGTGAAGAGCTACAGATCTTGGAAACCTTTTTTTTCAGTTACTTAAAATTGTTGTCAGAATAAAGGAAATCCCATGGAGCTGTAGAATAACTATAGTAGCTATGTGAAGGAACTAAAATTGTCATAACAAAAGGATAAGGAAAATGTGCCGCACAAAGTACAACACTTTTAGAATTGAAGTTGAAAAAGTGGAAATTATGGTTTTTTTTAAAAAAATGTTGTAGATACAAAGGAGTCCGTGTTGAATTGACACTCTCCATTGCTACACAGTTACGCTTCATCTAAGTGTCATATTATAAACTTACCAATTATTGTATATCACTATCCAGTTGTACCGATGGTAAACATTGCTCTGTGTACACCGATAGGTGATATTAAAAATGATGTTGTCACCAAACCAGGGCAGACATCTAGTGAAAACAAAAACCATACACAGAGCTGCTCGACATCACAAATATGGAATAAAATTAAGATTATTCAATTAAACCAACGTTTTAAAAACAGTAAATATGGCCAACGTTGGAAAACGCTCCACTATCCTAATTCACACTAATTTTATCTGTCACATTATTACTGGTATTCACATAATAACCCAGATACACAAAGTTATGATTTATTTGTAACTGCCAACAACAAATGTTTGATAAAAGCGCAACCTCCTGTCAGTTTTTCAGAAGTGTTTTGTAGTCCGAAGATATAAATCACATATTGTACCCACACAGTAATTTACGACTGACTAAGTGCGATTTGGATAACCTGTGTATCACTAGACAGTAAGATCAAATCTTCTGTATAATTGAAATCGAAGTCCTTTTTCAGATAGAGGATACTACTACCATCTAATTACCCCTAGTTTTTTTAAGACGTAACTGATAGCAATACTAAGGAATATTGACGTTACGACTAATGCTTGTAACAAATAATCCTAATTCAAATGATTTCGTAGATCAACTGTATAAGTTGTTCTTCTTACATTTAGTACCGACCAGTGCTTTAAAGGGACTTCTGGTAAGGTTTTCAGAATTGCCGGTTACATGTATAAACATTTCCAGAATTACACTTGTTGTTTAAACGAATATGATTGCCGAAGAAAATAAAGAAAAAATAAAAGCCTTTATAGGTCAAGCTTTTAATGTCTTTTAATTTAACAAACCAAATACTATAGAGAGCCTCATATAGTATAGGAAAATTTAAATAAGTTTGAGGAGCACTATTAGATCATTTGTATAGAGATGACTAACACCCTTCTTTAAAAAACTTAGCATACATGACAGAGTTAAAGTAGACGAATTAACGTCCTGGGAGAAACAGAAATTGTATGTCAACATTAGAATTTAATTACGAGAATAGCACAAAATGCTGAGCGAATATGATAGAGTTTCATAGAGCCAATCAGGAATGACTACTTTGGTAGGTCAGTGTGTTTCAGCTTAATAGAATTTATGATTACAATTAAGGTTAGCGATTTGTGAGTTCTAAGGCTGATGTCTGATGAAAGCTTGGCATATAACCAGTAACATAAGCAAGATATTCGTCTACCAGTGAAACTATAAGCATACTGCATGTATGGATGTGAAACGCTACAAGTAAGGGTGGATAACACTCGTGGGTTATTGGTGTTTGATTGATGTCTTCAAAACGATGCTCGCATTTGTTGACTACCAGCTGATTAATGATAAATTAGATGCAGGGTATTACGAAGAGATGGTAACTCACTTAATATGATTGTGAATCCTAACTATCTGAGATGGATGGGACATATATTACGCAAGCCTAACCACCGTCTACATCAACGTGTAAAGCTACCAACATTGTGTAGTTAGAGTTATGTAATTATTTAGTAGAAGTAAGATTATATTTCAATCCCATGATTATTGAACCGACTGTCAAGTCATAAGCTGTAAATCACGAACTGACAACTTTTATTATATATGACCCACAACTGAAGACAGAAGTTCTGTCCTTCTAAAACAGAAAGGAATGAAATCACCTCTACTTATTCTGGGGTATATCTTGTAATATTCCTAGTTGTGTTGGTACACAGAGTTATTACATTCTTTGTTTAGACACAAGAAGTAATACTCTTGTATTGTTGGTTCTTAACCTTATCAATGTCCGCTGCAACAAGAAAATGAGTAACCCAAATGATGCCAAATTACAAGTGAGTGACAAACATAGAAGAAAATACCACCAAAAAAGCAGGAGGTAAACTGCCGGATGATCCAAACGAGAGAAGCAACTATATATCTCGAAGCTGGCTTTTAGAGTTTAAAAATATGCTGCCCTAAGCAAACTCGATTAGCCCCCCTAAAATACTCTAATCCATCCTAGGATAAAAATGAGATTACTAGTATGCTGTACAACTGATTTTAATTTGGCAATATGGCATCATATTACGACAAAATCAATCTACGAAATCCTTGTTTGTTATCAAACATGTGAGTGTACACTCTTTGAGGTTAGTAACATAACATTAACTAATGACTACTGGAAAGTTCACAGACTTATCAGTCGGTTAAGCATACTATCTAGTTATTCACTATCAATGTAAAAATCAGCACCGATATGTATAGATCCAAGCTACATTTCATGTTAGCAATACGGTGAAATTAAGAAGAGACAGAATAGCAAGTAGTATGGACAGCAAATGAAACTTAAAAACTAGGAGCGTAGTACAAAAAGAACAAATAAAGCCAAAGAACGCTAAGTTATAAGCGACATTTGGAATAGCGGTGAAAGTGGTGAATGTGTAACAGTCACATGAAGTCTCAACTCAATAAACAAGTCTTGTATGTACTCAAATCAAAAAGTGTGCAACAACCTCGTGACAGAGAAACTCCTTTAGTATATCTCGAAAGTAAGCCCATGAGAATGCGATATTTGGGCATAAATAACACAAGCTAATCACTTAGTCGGTGTCATGGACAAGTCAGTGAACTCCCACTAATCTAGCCACAGAAACAAAGTCAGTTCCTAATGTACGACTTAATACTTTATGTCTTCTACATTCGCAGGCCGTTCGGCAACCACACAGTAAGAAAGAATGCAATAAATTTGCTCTGTGCGCCATAAATAACATAAGCATCGGAACCTATGTCGATTCATAATAAACATTATTCCGAGGTTCTTTATTTGCACGTTAAGCCTAGCCATCCAGCACAATTTCTTTTAACAGAGGCCTGACGTATTGCGATTCGACAGACACCAAAATAGCCCCCCCCCCCAGAGTAGACAGTGTAGAGAATAATCAGAGACTATATACTGACACACAGTTGCATCCTAATTGGTAATAGTATGTGCAAAAATAAATGAATCTTTGCAGATAAACTGCAAATCCACATACATCAAACCTACGTCCTGGTAGGATTATCCAATAAAAGGAAAAACCCAATTCACACGAGTCAGCAGAATGAAAGCACCAAATACGTACTAGTTCACAGAGCCGGACGTAATGTTCCGACAATAATCCTGTAGTGTTTCGTCAACCTCTTTTTGATGCAAATGCATTAAAACTAGGTTCAACCCATTTACTATGCATTATTACATAAGGCGCCTAAATGCACTACTCCTGAGAACGTATCTTATGAATACTAAGTTATAACATAATTTCACGAAGCTGTTTGCTTTAATACTAGCACGCAGATTTCTAAAGACTGCTCCTGTCCGTCATGCATAATTTTAGCACAACTCAATGCAATAGGACCAAATTTGCTAATATCGAAACCATACATGCATATGTGAGAAAGAAACAGACAACTTTTAGACCAAACTGTATTTTTTCATAACATATCTATTCTGCTGATTCTACGTTAATTATCTGTGTCCATTTGAAGTTTGTACATGGTACATAAGTCACCAAAGTGTAGAATTTATGTACACTGTCAGCATCTTTATTGGCTTTGCGAGCAAGTCTCACGCGAACACGGTAGGGGACATTTCTGACACCCTTAGACCATATAAATCTGTATAAATTAGATACAATTGTATGTGAAGTTACTGATTTAGACGCACACCAATTCGAACATCCTCAGTGCCCATCATTTTTTTGGCAAACAATTTTATCTCTTTAATAGCTCTAGGAGCTCGTCTTTTAAATCCGACGCCATGAATTCGCTTATGGAGATGGATGGTATATTCTCGAGTAGCAACCCCCTTCCTGGCAGTTCTCTTAGATTTCGTTCCAGATTGCACCATGGTACCAGCCAAACCAAAGTGACCGCTTCTACTAGAAGCTTACATGCAAAATTCAATGAACAAAAACAGTTAAAGTCAGTTACCATAAAATGGCATGAAAGATAGCAATTTATATATGGCATAAAGAATGTGGTGAGGCGCTGTTGGTAGTTGGTTTAGGCAGAATACCGAACACCGTATACACGGATGTGATGATTTAACATCTTCCTAAATGCTATTTACGATTTAGCTGACGTCGTAGCAGAAGGTAGGTCATTCCAAATCGAGCAGACTATCAAGGCAACATAGGGAAACCTTGTCTAGCTGTTCGCCCTTTGATATGTTATCCTGTGTATTTTTACTCGTCATTGGCAGCTCTAGACTTGAAGCAATATCCCCACTTGTCAAATGTCTCTGGCATCGAGGTGTTTTCTGGGGTGTGACCTGATTCGCTCTTTTTGTGTTGTAAGAAGAACGGTGGCCATTGGAACAGTATTTGTTCTTTCACTTTTCTTGTGTAGGAGAAGGATATTTCTGAACGCTGGTTTGTAATATGTTTGTTTGCATCTAAAATACAAGAGCTTCATAACAAGCTCTTGCAAAGCCTTTCCTTAGACACAATATTGTATGACTCTTTATAGCCTCAGGTTGTTTAGGCGGACGGAGGCTGACTAGGTGATTATGTCTTGAAGACTACTTATTAACAAAAAGGGAATAATAGTCTCAGTATGACTGCTTGTGAAATCCCTATCTCCCTTATCTAAAATTTGGCTGTTCAATCTTGACTTTGGTGCAGGATTCACGATCATGTGAATGGCGTCTAAGCCATTAGGCATCAGTTGATAAAACCCTTTGTCAATAGAACACACTGTTGTGCTGCATCAAATATTCGGAAGAAAGTAAGGAAAGTGTCATAGTAATATTTTAATTCCTATTATTAGTGTTTAGAGATCGCTTGCCGAGAGGGCGTTCGTAAAAACAAGATCCACCTTCTGTTATCCACAGAATATATGTTATTCATTAAAAACCTTACTCAATTGATCATCAAAAAGTCTTTCCAATGCTTATACAGTATTGGAGGTGGTACAACTAGTCTGAAACACTCCACTTTTTGCCAATTACTCATCTTGAGCACCGAGAAGAGGATAAAATTTGTATATACATGTAACATCTGTTTACAGCTGAAAAAGTACTGAAGGAGATTGGCTCATAGATTCCCTCTGCAGGCGGGTGTACTGTGACACAGAAGATGTCATTGAGGACCACGAGCTTGATTAAACTAACTGGTTTCCGTTTACAAAATTCACCCACCCACACACTGTAAAATGAAAATTGCCACCAACGGGGGGGGGTGACTTTAGCCTACAAGGGATTACAACGAGTATCCATGTGGTCAGAAGCAATTATAACCTTTCATCATAAACTGTGTAGATGCTAGACTGAAGTTGAAAGATTGTCCTAAACTACTCGGTCCGAATGGGATGTTGTAGATGCCCAACTCAAATAGACGCGCGCCAAGGCCGCACCTTTCTATGACTATGTAGCCTGTCATACCCTAACCGTGGTGGCCAGGTTCTCCTGTTCCCTCATTAGATGCTACATGAGTCACTGTTACCAGGCAAAAAGATATATGAGAAGGAAAAAATGATGTTGCACTAGTGGATTGCGGTTGCACAGACCACCTACTATGCCTAGTTCGGATCCCGCTCATCCTCATGAATATTAGCTTTGAAGGGTTTGGATGCTATGTCTGACGCCCAATGCGACTTTAATAGGTTTAGTGTACTCACACTAACCTTATAACTGATATCATTAAATCCAGTGAGCATTAAATACCTGCATCACCTTACGTCTAAACAACTATGGAGCGACCACCCACTACCTTACCCTAGATTTAGGGTTTCAAATTATCTGAAGTGGACAGGATGCACTTATCCGAGCCCTGACTACTTAGTAAAAGTGCTGATGGCTAGGTAGTGCCACATACACGCGTGAACAGAAAGTCGCGGACTCGGGCTCTTCATATAGTTGATTTTACTGTATCTGCAATGAATGAGCACGTGCAATTGTCACCAACTTCACCGTACTACTTAGGGTTTCAAATACAAAATAGTAGACGCGTTACTTCTAACGTTAAGTGCAGCTAAATTACTTTGTCCGCAAACCCATCCCATCCTAGATTGTGTATTGGAAAACACACCGTTGAATCGAAGACATCGACTCACTAATACTTCACAACAAAAATATGTAGACAGCGCTCTAGACTTTACTCATATATTTCGTATATCTTTATGGAAGTGAAACATTAAGACCAACGGTCCAATCCCTATAGGAAGTGGTGCATCAGAAACCAAGGTATGTTTTACGCCCCGAGCATTTATATGATCTTTATTCTACATTAGCCCTCTTATAATAGTAGCGACAAAGAAACACAAGATAATCTTTTATTTTCGATGTACTTCAATAAAAAATAATAAAACGTGTATACTACTAACTAATGCTGATCAGTAAGTTAACATTCACATGCAAAAAATTCGACTGATAAGAAAAATAGTAACTACATGTTACTTTATGAAAGTACAGGAAAATGTATTTCCCATATAATTTAAACAGAGGTGATACAAATGAAAGCTCTCAGGTTGTTCTTAGTTCGAAAACTATTAGCACAGGACATATATATATACATATATATATATATATATATATATATATATATATATATATATATAAAGAGAGAGAGAGAGAAATAAAGGTGAGTTGTTAACAAACTCAATTTGTGAAGTACGTAGGTGCATAAATCTTCTGGCTAGAATAAATGAGTTGTTAGCAAGGAAAGAAAGGTTGGTAGAAACACAACGATAACAACAAAACAAAATGTAAAGAACTTTTCAAACATATGATTGACAATAATAACAGTGACTTAGGTATATTTAAATTACACTTTATTTATTGGGATTATATTATTTTCGTCAGCTAGTGGAAGTAGATCACAAAACGTAGAACTTTCGACCTAAACATAGCAAAAAGAAAGACGAAAAAAACATAAATGTTGCCCGAAGTATAGAGTTATATTTTAACTTTAACCTCTGTGTTCAAAAGGGTTAAAGAACAATCTTCAAATGCCTTAGTGACGACAACGATGGATTGGAATTTTTTTTTAAAAAATCAATGTGCAATTTCAATGCAGTAGGGTTTGACTTTATTTGATGCTATGAGTCAATATCGTTGAAAAGCTCCAAACTAAGAAGCTATTGACCTAGGTAGTGCATGATGCTCAAAGAAATGGCTTCATATTGGTCATTTATCTTGAAACGATGATGACGTTGATGATGATGTTGATTAAAATAACATAGGAATAGATCAGTTCCACTAACCAATACAATAAAAACACTGCACACGATACTTAATGAATATATCAGAAGCAGTGAAGTCAGTATGTTAGAAGTTGGAATATGGTTGGCACGTGTATTCAAAGACACCAGTTCCGTCCTGATTGATAGTCGTCAGCTGGAAGTACTTGCAAACCAGTGGTGATCATACTCGTTGCTTTATAATTCTTATTTCCAATTTTATTTAGTTGTGTGTGGTATGATAAGCGACTTCTTCACATTATCTTGCTTGCATACTATGTACATAATTGAGGGTAATATATTTCCTAATTACATATAGTGATTTGGTCAGTAAATGCCTTTTAATATCCATTCGACTGAAACTTGGTAATCAATTTAGATTCAGTCACTAAAATCTTATCAGTCTCTTCTGTCGTAAGACAGAAGTCTAATGTTCCTTTTTGTCTAACTGTAGTCTCTGTGATGTAAACTATAACTTACGACAATCTCCACAAATACTCTATTCTAACATGCACGTGCTAACTAGTGAACAATTTCTTGAGATAATTCCTGAAGTCCCAGTGAGGTTCAACCACGTCTAGTATGAGGCAGTTACTCGCGAATAGGATTGGACAATGATCATGTAAAATAGCAAATTGACTGGAGTTACAAAAAATGTTAACCAGTGGCTACAGACTCAAAAGTTTAAAGGTTAACCGCTCACTACGAGGCTTGAATGTCCGGCGTTAAATTTCTGGCAGGCTCCAGCATACGTACTGCTTAGAAGTTCTGTATTTGTTAGTATTATGATTGCCTAACTAACAGTAACATGAAGAGTATAGTATAACATCTAACAAGCTCTCCTTAGATAAAATAACTAAATGAGTGATACACCAAATGAAAACATAAACTTACCGTCATTGAATATACACATTTTGTAGGCTCCGAAAAAGACAAATAAATAGCTGAACTTGTTGACTGTATGCATCTAGAAATTATTTTGAAATAGAAACAGTGAAAAGATATACATACTACACATTCATTTCATCAACAACGTAGAACCAGGCACATAAGCCCATAGGTTCAAGTTTCCATACCATATTAGCTCTACGAGATTACAAGGGCGACACAATAACAAAATACAAAAGAGGGGAGTAAAGGTGTGCAGAAAATAGTAATAGAATTTAAGGTCTAGATGAAGGTAAAGAGTGGATACTTAGCCATGTCGCTCAGTGTCTCCAGACATTCATTGCGATTATCATTCGGACCCCAACCAGGAAATCTGCATCTACTAACAAGGCTTGGACCAACAGTCAACGATTTCATGGACTGATGCCATATGCTGGATTGGCCGCCCCTACCCTTCTTCCATCCTACTTAAACCCTAGCCAACACATCACGTGACGAAGCAGGCGGTGATCGGGCATGCGCAACACATGTCCCGACCATCTCAATCGATGAATGTTAATGACCTCTTCGACTGATTTATCATATTTCCCAAGAACCTTTTGTCCAACCTCAATATTACTTATTCAACTGTTCTATGATATACGAGCAATGCTACGAGGATTCCTATGATCAAATACCTGGAACCGATGCATATCTTGGGTTTTCATGGCCCACGTTTCGCAGCCATATGATAAAACGGCGCGGACTGCTGCGCAGTACACCCGGCCTTTCATTGAAAGACGGATATCTAGCCTGCGCCACAAGTGGCGTAAATTAGTAAATGATAATCGGGCTTTTTGAATCCGTGCTGAGATTTCATCAGACACGGACCCATTAGGGGTGATGAGACTTTCGAGATAAGTGAAGCAGTCAACGTATTCATTTAATTCACTCCATATAACTAATCTAGGTGAAGAAGCAGACCAGTCCTGGAGTAACATTTTGCATTTAGGAGAGAAGCGCATCTTGAATATGCTTGCATTGTTACTCAAGGTGCTCAGGAGACTCTGCATATAGACAGCGTCTTCATCAAATAGGACTGTATCGTCCGAGTATTCTAGGTCGACAAGAGGAAATCCTGGAAGAAGATTAATTCTTATACATACACAACACTAAAGATAGTTTATAAATTATTAAAAGGTCTGTTATTACGTTGTACCAAATGATAAACAAGCGACTATAAGATATATGTTCTGTAAGTCGCTGAAGCGTCAGCGAAATCGAGATCCGATAAGGACGTTCAATTGTTGTTGTTCATATTATTATGTAAAACAACTAAGCGCATGTGAATTTGAGTGTGTTCACTTTGTGAAGACCTTGATAGAAGCTACCACCGTAACACAATGTTCGGAAACGTGGATCAAAATGACAGTACAGTTGCGATGGCTGGAACACTATTACAGTGACGTATTACTATGTCAGGAAAATCAGTTTAAAGTACAATAGCTAAGATGCACTCACGATAGCACTAAGGGGAGTAACAACTGGTATCATTAATCTAATAACACTCGTGATAGTCACTAAACGAAATATTTAATAAATAAAAGCACTACTACAAATTATAATGGTCTAAATACGACGGTTAGACTCTAAAGCTATGCGAAACGACAATCAAAGGTTCACTTAAATTAAAAGAGTATTCAGCATCAATTTCTTTTTATTGACAGATGTGCATTCTATCATTTACCTTATTTAAGGAATATGCTGTTCTGTAAAAGGAGTAAATTAATGTTGTAAATGGTCTAATACTTAACCAATGTGAAATTTGACCGTGTGACTTCAACAAATAAAACATATAAGTAACATGAGGGCTATCGCAACTCAGTCGTATTAAGTAGAACATGCGGGAGAACACAGAGAACCTGTTTTGCTTCATTTGAGACTCATAAACTGCACACACTTAAGTTAGAACTTCTTCTGCAACCTGAACCTTAAACAACCCATCACTCTGAACGTCAGTGAGTTAACTTATGGGTTGATTTACGACAATTCAGTGACGAGGAACAATAAAGCATATAAAGAACGTGTGCTGGAAATATGATTAATCAATATAATCAACTGCTTTAAACAAAAAAATCAAAAAAAAATATGATGAAATCACCTTAAATAGAGAACCATTAAAAATCAAAGAGCCATGGACATTAGACTGTCGTACGCGTGGAGATCTTCAGAACTGTATTTTCCTGACCCTATACAGGATTCCACCCAGAGACTTCAAGTTTGTAAACAAAAATGGTGACCGAGGGAGTTTAAGGATATCAAAAGTGAAACAGATATCACTGACTGAATTCTACGATAGTCGCACACCATAGCGATTTATCTAGAAGTATCATGACAGTGATAGATCTGATCCCGTATAGAGTCGTGGTTGCGTATTAATAGATTATTAAATTCAAATTAAACACTTATCAAGTGAACCTAGTGTTACGCCGGGCGATTAAAGAAAAGTAACGAACTTTCAGAACTGTATTTTGGAGGATTATTCTCGTTATTTTATTCATGAGTGATGTAATCATTTTATTTCTATGACTGTTACGTTCCCCTTGCCCGGTTCTCTCATTTAGTGCATTGATTCTTTATGTATTGTTTATTATTACGAACTACGTCTACTTTATTGTGTACAAGTTCTTCCCATTCACTACCACTATTTCTTTTGTTCGGTATCAATGTTAGATTTATGATTGGTTCACAGTGTGGTCTGATTTATGTATATATAAATGCATGATTAAAATATAATACGACCTTGGTCTGGTTCTCCGGTTCTCGGTACTCAGTCTTCCTGTTCTCAATTCTGGTTGTCCTGTTGCCGGCCTAGGGAGGTCGACCGTACATTCTTAACTAGGCACGCATCTTATTGGTGTTCGCGTCTACCAACAAAAATAATCCCCTCCTCCTCTTTCTTTTCATCGCGTCATAACACCTAGTAAGAACTTACTTCAGGTTTTTAATACAACCTAATGAACTCATTCTGACTAAACAAGCAAGATTAAAATAATACTATGCTAGCGCAAAACTTTAGTACAATCAAAGCAGCTAAAATATCTTAAAACCAGTATCAAATCACTAAAAAGTAAGCACCAAGAGACTGACCGATTTATATGAGCTAATCAAAATTTATTAGATCGCATGTCCATAAATGAGAGTGTATTCAAATTTCTATTTACCAGAATTTTTAGGCCATGATAAAAATGCAAACTTGATCGTGTGTTATTTGACTAAATAATATGCATAACCTCAACATACAACACACGTGGAAGCAAAATTCGAAGTTCTCATAATAATAATAATAACGACAAGAAGAAGAAGGAAATGAAAAAGAATATAGTACAGGAAAACTGTACAAGTGGAGGTACTACAAAATATGCGCCATATCTACTCTGACGTTTTTAACATGTTATATTTGAAAACGCCTAGTTAACAACTGCACAATCAAATAATTAAGTTAGAAATTCTTATTCAACTTTAACTGTAATTCGATGTGATTAATTTTAGGTCAGTGTACCCAAATATGTAGAGGACCTAACAATGATGGCAGAAAAAGCTGCAAGAGAAAGAAACACGAAGCTCCTATACAATACAACGAAGAAGCTAGCTGGGAAATTCAGTAATCCAGAACGGACAATCAAGAACAAGGCTGGCAAACCAATCACTGAAGTGCATGAACGAAACAGGTGGGTAGGACACATAGAAGAACTTTTGAGTAGACCAACCTCATTGAACCCACCAGTCATCGAATCAGCAGCCACGGATCCACCAATAGTCCGAGAAATCAGAATGACCATCCAACAAATCAAGAGCGACAAGTCAGTAGGGCCAAACAACATATCAGCAGAGGTACTGAAGTCAAACATAGAAGCAACTGCAAAGATACTCCACATTTTCTTCAGAAAAACTTGGGGGCAAGAAAAAGTGCCAACATACTGTAAAGGGTACCTCATCAAGATATCAAAAAAAGGAGACTTTAGCAATTGAGAGAACTATAGGGGCGCCAATCTACTTCCAGTACCAGGAAAAGTCTTCATCAACGTTATTGAACCGAATGAAAGATCCAGTCGACGCCCAACTTCAGGATCAGCAGGCCGGATTCCGTGTGGATAGATCGTGTACCGACCAAATTGCGACTCTACGGTTCATTGTTGAACAATCGATTGATTGGAATTCACCACTTTGCATCAATTTCCTCTACTTAGAGAAAGCATTCGACAGCGTGGATTGGAGAACATTATGGAATCTTCTTCGACATTGTGGCGTACTCGAAAAGAAAGTCAACATCATACGGTATTTTTATGACGGATTATATTGTAAAATCGTGCATGGAGGTCAGCTCACAGATTCATTCAAAGTAAAGACAAGTGTCAGACAAGGTTGTCAACTCTCGCCCCTCTTTCTACAGATGCTTGACCGGGTCATAAAAACTGCAACATCTCAAGGCAATCTCGGAATACAGGGAACAATATAAATGCAACTAGATGACTTGGACTTTTTAGATGACTTAGCTCTTCTATCCCACACACAGCAGCAAATGCAGATGAAGACGGACAGTCTAGCAGTAGCCTCGAAAGCAGTAGGCCTCAATATACACAAAGGGAAAAGCGAGGTCCTTCGATGCAAATCAACGAACACTAACGCAATTACACTTAACGGAGAAATTCTAGAAGATGTGGAAACTTTTACACATCTTGGTAGTATCATCGATAAAGAGGGTCTGATGGGGATGTGAAGTTGCGGATTGGAAAGGCAAGGGCAGCATTTCTACAAATGAAAAACATCTGGAACTCAAACCAACTGTCAGTCAATATTAAAGTCAGAATTTTCAGTACAAATGTGAAGACAGATCTATTGTATGGAGCTGAAACTTGGAGAACTACAAAAAGTATCCTTCAAAAGATACAAGTATTTATAAACAACTGTCTGCGTAAGATACTTCAGATTCGTTGGCCAGATACCATCAACAACAACCTTCTGTGAAAGAGAACAAATCAGATAAAATCCAGTCGAGGAAGAAATTAGGAAAAGACGCTGGAGGCGGATAGGACACACATTCAGGAAATCATCAAACTGTATCACAAGACAAGCACTAACTTGGAATATTGAAGGCTAAAGAAAAAGAGGAAGACATAAGAACACATTGCATCGGAAGTTGGAGGCAGATATGAAGAGAATGAACAGCATTTGGGAAGAGCTGGAAAGGAAAGCCCAGGAGAGAGTTGGTTGGAGAATGCGGGTCGAAGGCTAATGTTCCACATGGGGTAACAGGCATCGATTGATTGTGCTCATGTTATGAGTTACGTAAATTTGATGTGAGAGTTAGTAATACCATCTGGGGATCTAGATTAAAATAAACGAAATGGGACTAGAACTTGGAATGTAACATGCGGATGCTCGCCCGTGAACAGCGTCTAGGAGAAGAACTTTGCTAGCGTCTACATGAACATTAACTAGATGTAAAACACTATGAAATAGAATTAAGACAATTATTGCAATGAGTTTGACTGGTGAAATATCGGAAAATTGGGGGAGAAGAAACGGGAGGAAAACCAGAGTAAGATGTTTCAATGTTGTCTAGAGAGATAATGAAAACTCCACAACTAAACAATTTAGCTCAAAGTACACAATACCTTCAAAATTTTGCAGTATTACTTAAGGCGATTTTATGTATCCTTTTTAAGCATCCAGCATTAAAAAAGATCAAAGTTAATAAACTACTTAATTTGATGATGATTAAATTGGACATAGCATTAAGTAGAATTCAGTATACATTCAGAGAAAGGTATACGACTTATTTCAATTATCCGATGAATTAACAACTAATGTATCCTCTAAATTTAAGCGTACCAATAAAAGAATTTAGAAGTTTAAAATTGGTTTTCACTGAAAACGAATGAATTGAGTGTGTGTGTACATGTACCAAAAATAAAAGAATATGCTAGAATATGACAATAAACAGTAAAAGATAGAATAAACTAAATAAAAAGATTAACACTCAATAATCTCCATAACACTAAATTACAATCAATATCAGCTCATTAGTAACTAACTTCTTGAGGTAATTCCTGGAATTTTAGTGAGATGTGACCAGTGGAATTCAAGCATGTCGGGTATGAGACAGTTACCGATTAATGGCAGTAGATTAGGTGGCGCAAATATTACGCGAATTGACCGACTTAGAAATATCGACCGTTAAGAGCCGGTTAAGTGATCTAACGGTTAAAAATTCGCCATAGAGCTTGAAGATTCTTGGCTCGATCCATAGTGGAGTCATGAATGCGCATCGTTGAGGAGTTTCATACAAGAACATAATAACAGTCCACGGCTTCCTGATTTTTAATGGTTACCTAACTCAGACAGATTTGTGATATCAAATTAACATTCAACAATCTCCACCACACTCAATTACAATAAAAACATACTTCAACTTTACAACAACTTCTCGGAATATTTCACTTTCTGTACAATAATCACCTTGACCATAATACAACGAAATTTGCCTAAAAAATTGCCAAGAAATAAAAACAGTGTAGTGTAAACGGAATCGTATGTGAATAAGATAAGGTTTAACTAATAAAATGGGAACTTGATATATCATAGTGTTTACAAGGTCAGAGGTGTCGCGGTTATCGCAATGTCAAACGATAGGTGAGAAGTTACAAAAAGAATCATGTCCTTAGTCAATGTTTTAGACTGAATATAGTTATTTAAACCATTATTATTGACCACTTAATGGGAACAGGAAATACAGTAGACATGAACAAAACTTTTCAGCAAAAATCGTTTTATCCCACCTAGTTTACCGTATGACGTGCATGTGTCTATTACATACAGTGTAGGCCGTCGGTATTCAACAAAGCAAACTTATGTATCAAACCTCTTTTATAAGTATATTACGAAAATCCCTTCTACAGTGGAGCCAATCAAGAAATGATGAATGTCCCCTCCACATAAATCTATCAGAACTCAAGATCACCCTTATTTACAGTGTACTGTGGAGTAGTTCGCTTCGTTTTAACCTATAGATGTGAAATATGGGCCACGAAAATAGAAGATATGCATAGGCTCCAGGTATTTGGTCATATAAATCTTCGTAGTATTGCCCGTAAATAATCGAATGACTAAATAAACAATAGTGATGTTAAACATTTTCTTTCTTTCGCTTCTTCCACGCCTGCCACCAGAGTAAAGGACTTCAGTTGGCGAAGTTCTACCCCAGGTTACTTAAAGCTCTGCTTTAACGTTCATGCTGAATCTCTCAATGCACGAGTCCTATGTCAAATAGATTAACAGGTACTACTGGCTAAAACTTTAAAATCTAATGCCATTTATATACTCTTGTCACCAAAAAGCAAGCAGAAGATCCAAGGGTGGTTATTTACTTAACTTTATCTAACAAGTAAAGCGAACCAATCCGATTTACTCTTTGTGTATCTGGGGACGTGATAGCAGGTCCTCGTGGCATTGTCGGTTAACGTACAGCACAAATTCTGAATGCAGAGAAGGAACTTCTGAATGGATTCCTATCCATCTAAGTGGCAAAAACTCGAGAAAACAGGGACATATTCCGATGCTCTTTCCTCGTTGTAATTGTATTGAAATGCAAATGATAATACTGAGTAATACCATTTTGTATGATACAATGATGATATATATACTTATATTACCTATCCGGACCGGTAGAAGATTTTTGCTCTTTTGCATTCTCTGCGAACCATTTTAAATGTGCATCTAAATTCCAATTTCCAAGACGAATTTCTTGAGTCTTCTTTGTATTTGCATCCTTTAAAAATGAATTCAAGAGAAAGAAACACGAGACAGGAAACTGTGTTTAGTTAGTATAATTAAGAAAAATAGTAACTATCAAAGAGGGTGATGAGATTATCGCGTCTATGAAAAAATCACTTCAACAACCTCATGTAGATTTACACTATCATTGAATAAGATAGTTGATGACGATGGTAAAAAGAATAATCACAAAACACTCCGTTAGCACTTTAATTTTTATGATGTTAGTAGTTGTAGTTCTAAAACCACACAAACCACGAAAATCAGAATCTGATTCAATCATGCTATGATCCTAGTAGTAGATATTGAAGGATAAATTAAATAATTTTGTTATATTTACTGGAATTATCATTATCAGTAATAATAATAATAATCAAAAGCTTCGTTTAGTACTTATTTGTCTTGTGAAATTATAATATCGACAGCAATCGGGAGATGAATATGATAAATATATAGGTAAAAATCTAGAAGGTGAAAACTATTGAATGGCATTAGATTCAAAACTTAAAGCGGGAGAGAATGAGAGGGAGAGACTGAGCCACTGAAATAGAACACTGGACATATAACTCACTAGTAGACTACAACTGAGTAGCCAGTACTTACGAATAAAGCTCCACCTAATAGTCAATTGTATCGCAGAAGGAAGTCACATATTTATCTATAAGTATTTACCATCCAGTTTTGAATAACACTACGGCTTTGTTAAATTGATCGCGAATCAGAAGAGTTAAGCGGGAACAAGATATATGCCAATAAATAGGAATAACAAAAACAAGACGAGTTTAGTAGAGGAAAATAATAGTTCATATATAATTTAGGTGAGATAATTGTTGTATTTTCTCGATTCCTCACTAGTGCTGTTTGGTTAAGAGTGTGCTCAGATAAGCATAATTTCAACATGTATCAGACAGGATGGTATCCTGCTAACAGCATTCCCAGCCTTTTTCTAACTTTGGCACTAGAAAAACACTAGCCGCATCCGTCGATGAGGATTTATGACATAATCGACTGACCATTCACTATCATCTAACACTCTCGTTTGATTAAAGTAATTAGTGCTACGTTTTGCCGCAACTAGAAAACAACGTTTTAATGACTCGTTTTTTGTATTTGTTACAGTTTGATCTCGGTTCGGTACCATTTAAAACTAGAAAATAGTCTGTGACGAATAAAACCAGAAATTGGAAATTAACTATCATGAGACTAATTCACTAACACTAGTTATAAATGAAGAGAAAATTTAGTTAAAGAAATTACCAAGTGATACTGTCGTACGAACTTATTGAAACATATTTCATAAGTCCACCAGCCTGAATGACTAGTTAAACAGAATTTTCCTTGAAGAAACTCTTTAGCTTGGTTATTTTTGGTAGACTTCATTATAGATTCTGTGGATGGTGGTGATGGTGTTTTTAAACTGGGCGCCTGATTCGCAGAATCGGAAGAAGAAACACTTGAACTGTCAAGAATATTTTTAGCACTATCATCGGCCTAGATGAATGAAAGAAACAAAATGATATACGCAAAATGAATGTATATTTACTTAAGAAATGTAAAAAACATACGATGAATATAATACCAGCTACACTTAACTATATTAAATATTGAAAATCATGAATTTGAAATTATGCAATTTATACCAGGGATGTATTTGTATCTCCCTATTTCTGATGTTTAAGGTTAAAATTGACCGGTTTCTGTTTCCATCATGAAAAGGTTGGCTGATTAACTACAATTATTAACGTCAACAGCATACGAATTTTTACAAATAGACTCCTAGACATATAACAAACGGGTAATTTTTTGAATTCAATAATTCAGTGAATGCCCAACAAAAGGCATCAACTCTGAGAAGGTAGGTAGATTCAACTGATCGGTCCTAAGAACTACGAGATAAGCATCCTGGATTACACTATTAGCTAAAACCCAACTATTAAAAACATTCGTACCAAAAACACATTGTCCAAGGATAGTAAGCATTAGATTGTATAATATTTAATACTAACATTTTGTAGTGAGTCAACTCGACAAAAATCTATTTGATTATTAATATTAAGTGAATCAACTTAATTATGGATGGTAGATTTAGAGTGGTTTCATTAGAATCCGATATTATTTGGACATCCATTACAAAGCGAAAGGTAATGAAAAATTCTATTAGGTTAAATCAGAAGCGTTCACAATAATGTAAACACCCAACCCCTTAGATGTTATTGAATCAAAGATCAATTAATGATAAGAATCATGCTTATGATTTCAATGATACATTAATCTGAATTTAACATCATGAAGTGACCTGGGTTAAATAACCTTTGAAAACGAGGAAGCACTAAGCGACTCCTTCATCCTAGTACGAGACTCTTTAATAACATGTATCCATTTCTCTACCAGCGACTAAGATTCGAAGCAAATCACGAAATATTGTGTGTGTGTGTGTGTACCTGCAGCACACCCAACATGATTGAACCCGATTGGTTACATCTTATCGCTAGTGTTTAGGTATTATCTACTGAATTTGATCACAGGCGAGCTACTGGTCATAGCTGGGGACATCTGTAATCTAACTCAACAAAACAATAACTGAAGTTATAACATAATGTTAACCACTATATCAAAATGGAAAATAAACAGAAATGAATTCAGAAAATAAGATATTGATTTTGTAATCTACTTACATTACTTTCTACATCAACCATCGTAGTACTTTCATCATCAGCATCACCACGAAAGTTTACTTGATAAATAAGCATATTATCATCACGTTTTGAACTTAGCTAAAATGATTTTTTTAACCAAACATTATGTATTTATTAAAATCACACAGTTTTATGAATAATTGTGTAGATCAATAAAAGTAATTTTATTATGACCTTGTGGTGGATACTACTTATAAGGTCGTCCATAAGTAGTAGGTAGTTGAACGTCGTGTGAATGTGGGAACAATAAACAGTATACGAGGTGAGTTGCGAGGTGACAAGGAGCAAGATCAGATCACAATGCGTCGAAGAAATGAAGATAACCAAGGGAAGCAGGCCTATAACAGACATTGATCGAGGAACGCAAAGGATATGCAAATAGATGATTAAAAGTAATGTATATATTATGTGAAACGTTCTATATTTTCACCAATCAGACAGTTTGTCTTGGCCAAGTCAACTTTTCACAGAGTGATTAAGCCTAAAGGAGAACTATCGAAAACCAAGTAGCACTATACAAATGTTTCACGTCTGTGGTTAGATCGTCTCAGTAAAGTGAACTTATATTTACACCTAGAAGTGAATTTATGATTATCAAACCCAGTGACAAAAACAAAACCATGCCGTTAGAATTCAATAGTTTGCATTTACAACTGTAATTAATTCGTGATACTTAATGTCATAGAGGAGGATTTATTAGATTACTGAAGCCTGTTTTTTTCAAGAATAAATGCTATGTGGTATGTCTGATGTGAGTGAGCTGTGATTGGTTAAAGAATGCAGGCGGACATACCTTAATGAGTCAAGTATGTAGTACATTACTTTGTGTAAACTTGTGATTCTGTTTATGTGCCTATACTACTATATTGTTAAATTAAGGCTGTTGTTCTATATCCGGTTTTCTAAAAGAAGGTTGGGTTATTTAGTTTAACTACGTATCATGTGACCCAGCGATTGATTCACTGCTGCATAGTTCAGTACTCAATTGTATCTATGTATCATACTTATTATATTATTAATAGTACATAACGCATAACGCGAAAGATCATTGATTTCATAGTATAATTCTAGCTAAAAGATGAATATAAATATATGACGCCACCGGGTAATGGTTACTAACGTGATCGCTTTATTGACTCAAATCATCATATGGACTGATAACAAAGACGAGATTGTTAGCTAGACGAATGGATTTTATATCTAGTAAAATAGAATGTTTATAGACAAACTAGTAACAGAAAGACAAAGCTGATTAGACGTTATCAATGACTGAGAGATATTATCAATGTAGGTCAATCGTTAAAAAGGTAGATCGCAATCTAATAGTGAGACATGGATCTTCAATTTACCTTTATGTATGTATATTTCTATGTAAGTAAGAACAAAATAGTCATTAACCAAATGTCATCTAGTAATACAATCCAGTAATCAAGTAAATTCCGATGTACTAGAAGCATTGAGCTTAATTTATGGTTTTCAAACTAAAAATTCTATTCAACTTACTAAAATGAAGCAGATGAAGCACAGTTTGTATCTACGATATGATAGTCAGAATGCGAACACTTAAAACTACTGAAGTACACACTGCGCAATGATTTTGATCCAAGTTCCACAGCGCTTCTCGACAATACCATAAGAGGAAGTAAAGATAATGGAATTTTAAAAATAAATTAAAAGGAACCTGAGGAATCTGGGAAAAGTATTGTCTAGATAGACAACTGTCCATCTGAGTACGTAAAACAATTCACTTAAAGATACAAAGTGACTAAAAGTCCTCACAAATCAACAGCTACTACTATTATTAGAAAAAAAATGATATGATATGCACTTTCTATTACTGAATTTCTACTTTGCTTAACAAGTAATGTTTGCATAAGCTGTAGATCACAATCAGTGGAGAAAGAAACAGTTAAGTATGTAGATTAATGAAATGAAAAAAACAAACCTTAATAACAGTTTTAATAACAGAGTAATAATACAAGATAACTGAAAGCAACTGAACGGCTACGTGCAATTATTTCAATACTATGCTCAGAAACAATGATTGTGTGAAAACCAATGACAATATTTCTCTAAGCAGATCTACACAGGTGAACGAAGTTAGGATCGTGACCCAACAGAATATATATATTAATCAAGTAATGAAGTGCTTCGAGCAAACAAAAAAGGTTTATGCTTCATACTTAAATGCGTGACCAGAAAATACAAAAAAATGAGAATAGTTTTTAAACATCAATTTTAGATTTCAGCAAATTCACTACATAAAATAATTAATTCTCTTGCGATAATCATCGAAGGGTCTAAATGATAAGGACTGCCACTAAAATCTTAACGTTAATAGTCGTTTAACCACTAGGTAGTGCCTGAAAATGGTAAGCTTGTAAAAACTGAAGCTTGAATCGTAGATTAGATAATGGCTTTTAATTAGATAAACAGTAACCCTACATCGTCCATTTTCTTTTACTCAAATGTAACACGATTTGGCTGATTGAAAGACCTTCAAAAATGCCTGATTATAAAATTTACAAATAATTGCATTGTCTCAAAACGAGGTATATTCAGGTCCAGAGGATCTCGTAAAAACTTTTGAACAATCGTCGTATAAAATTACGCAATAAGTAGGATCCAATAAAAGTACCTAACACAACGACCTACAATCAAATATGACATTGTAAAAGTGATTTCAATTAGATCTAACTTAGTGTAATTGATAAAATGAACTAAGTCTATGCGATGCCATCAGTAGGTGCAGATTATGAATGATATTATTCAGAAGCTGTGGAAGTAGCCTAGATTCATCGAATTGAAACCTTTAAAATTTTAAACATCCCGTCAGATATCGTTTGTTTTTCCTTCTACACTAACATCTTTTATCTAACTTCTCGTCTTGTGGATAATCTTCTATACTGTTATAAAATGTATTAACCTAATCTTTTCAGCTTTTATACAACCTTTTAAGCGAAAAAGTTTTAGACATTGAATAAGAAATCAACGTGTTTTGGATTTTATTAGTAGTTTGAATCAACTAGAATGAAATTTTATTTACTACAAATGTAAAATCTGATAATTAAGTATCAAACCCTTAGGGAAATGGTAGTAACGGTAAAATTAGTAAAACTGAAACCACCTCGCTAAATATAGCATTTAGATAAGTCATTGACAAATTATTCAGACCACGTGTGCTCTTTCTGGAGATTGAAAAAGTCAGTAAGGCAGTCAACATAGACTCTGCCACTTGTGCACAAAGATTAAATTTACCACTCCACATTAGTACGACGCGATCAAATATACAAGATTGGCAAGACGACAAAACACAACAGGAAGGAATAAAGCGAAAGTATATGCGAAAGATTGAAATAACTAGTTTAGTGAAAATAAAACGCCATTCTTCTGTTTTATTTAAGGCTAATATAACTCTCAAAAACATGTTTTGATTCAAACGATTCTTCATTGAGTACAGACTATCACAATACTCATTCGAGACTACATGAAGTTCGTAGTAAGAATTGTTTCAGGAAATTGGTGGCTATTTGAGTAAACTAACAATCAAATTATAACACAACGTTAGAAATAGCGTTGTGAAGAGTTATATATTACACTTAAACGTTACTAATACACAACCCACTAGACCTCTTTGAACAGAATAAGCCATAAATACATAGAAAGTAAGAAGTTGGGTGCTTAATACAAAGGGTTGTGGTATTTCACCATTAGTAAAGCACTCGTGCAAAACCAAATGAAAGCATCATAAAATCAAAATACACGAGAAGTCAGCGTGTTATTAACCTGTGAATGTAAATAATTATGTGTTGTATTAGGTACATGCAATAAAGACTTACTTCAATTAACTATAAACAAATAATTTTAAACAAACTGTTAACGAAAAAAATGATTATTATAAAAAATTTCCGCATGTGCAACGCTCTTGAGAATTAGAATACATACTACTTGATTATTTAAAGTTATATAAGTATAAACCTTTTAGAGCATTTAATATACGCAGTTCCCTTTACTGACTTGAAAAGAACAAGTGGTCATCTTGTGTAATTAACAACCGAAATGCATTTATTTTCAGTTTTACATTGAAAGTTACCTAATTAATTATTCTACTCTGCTAAAGTAAGACTGATTGAGATGGACTGGAGAAATTTTCTGGAAAACTTTCTGTTGATTATTTTTATGACCAGTACGCACTAAGAGATAAATAAACTATATTATACCAACTTGCTTCATATTCCATTGATTATAAAAAATGTCATCACACGATTACTAAAGGCATATATTAACGTGCAATTAAAATTAAGCATAAATACAAAATCATGAAGTCCAAGATCTAATATAAGTACCGTGAGGGGTGAAGAACAACTATTCATGTCTTATGAATGGTTCTAGTACAACAATATCTGCTAGCCTCTTACACTTATTAATTCGTGCTAAGGAACGTTGACCAAAGAGTGACTTCAAATCACAGTACATTGAAACTGGTGAGAAAGAATCACTATAATATCAAGCCATCTTGTTAAGCAACTACATTTTAAACTTTGAGTGCCATTCGGTTAGACCTAAGAATTAAACATGCAGCTGTGATTATTTAAATGAACTTGACTCTTCAATAAGTTGTTTAAAGCTTAACTGCCTAAAAAATACCTATTACTACAATATTGAGCGATATAAACTTGAATTTCGGAAGAGGAATGATTTTTTTTCAAGTTACAGATATTAGTTACAAGTAAATCTAAATCTATAACAACCAAAGTTACCTACAATAGCTATATACACTGGTAATTTCTTAGTATAATCACCACAATTAAACACCCAATAGTTTAGAAATAAACGATACTTATGATTATGAGCAAGCTGATGATCAATGTTAACGAGATATATTGTTGTCGGGTCCCATTAAAATAAGCCACTAAAAGCAGAAACATTAAACTCAAGAACCCTTTAAATTAGTGTGACTACAAATAACTCTAATAGTAAGGATCTTTCACCATATGTTATAGTTATACAAAAGAAATATATGACTATTAGGTGTAGTTAACCTAGCGACTAAAACGAAATAAAAAGTAGCTTATGTAGTATTTTAGCATTCTCATAACTTGTTCATTGTACAACAACGAGTTGTTTTTTTAATTTACTTTTCGTTAACTAGAACAACGAGCTAATAAATAATATTGATGGTAGGATATATGTATATGATAAAATCTATAAAACAATTTTGTAAACACCGATGTAAGAGGCCATTTATAAAACATTAAAGCGACATTTGGCGACGATTAAACTGTTTGTGCTAGGCATTTGATTGGATCGAATTACTAGAAGGGAGACTAGAATTAAAACTTCAAAACATTAAAAATATTCAGTCAGTTGGCTTACTTATGATAAGCTAACTTTATTCTAATCACGAGTAGTCGATTGTACTCTCTTGATACGTGTAAATTATTACACGAGCTGAAGGTTCTAATTACACATGTAACGTATGTATTTACGAGATGAAAAAGTTAAAAAATGTCAGAAAACATTTTTTATTGATTTATAAATGCGCGGTGTTCAGCAACCATGCACGGATTATGAGCATCGGGTAGCATACTAAGGTCAAGCACTTAGTGTCTGAAGAACTGGTTCCTAAATTTACAGAAACAGGAGAGACCATGATTTAAGCTGAGATAAGGCATATGGTATTCCTTGACACAAACTAATATGACAATTAGTTAACCAAATAACTGGCAAAGTTACTAGACTCTGCATAGAGTTTCACTCTAAAAAGTAAATGCCTGCTTTATTTAAGAGATACTAAGTCGTACGAACTTTGTATTTGTGATCTTGCATTGATCTAAACTTACTTATTAGAATAAAAAGTTTGCGAATAACAATACCAAGTGCTTTGATAATTAAATCTTAAGAGTTGGGAACAGTGACTCGAGACAAAACCAATAACGCAGAAGCAAATAACACTACGATCACATTGTAATCCAGCTTTAGTTACACGTGGTGAACAGACGTATTTATAGTAAACAAAAAATTCTGTAAGTATAAGTTTACGAAGATAGTTTGATAAATTTATTTTACTATAATGTCAAAGCATACTATCTTTCAACACAGTGCAAAATTTTCTTTTAGGAACTTGATGAATCCTATGCATCCTACCTAGTCAATGACTGCCAACAAGTGAGAAAAATATGGATAATTAATTGATTGCTTTTGCAAGGTAAAACTTATAAAAACCTATCACAGTATGGCAATTCAGTTGCACTTTTAGTTTATGTGCACTAATCTGTGTTGTTGTAGTTACTAGATGGTGACCAAGCAATCACCACCTAGCTTTCTAAATTAACTACCTAATACGATACTGCCATAAAAAATAACGAGAATCATAGGTCAGGTGACCTGCGGTTAGTAAGGCTTTTATATTTGTTATATCATTAAAAACAACAAATTCCCAAATTACCTGAATTTTTGATTTGAAAGCATCACTAAGGAGAGCAGCAAGGTTGCTAAAACTACTAGATTGTAGCTTTTTCCGTTCTGCTTCCATCGCAATTAATGCTGAAGGTTTACTCGGTGAACTGTCTTTGGAATGACATGAAATTGGATTGGTATGAGCACGCTTTTGCTATAAAAAGCATTTAAAAATATAAAACGACAGTAAAAATACATGAAAATATTAAAACTTGTTGAAATATAAGAGTCATGTCTCACTTAAAACTTCGAGAACGTATAGAGTAAGAAGGATGAAACGAGTTGTTACACAACGACGAAAAAAGTACCCCTGTCATAAATGTGTTATCACGAATATCTTCCGACCTATTGATATATTAACAGACTATATCATGAACTGGCTGCACAACTTTATATGCAGCAACCTGTATGATAATAAGAAATTGTTCTAAAAGTTCATATTATTATACCGTCTCTTCTTGTAAACTGTTTGCAGACATTAAATTGAGTGTGAACACCTTTACTATAAAATGCTTCCGATCAGAAATCTTAGGTCAATACTACTGATACTTTAGTTGAACTGTTTCGAGTAAAAGTAACACGTAAGTTGGAGATGTAATAGCTTAAAATATACAGAATACGGCTTTCAATGACTAGAATACATGTTTGGTCAAAACCCCACCTGCTCTAGACTAAAGAGTGGGGTGATATTAGTAGTTCTCACAAGAAAAACAGCCTAAAGTGAAACGAGCTTCCGCTTGGCGAATGGGCTACATTAAGTTGATCTGAGATATGTAAGACGGTCACAAGTGAACTAGACTGTGAAAAGCAGATGTCCCACTCAATTTAATAAAATTGTCTAAAATATTACTTATTATGGACAAAACAGTGTGGTACGCAACATATAAAACCGCATAGTATAGTTGAGAATATTCAGTCTCAAAAAATTAAACGTAAAACTGCGAAATAGAAAAGGAAAGTGCACCGACTAGAATTAAATCATAGAACAGAAAACCTTTGGAATATTACGCCTTTTCTACGACACATATCCGTTGTAAGGTATACGCTTAAGATTAACCACAAAGTTGAAACTAGCGACGACCATACTATAGTACCGAATATCAAGATTTTTGTCTGTAAATGCTTATCATGCTTAAAGTCGAGAACGCACCACTCTATCGTTACTTTATTCTTCATCTTTCTGCTCTAATTTAGACATTTCGTCGCTCAATTCGGATGTATAGTGCTATTCAAAAGTGTCTTAAAGAAAACCGGTGTAGAGTTGTGCCACATCGTACTTTGTTCGTAACGGACTTTTCACAAACCGGTCATATCGAGATATTAATGCCATCAACAGCCTTACGACTTCTTGTAAAACCGATTAATCCATCTCACAAATGAAACTAACCAGGAATAGTGAAATGAATATTCATACATGATGCAAATTACAACCAGGTATTATACGACTATAAGCGCAAATTTTGACCACCTGTGTTGCGAATGACTTACTTTCGACTCAAGTTAAAGACCTGACTACCCGATAAATTAGGCCTAGGTAACAGTTATGTGTAACTTGAAATATTTCGTATATTAAAAAGACATACCTCATAGAGTGGGTGTGAACAGAGAAACTTCGTAGCAAAAACCACTTGATAATGACATGTCCGAACTTCAGAAACATCCACAATTTGGCCAACAATGCCTTCATGGCATACATACATTACAGTTGTTGTACGATGTTGCTGGTTTAAATCACACAACGTTCCGTCAACGTAGTTAACCTCGTAGTAAGGATATGAATGTTCCCCTAGAGTTACTAACTTCGGCTGACTCTAAAGAAATTGTTAGCAATTAGTGAACATACGTCTTTAGTTGAGCTACCTCTTTCCATTTTAGGATCTAAGCAGATATTAGCTCATATTAATATGTCGACATACTTGGATAATAATGTCCTAGATAATATTCCTGAACTAGTGAACTCTATTTGTTACAATGATAAAATTTTTTAAGCAAACCTTTCCTAATTTTCTTTCTTCATGGAACTGTTTTATGTATTGATTATGACAAAGTTCATAACTCCAGTACGCTTCTGATCTGACATTACACGGATGTTCAGAGAACAAAGGCCGAAGTATGGTATCCTCGTCTACTGGAACCGAATTTCGACGCTCGTATTCCTGAGTGTCATGTAATAATGTTGGTATAAAGCACTCATAAACTTCTCCGACTGTTGTTCTAATTTTTACAACATCGGTTTTCTACCAAGATTATCAATAGGAGGCAAACAGTACCTCTGTTGGTCGCTGAGAGCTTCCAAGCCATTTAAAATCAAATATAATGTCATCAGTCACGTTGTAAGATGCAATAACACATGAGAGAAATAAGAAAATCAAGACGGGGAACAACAAGTCAATTTGACGCATCATACAGGTCAGCTACACTGATTAATATAAACACGAATCGACAAAACGCGAATTTTAGATGACGTCAACCTCAACTTTGCTTAACAGAATTAGCTAACTGTCGTAATTTGAGGTCTGCGTTAAATTGGTAGGAGTTTTCTTGGTTTTATGGAGTGTATTACTGGTTACATCACATCTGTAACAGAGAAAAAAGAAGTTAGTTTGAGAGTGAAGAATAAGAGTAGCCTATACAGTATTGTCCATTAGTGCCCATACAGTCTATATTTTTGTTGAACCTTTTTTAAAATGATCCAGCAGAAGGTGCTGACACAACCACATCAGGTAGGGAGTTCCATGGTTTATTTCCTGACCACAAGAAAGTTAACATGAATTTTTATATGAGCTCTTTCATGTTCTATCTTTCAAAAGTTTCATCTTAGGTTTAGTGTGAGACTATGCTTCACAGGTGATTTTTGCCTTGAAGTGGGTCATCCACCAAATTTTCCACACTTCCTGTATTCATAAGTGGTTGAGAGAATGGAAGTTTTGATTGCAACAGATAGGATTATTGTAGTCTATGGTAGCAGCCCTATTTACCATACTGCATATTAAGGCTTACATTTTGGAAACCAGGATGCCAAATGCTTTTTAAATTTGAGGTTTGTATAACCGAAATATTGAGTGTCCTAAGTCTCCAATTAAGTCAGGTGAATCCTGATTAATGACGTTAAGCCCCGTTTCAAGAATGTGGCGTTGATAAATAACTTTTCTGTTCCATGGATGGTCTACTTTAGCAACAAACGTATACTGGGCTTAGATTGCGATTATAAGAAAGTTAATTGGAGACGACAGGTCGAAATTTAACACTACAACATGTCACGGAATTAACATCCACTGATGCTTGTTTTATCTGCTGAAAACCATCCTGTTTGGACGTTAGATATGAAATACATTTGAGCGAAACTTGGGGATGAAATTACTGATAGTTTAGATACTAGGGTACGCTTTCTTCAGGAATTAACCATAATTAGGTATGCATCCCTCTTATACATCGTTAGATTGTCAGACACACCTTATGAAAAATAAGGCGTCTATTAAATGCTAACTGAAAACCCTAAAGATATTAAAAACTATATCCCCAGAATCAAAGTGTTTTTCTTCACATATACGTTGTTAGAATAGCTTTAAAGAATGTCATTTACATGAAGTCCGTTTTATACTGACGTGGTGATCTTTTAACAATTAATTCTAATTTCTGTGCAGTATAATATAATATTGATGACGTTTACGTGCAGACACTAGTACACTTAACAAGTGTAGTATCCTAACTACCTTTGCTTTATCATAAAGACATAGTATAATATGTCAATAAGTGGTACGTATTTCAAGCAAAGCTCATATGTCAATTAAATTTGAAGCATCTTCGCAAATTAATTTAACCAAATCGCCAACATGATTAGCGAGAGAACGTTGGAAGGATAGCGCACTAAAAAAGATGCATATAGGATCGATCAAGCATCTTAGCCATGGTTTCATATCCCATGAGGATTACTTTCTCTATTGAAGTATGTACAGCTTCTCGATAGTTTTGACCATCTTTTCTACATGTAAATAATAAGCTACTCAATGAATCGGATGACGATGGTCGTTTTTATCGCGTTCATATTGTCATGTTTTCGTTTTAGCACTATTCTACACACCGACGATTCGAAGGTTATTTGCCTTTGTTATAGAAACGAGCGATATTTAGTAAAATTAACTTTCAGTGATCATGAAGGACCTTCCGAATTCGAATATTGTAAGACAAATTTTTACTGAAAGAAGCAGATGTATGATTAATGCATTCACGAACACTCAGTAGAGTGGTTTTAAAAGACACAGTTCAAGTTAAACCGAACGGTTATTTCAAGTAGCATTTCAAAATTTTTAATCAAGGTATTTGCGATTTTCAGCCAATATTAACACTTCGATTATTCAATCAACTTTTTACGTAAATTATTATATTGTGGAAAATTGAACTCAGCTTATGACCAGTGTCCTAGTTTTCTCGTTGTTTAGTTGCACTAACATGGTGCCTTGAAAAGCCTGTGCATAGCATTAGGTGCACAGTTTGGTTTTATCCCGCGAAGTATGTGTTCTGATCGTGCGTTCTTATTTATGCTGTGTAATTATTTTCTCTATTGCATGTTAAAACGTATAATGTGTCTGTTAATATGTCGGTTCCCTTTTTTATTCTCTTCCGCTTAAAATCTCTGAACAAATAAGAATGGTAAACTATACTTCACCTTTTCTGGTTTGCTTATGGAAGATCGCTTTTGCAAAATGCATGAAAACTTAAATGTCGAAAATGAAGGCTAAATTTGTTTGTATTTGAGTGGAAATAAAATCTACATAAAAGTGGATGTCTGCACTAGTGCAAGCAGATTTTTTAGATTTTACATACTTATGGAATTTTCTCATTTGTCTCATTTTTTGTATACATATTTCCTCTTTATTGTAAGATTTTGACTTAAAAAATTTATTTTTAAAATGGCGACTTAAGTACATAGTGTTCATACATATGGTTTGTTGGATTTCATTATGCTAATTGTGCGGTCAACTTGTATACTTATTTTTCTATTATTTATGGGATTTCATTGTATAGCCAGGTTGTGTTGCAGCATCTCATTTTTGAAAGCTACCTCATCTTAACAGAACTCATTAATTTTGTCTTATAACATGTCACTGTTAATTTGTTGGTTTTCTCTTAATCTATTAGACTGTTGCTCGTGTGCTCGGTTCTACGTTGCTGATGATGATGTTGCTCGTGTATATGACTACAGTCTTGTGACTTACTGTGTCACAACAAATATTCTTAGATTGAATAAATATATCTGTTGCTTAAAGATATATTTGCAGATCAAGAGCGGATTATCTTTCCATCCACTTTCTTATATATGATTCATATAAATATGATTAGGGTGAGACTACTGAGTTGATAGTCGACACAATTCTCTACGTGTTGAATGGAATGGATGTTGTAAACAGAATTTTCCGAACCGTATCACTTTCCAAATTCATTGAAAAAACGGTTGAAATCAGAAAAGGTAGGATAAACGGGTATAATTCATCGAAAACGGAAGGGAAGTTTTTCTAGCATTGAAGGGAATAGAGAGATAAAGGGAACATCATCTGGGGTAGGTGGGAAATAAACAGAAAAAGTTGGGGAGGTGAAAATACAGTTCCCTCCTTTTTTTACCACTTCTTAACAATTGAAATCTCCATTTATCTATCGTATTTTCTCTTTTCATCCAGATGGGTTAAGCAGCCAATTAATTGTTTTTCAACGTTTATTAAACGTTATTCGATACTAATGTTGGAAGCTTAGCACTACAAGTCGTTTTTTATTCACATTTGTATTTTATCCTTGCCGTTCCTATTGGCATTTATCGTTTATAATCGATTTTTCACTGCCCACTAAATCTTTCGTAAATCAACTCTAGGCGCGTTATAGAAAGATGTACTCACACTTCACACGCAAATTACTTAAATAGCTGAACATCTAGTTGCATCCACCATTTTTACTTTTTGTCGTAATATCATTTCTTATAATTGTTTGGAAACTCATTTGATTCTTTGAAATGCTTCTGCAAACATATCTGTTACTATTATTATTATTATTATTATTATTATTATTATTATCGTCATCATCATTAGTTATCTTGTTTCCTAGCTCTCACTTTTTCCTATTATTAGCTACTACTAATTGTTATGATTGTCACATGTATCTGTTCTACTGTTTCAGTGGTAGATTGTATATAAACAAAGCCTAAGTGAAAGTGTGTACATGTCTTTGTCGATTCTGCTTTTAAACTGAAAGTTCAGAAGTTTTTATTTTTCACTGTGTTGTGAAGTTATTATGTTTCCCCAAAGTAATTACTTATTTTTATTCGATTGAACATACTATTTCGTTTCAAACTAGTCATCACTACCAGCAAAGTACCCCCCCTTTTATTTGTAGTGTCTTTTCAGAAGTATTCAAACGTATTTATCGTATATTCAAGTCTACAAAATGTACTGGTCTGTGTTCAGTTTGATTCACCTATATTACATAAAGGTATTAAATATCAATATATTTGTGCATTCATATATGTATGTGTGTACAACATAGAACCTGAGATGTGGATCGGTCCAAATTGCCAGGCTTTATCAACTCAGCAAGGTGAACACCAAATTAGTAAAAGTATTAATTTGTTTAATGGTAGTACGAAGAAAACTGGGCACATAATATAGGGAACATGGAAAAATAATTAATTCGCAGAGACTTATAGGACGATTTCAAGCTCACAAAACGACTTATCTAATGATCAGTCAGTCAGTCAGTTACAACGTAGAACTTGGTACATGCGTACATCTGTTCAAGTTGCCATGCCTCAATTAGTAGGTAGAGATTAAATTGTCAGATCAAATCTCAGTAGGGGAGGTAGTAACAGAGTTAGTATTAATGGAAAGGAATAGACATCGAAGATTTAAGAAAATATGAGTCGGTAAAGAGAAAGTTACGATAAGTTCAGAAACTTGGAATTTAGAGGAAGACAAGGAGTTGATGCACCTGCGTCGTTGCGAACGATTTCGAGCCATATCACCTAAAGTCTCTAACTATTTGGACAATCATCACTCTGATCCAAACCAGGTAGTCTGCACCTATTAACATGGCTCAGCCCAACTGTCAACGACTTCATAGACTGGTGCCATGTTTTGATTCGGCCACCCCTGGCTTTTTTCCAGCCTACTCCTACCTCAGCATTGCTCGTCGGAGTAGGCGAGGGTTTGGCATGCGTAACACATGTCCTAACCACCTTAGCTGATGAAGATTTACTACTTCACCAATAGACCTACCGTATTTACCTAGTACTCAATTCTTAACCCACGTATTGCTTACTCAATAGTCCCTGAAAACATGAGCAATGCTTCAAAGACATCTGTGGTCGAATACTAGCAGCCTACGAATATCCTCTATCCTTAATAGCCATGTTTCACATTCATAAAGTAAAACGGATCTAACTGCAGCGCAGTAAATACGTTCTTTGGTCACTAGTCAGATGTCTCGCTTACGCCACAAGTAAGGCAAACTGGCAAAAGCCGATCGGGTCTCATGTATACGAACCGAGATTTTAGCAGACACCAGACCGTCAGGACTGACGAGGCTCTCAGGATAAGTGAAGCGGTTAACACATTCAACTTCTTATCCCTCTATCACTAACTTCGGTGCCGAATCAAGCCAATCCTGAAGCAACATTTTGCATTTGGATGCGGAGAATAGCATCCCAAACATGCTTACATTCATGTTTAGGGTAGTCAAGATATTTTGCATTTCATCAGCATCCTCACCCAAGTGAACTATATTATCTGCCTATTCTAAGTCAGCTAGTTTATTTCCTGGAAGGACGTCAACCCCAGAGAAATCAGACGATGACAATGTTAACTCTAAAAGTATATCAATGATAAAACTAAATAAAAATGAGGGGAACGGACAGCCTTGACGAACACCACTTGAGGTAATCAGTTCCGACAACAATCTGCCATAAGCTCTAACTTGACATGTGGTGTTCGAGTAGAGAGCTTGTATAAGCTTAATGTACTTTTCTGGTGCGCCTTTCAATCGCAGACATTGCCACATAACCTTACGATCGATAGAGTCAAACGCCGCTTTAATGTCAAGGAATACATCTAATGTTGGGCGTCTAAAAGTGTGTCTATGTTCCAGAACCTGCCGAAGTGTGGATATTTGGTCTATACAACCACGTCCAGGTCTGAAACCTCCTTGGTTTTCTCGAGTTGGCTTTTGACGAGCTTTAGTTAGACGTCGAAGTATGATTGAAGCTAATATTTTAGACACTATATTCGTTAAGCTGATTTCTTGGTAATTGTCACAAGAGGACATCTGTCCTTTCTCATGGATTAAGACGATTAGTATTCGAGACCAGTCAGATGGGATTACGTTCCGTATCCAGATTCTAGTCAAGATCTAAGTTAATCTCGCTGCTAAAACTGGACCACCATCCCTAAATATCTCAGGGGTTAATCCATCAGGTCCTGCTGCTCTCCCTCGTTTTAGATTCCCTATAGCCTTTTCAACTTCACTAAGACTTAGGGGGACTAATATTAACTTGTCATTTAGACTACTTGGAGATGGTGGGCAACTGGGATGACGCCGAGGGCCAGTTGAACCGTTCCCTAAAGTGTCCTACTCATCAGTTTAACCTTCTAGACTGACAGTCAATAATGGTCCCATCTTTTTCTGAGATAGTCTAACTTACAGCAGAATTCCTGATACCTGTTTCCTTGATAAGTCTGAACAGTTGCCTACTGTTACCTATTGCCACTGCCTGTTCCATCTCTCTAGCTTTCGCCACCCACCACTGCTCATAGTCATTACGTAAGCCTTTAGCCAGCTTGTGTTTGAGTTGCCTTCGCTCCTCATCGTGTTCAGAACCAGATGGGATGTGTTGACGATCATCTACCAGCTCAATAGATGCAGCTGAAATCCACTGAGTTTTCTTAGCTTTATGGCTTAGTTTACTAGTAGATATTATTACTGTTTCAACAGCTTCATGGATATAATCCCAAGCTGACTTGGGGTGGACATCGCTTACATAGTTGACTAATTGATTTTATAGTTGTTCTTGAAATGTATTCTTGACTTTTTCATCATTAACTTAAACTCTGAGGGGGATCCTTGCCGTGGATCTTTCACGTCCAATGAACGCAGACTAATACGCGCTCGTGCTAAAGCATGGTCTGAGTCTAAACATGTGCTCCGAAATGAGCAGCAGTCTTCTATCTATCCTTTTTAACGATGGCTGATAGCAATGTGGTCTATTTGAGTCCAGTGTTGAGTTGGTTGTAGAGGTCGCTATGTCAACTGATGTCTTTCCTTATGTTTAAAGTTGGTGCTTGCGAGAAATAGACGGCTATCTGAACATAGTTGTAACAGACGGTCGCGATTATCTGTTCGTTGAGCCTCGACACCATAGCATCCACCTAGGTGTCTTTTGGTTTGGCGTAGTCTACCTACTTGGGCAATTAAGTCATCAGCCACTATCACTACATCAGTGCGCTTAGCTTTACGAAGGAGGTCTGAAGGCTTTCTGTACAATTCATCTTTTACTTCACCTGAGCTAAAATCAGTGGGAGTGTAGGCAGAGACAACGAGGAGGCAACGGCGTGTGTCCCTATCTTTCTGAGTTCTTACCGTCCCGTTTAGAAGGACAGTGCATAAACAACTGTCTATTCGAATCCAGTCAAGAAGAACCTGTTTAACTTTCGAACTTAGTGCTATACCTACACCAGTTAGGCCTTCAGTGGAAGCGGTGGGGTCTCCGGAAACACGAAGAGTGGAGCGGTTGGGTTCTTTATTTTCACAAAGTGAGGTCAAGCGAATGGCTGTACTTGGGTCCTGTATACGAGTTTCAGAAACTCAGCAGACAACGATGGAGTGGGAATCTAGGGTCATAGCTAAGGAGGCTTGTCTTCCTATTTGGCATAAGGTTCGAACGTTAAAAGCTTCCGCATATAGTTTAGTGCGAGGTTTCAGGAGACCAGGAATTACGTCTCGTAAACTCAAACCATCAGCGTTAGAGGTGTGAGGTGATAAAGTTACTCTAGAAGGACTAATCGTGGGATTTGATCTCGAACAAGATGATGACGTGTGTGGTTGGAGGTATGAAGGCCGTTATCACTTCCTGGCTGTCCATACTATGGAAGTATATTACTTCTTGTTTTACCTGAAGAGGGAACTGGATTGGTATTGGTCATAATGTCCTGCGAACGCGATCGCAGCTTCAGACCGATTACACACGACCTTGTTATGGAAAATTTTCGAAGTGTTAGCTCCGTTTTTTAGAAGGCCTTACTGCCGGATACGAAAATCCGTGGAGTAAGGTGTGTGACATTTTTATGGTCGACCTTTTCTAACCCCTTCCTTTGTGAGAAGGCAGCATCGCTGCAGTTGTCACACCCTGCTGCAATCAGCAGTACGACTTCGCCCTCAGATCTTAGGTTGCTGCCTTTAGTCTTATCTCTCTCTAATAGACTTGCTTGTCATGGTAGGACCTAGCGGAACATGTGTTCTAGCCGATATAGCTTGGTTGGGTCATTACGACAGGCAAGCCCGATCACCTCGTCATGGTAGCAGCTACGGTCGGGTTATCTAATAATAGTCTTCATGAGTCCCTTAGTATACGTTCATTGTGGGGTTACATCAGTAATTCTGATTTGAAAGCCTATAATTAGTTGAGATAATTAGTCATGTAATCCATACGATATTTTCTCTGTTTTAACTAATGATAACCACTTTCTAAAACTTCTTTCCAACTAAGCTAATTGTAACATTCCATTTAGAAATTAGTATGAGGAAATCAGCAGCACCAAGTCGTCTTAGTCATTTTCAGGATTCGCTGTCTTCTAATTTTAACTCGTCAAGGACAGTCGATTACAACACACTTCCACTTCATTCTTCGAATCCTCAAATCACTATTACGTCTATAAATTCTGATATATCAAAAAGTACGAAGTGTCTCAGGTATTTCGAAGCTGTTTATGCCAAAGCATCCGTTAAAAAGGTAAGATTGATGAAGTTAACCATTCCCACTTGTATTGTAGCACAAAAAATGGGAAGGTGATGGTAATGAATCACTTGTTCATTCCTACATTCATCTTAGGTTTTGTAGAAGTTGATGGTCGAATCATAAAACTTACCGATGAATGTCTGAAAGTGTAAGTTATGTGTTTTTAAAAATGTAAATTTACTGATGATTTTCTAGAATCGCATCTACTTCTGGTCATAAATTGGCCTTTCTAAGTGAAATTGATGTTGGTTCTATTATTCACATCGGACCTTATGAAGCAGAACTTATCTCACTGGTAAAGAAGCCACAGTCAGTTAACTTCGCTTCAAAATCTAAAACTGCTAGTAAAGCACTGGATACGCCGGGTAACTATTAAATTACGTTATTTACTTCTTTCTTCTAAGTAAGAAATTTGACCAGTAAACGAATTGCACAGCCCGGTTTTCCTCTAAAGGTACCTTTTTATTAACAAGTAGTATTTCCAAATTGTTACGTATTTATGAATCTATTTTAACTTTATTCTCTTGAATCTTTTTGATGGTTATAGATTTCAAAGTCGATACATAAATGTTAACCATATGGGCAAGTAAATAGATACAGTGAAGCTACATTTCAAAAGAGCAAGAACAAATATTTGTGCAGAATAAGATGAATTCATTTTATTTCGTTGGTTTCTCATCAGCTGCATACAACCTAGGATAATATTTTACAGAATTAATATTTAATACAAAGTTTAACGTACTCATGAGAGTGTTTGAACTTGGTTGAAATCAAACGTGTTAGACATGTGAACATGACTAAAAAATTGAAGAATATGCTGTAAATATATATCGAATACAAAGGAAGGTACCAGAAGGCAAAATAGAGATCAAAGTTCAAATGATTACATAATAAGAGGTGGTTGGAAATATATGATAATCATGTGAATTAAATTAAGTTCAGTTGTTAAACTTAGAATGACTTAATTAAACACAAAGTTGAACTAAAAATGGTGATGTAACAAGAAATATGATCCAATAAAGAAGTAATAATTGAAATAGGCAATGAATATGACGACACATAAGTCAAGTTACCAGGGTAAAGAAAGGCTAATAACAGTTTCTTTTTGGACACATAAGTTTGGTTTCATCCGTTTAATGGCAATCGCTTCAGCATATTTTAGGAGATTTGAAGTTTTTTGTCTATTGAATACTTTGAATGATTTATTGATATCAATCTGGTGTCCTGTGTCAATCAAATGTTTAGCGATTGCACTGTTAAGTGTTTTCATTCCTGTAAGTCGTAGATTTTTAGGGACATGTTCATTAAAACGTAGGTAGGCCCTTCTTTCTGTTCGGCCAATGTAACTGCTACTGCAGGTACACGTAAATTTATACAGACAGTTGGCGGTAACATGAGAAGGATACCTGTCGACTTTTGATTGTTTCAGCGAACATATTGTTATGTACGATATAGCCAGTTTTGCAGCATAATAAGTTCTCTTTAAAGCTGAGTCAAGTCTTCTTCTGATTTTTTCCGCAATCTCATCACCTTTAAAATTGAGTTTAATGAAGACAGGCTTCTTATGGACTGTGATTTCATTTGGTTTATCAGGTTTTTGTTCACTGTATTTGTCAATGAATATTTCTGGGTAGCCATTGATTTTTAGATAATGTTTGATGTTGGAAAGCTCTGAATCTATCGTATCTGAGGTACATATCCTTTTGGCTCTGAGAACCAATGTTTTCACTAATGCTATTTTGTAATGGATTGGACAGAAGCTATTGAAGTTCAAGAACAATCCATTCCACGTCGTATTTCTGTAGATCGACCGTCGCACTGAACCATCTTTTCGACGTTGCATGGCAATATCCAAGAAATGAAATTTATTATCTTTTTCCACCTCCATAGTAAATTGAATAATAAATTTCATTTCTTGGATATTGCCATGCAACATCGAAAAGATGGTTCAGTGCGACGGTCGATCTACAGAAAAACGACGTGGAATGGATTGTTCTTGAACTTCAATAGCTTCTGTCCAATCCATTACAAAATAGCATTAGTGAAAACATTGGTTCTCAGAGCCAAAAGGATATGTACCTCAGATACGATAGATTCAGAGCTTTCCAACATCAAACATTATCTAAAAATCAATGGCTACCCAGAAATATTCATTGACAAATACAGTGAACAAAAACCTGATAAACCAAATGAAATCACAGTCCATAAGAAGCCTGTCTTCATTAAACTCAATTTTAAAGGTGATGAGATTGCGGAAAAAATCAGAAGAAGACTTGACTCAGCTTTAAAGAGAACTTATTATGCTGCAAAACTGGCTATATCGTACATAACAATATGTTCGCTGAAACAATCAAAAGTCGACAGGTATCCTTCTCATGTTACCGCCAACTGTCTGTATAAATTTACGTGTACCTGCAGTAGCAGTTACATTGGCCGAACAGAAAGAAGGGCCTACCTACGTTTTAATGAACATGTCCCTAAAAATCTACGACTTACAGGAATGAAAACACTTAACAGTGCAATCGCTAAACATTTGATTGACACAGGACACCAGATTGATATCAATAAATCATTCAAAGTATTCAATAGACAAAAAACTTCAAATCTCCTAAAATATGCTGAAGCGATTGCCATTAAACGGATGAAACCAAACTTATGTGTCCAAAAAGAAACTGTTATTAGCCTTTCTTTACCCTGGTAACTTGACTTATGTGTCGTCATATTCATTGCCTATTTCAATTATTACTTCTTTATTGGATCATATTTCTTGTTACATCACCATTTTTAGTTCAACTTTGTGTTTAATTAAGTCATTCTAAGTTTAACAACTGAACTTAATTTAATTCACATGATTATCATATATTTCCAACCACCTCTTATTATGTAATCATTTGAACTTTGATCTCTATTTTGCCTTCTGGTACCTTCCTTTGTATTCGATATATATTTACAGCATATTCTTCAATTTTTTAGTCATGTTCACATGTCTAACACGTTTGATTTCAACCAAGTTCAAACACTCTCATGAGTACGTTAAACTTTGTATTAAATATTAATTCTGTAAAATATTATCCTAGGTTGTATGCAGCTGATGAGAAACCAACGAAATAAAATGAATTCATCTTATTCTGCACAAATATTTGTTCTTGCTCTTTTGAAATTAATAAAGGGAACAAAGTGTATGAAGCTACATTTGGTTGTTCCGACTTCATGTTACAGGCTACAGAAGTTTAAGGTTCATTTGTATCTGTATAGACTAATTTTCTTGTCTTAATATGCTTATTTGAACGCTGAAGTTAGTGAGATTGCTTAAAAATCCAAAGAACTTAAAGATCTTTCCATATAAGTAGTTGTTTGGTGTAACTATAACAGAATAGTGATATACATGATGTGTATATAGGGACCAGGTACTCATTTATGATTGTCTTTTCCTGTTAGTCCTTGTGATAGTTTGCTTCATTTTATTAAAGAGGTTAACCTTTGTTTATCTAATGTAACCTCATGACCGGTGTATTTCAGCTCTGCCCATAGTTTAAAAATATTTACATCCAATCGCCTATTACTATTGCTGACAAATATCATGAAAATGTGTTGCCTAAGCTGTTATTGAACTCCTTTAGTTTGAATTTTCAAACAATACAAAAACAATGAAACTCTTAATAACCCTTTGAATAGATAAATCAAATGTTAATTTTCGTCATTTTTACATTCCAAAGTGGTATATTTGAATAGACTAACTCCAGAGGCCTTTAAAGATGTTGGCTTAATTTTAACAGTTAGGTTGGCTAATATTTTAGCTAATATCTAGTATTTGGACTTAATCTCATTTGACAGGTCTTGGTCGCTGGTCGTCTCAATCTATCGGAAAGGACTAAAGTCCTCTTATGATAACCACAAAAGATTAATTCTACTGATATATTATCTAAACTACTAGCTTCATTCAACGATTGGTTAGTCGATGACTTCTCTCATTTGTGACAACATTTTTGTTGTTTAACCGCTTCCAGGTTCAATGTTATAAAACAACTCGTCCTACCGTTGTTTATCGGACCAGTCTCTGTTTGAGGATGAACTTTCTAAACTGTTTATAAGGCTCAAGCCACTCTGGGATAAAATCATAGGGTCTAACGTGTCAATCCGCACAGGATTGACCTTACAATAGCCAGGGATTGAGCACACCGGTGTATCACACCGTGGTCTTGGAATCCGGCTTCTGCGTAACATAACCAAGCTTCTATGTTGTTCAGCAGAAATGAATTGAGTCGAGAATTTAGTGGCGTATAGGGTTTTCATTCAAATTAATTTGTGTGCCTTTTCTGTGATTGTGAAAATGTAAATATATGCGTATATAAAGTGGTAGTGCGAAAATGTGAAAGAAATATTAGACGTGGAGATATATCTACTGTACGAAAAAACAGACTCAGTTGGTTCGATTGCGCACCAGATTGTGTCGTGATCACTGTACAGCAAGGGGGGGGGGTGGAAAGTAACTCCTGTATATAGCCAGCATAGGCGTTGCAACGTTCTATATACGATCAAATATATTGTTCCCTACATTCACTGCTTTCCATCTCTTTATCGTAGGTATTCCGGGAGGACAACGCGCGATACTTGGTTGTATTCAGGGTATCCTTCAATATTATCGTTCTTTTAATCGAACAATAACTATGACCCACAACTACTATACAATAAAGATGTTAGTTAATTATGAATGATCAAAGAGTTTAAGTAACATAATATTGATTTAGTGCTTGATTGGATTCTATGGTGGTTAATAAAAACATCCACACTTTTACTAAGTGTTAGATTTAAGATGTACAATTTTCTCGTTGAGTTCTCATGTTTTGCTATTCTATTAGGTGTTTATTCGATTCATGTACTATAATGGTATATATTTTACATCTATCTTGTTACATTTTGTACACCACAATCTCAATTTTCATGTTTCGTAGCCTAATTTTATATCAAACTCCAATGAGTCTTCTGGTTCTTCAAACCAATTGATTATGCCCAAACCTCCCGCTAGCTGCATTGTAAGAGTGGTAATTTAATTCAGATTTTCATACTGTTGATGCATTTTTATCCCGAATGTTTTTACTATTATCTTTAGAGTATTCATATTATGTGTAGTTTCTGTCAAGGTTGCAGTTGTTTACAGTTCAGTATACTTTTGTAATACACCGGATTTGTAGTCATGGTCTTAAGATATGTATTTTCACTATATTATGTACCACTTTAATTCTAAGGTTGAGATTATGCTGACCAGTAATATACCCTATGTCTGCTGGACGTTTAATTTCACCAACTTTCCTTGCATCAGATCGCTATAAATATCTGGGCGTACTGTAAATCTGTGATAGATATTCTATCATCATAAATAGACTCACTGAACTTTAAAATAAATACTGGAAACGAAGGAATAAAATTAATCAGTTAATGGACACAAAGGAAGTAGTAGCAACATTAAGAATGGCATCTAGGTAGCAATTCTGTTTCGATTGTTTTTCATAATCCATTCGTTATTTCTAGGCATGATATTCTTTTGCTTAATAAACTACTTTATCTCCAGATTAATGCATTATTTTTGTGTATTTCCAGTGGTCTCAAAATCCTGACAACCTACCGATTGTAGATGTAGTTTTAGAGTCAAAATTTGCTTCACGTCTACATCCACATCAACGTGAAGGCATTATTTTCCTGTATAAATGTTTAATGGGATATCAACCGTATGTTGGCTTGGATGATTCTACTCCTCATAGTACTCATGGATGTATTTTAGCGTGAGTTGTACTTTACTTTGTTGATTTTTTATATCCCACAGCAGTGTTAAACTTTATCCATGTTTTTTGGTGATATAAATGCTAACTCTTCTTGTTCTTTAGATAAAAAACAATAATTGGATGTTGGAGTACCAACTTACTGTAAAGACTCACTATAATCAGTTATATTCATTTCGTCTTAGTCCATTGAATTGTTTGCACTCTCTCTACCTGCATTAAATGGAAGGGAGGGGGGTGGAGAGGGGATTAAATAAGTCTACCATGATCCGATACCGATTACAGAATTTGTTGTTTACCTTCGTTACAAATACTCATAGTGTGTGAATCAATCATATGCTGCACTACGATGCACACCTTTTCAATTAAGCCAATTGTGTATTAACTAACTGATTACAATCCAAACTTGTAACCCGGTAATTAGTTACCGATTAACTGTAGTCCTAGAACTGTCTCTACTGACTTCTTCCAACTAAATAGTTTACTTCTCATAATTGGTCGATTAATACTGTGTTTAAATACTATACTACTATACTATACTATACTATACTATACTATACTATTCGTTAGTCAGATATACTGTAATAATCTAGTTGTCTAAATCATAATTACAAACTCAGTATATCTAAATCAGTTTGTATTGTCTAGTACATAAACGTATAACTGGTTGCCGATTTAGTCTTCTGATTGACGTCTTTTACTTAGGTTTACTGCTTTTCGAGATAATACTGTATTGTTACGTAACATATCTTTGGGGGGAGGGGGGTACTTATAGAATTTCGTGGGAGTATTTCATTATGATTTCTCAGATTTCTTGTCATTCTTCAAGGTATATTCATCCTTTTATACTTGGTTGTATCTGAATTATAATATATATCTTCATCACCGTTACTGCCTTTATATTTGCTATGTTTATAAGCGTATGGTGTCATTTTTAACATGGCTTTATTAATTTTTAGGGATGAAATGGGTCTTGGTAAGACAGTTCAAGCTATTGCCACTATTTGGCTATTAATTAAACAAGGACCTTATGGAGGCAGACCGATTATTCGACGTTGTCTTATTGTAACTCCAGGTACACTTGTTCAGGTAATTTGTCACACCTTTCTGTAGTATGCATTACTTTTATGGACGATTAACTCTGTTTGTTTATCGTACTATTTTTTTTGTCCTTATCACGTTAGAATTGGTTGAAGGAATTCTCTAAATGGTTAGGTCGTGAACAACTACCTGTTTATTGCGTAGATCAAAATCATTCTATTAAGGTAAGTCTTTGCTTTATTGTGTGATTGCTCTATTGCTCATTATCGATGGTGGTATTCCTTGAAACTAGATTTCAACTCTGTAGATCTAGTGGTTCTATGGCAGTGTATCATTATTCAACTTCGCTAAAGATGTCCTCACCTAAATTTTTAGGAATTGATCTAACAGGAAAAAGACTATGTAATCTTATTCGATGAATGTACCGATCATTCACTTATAAGTGTTATTGAAGTTAGACTGTAGCTGGCGTGTAGAATTCAGAATGAGCATCTTGTCCTGTTTTTGACTTATAGGTTGTATGCGCCTGCACTCTAGTGTTGATATCCACACCGAAACTCGGCATCAATCCATTCGTGTCAAACACCATTGTCTCCTACACTTAAATACTTTCGAATTGCGTTTGCAGGTTTAATTTTAGCTCTATTAAGTTTGATTTGGCTAATCGAGTTGTGTTATTGGTCATCTCTTTACTAGTGTGTTTCAAAAGTCGAACATGTAAATCTGTACATGATAGACGAAATGTAGATAAATTGCATAATGTATGTTTGTTACGTATCTGGTAAGTTGCTAGAAGTGGAATCCATGACGTGCGTTTCGCCTTACTTGGGACTCGTCAGCCATTTGTACATGGATCTCGAACCCAAATACCACGTTTGACGAAACGCGTGTACTATTTTTTAGTACTGGTCACATACGAAATATGATGAAACCTTTGATTTCGCGTAATGTCGAGGCATTGTTTTCCGTATACGCTTACTGTGACTGACCAGTTATTATAAACATACATTTCAACAGCAACTATTTTCGAACTCTAAACAAATTTTCCTTCCTCTTTTATGATCCTAAGGTTTCGTTTCGCTACGATTAGTTATTTTGTATATATAATATCCAAGTGTTATTTTTAGTCCAATTGGAAATCAGCTTGTTAATAGATATTCTTTGTTTTAAACACTTATCTACTAGTTGTTCCCATTATTGCATTATCACTCATTGCTGATGTGCACCCATATACACTTCAAAATCCAAAGGGTGAGACTGAAATATAATTTAAATGGTGTCATATTTTGTAATCGAAGATATTATTGGTTTTTTTCTTATCTTCTGGCATCTTTTGTCTAGATTGGTTAGAACACTCGTTTCTGTGGGTCCTACCATGCGAGGTAGGTCAGTTGGAGTGTAAGTAAGCTTACAAGTATCAGACTCAAGGTTCGAGCATTAAGTCGTACCGCCAACTGTGCAGGAGTTTCATGGTAATAAGTTGTTCTCATATAAATAGGATTTCTAGCATCCTACCTTCTGACCTTTGGCTATGGTTTGATGTATCCCTGTTGACTGCATTGATTATCTTTATAATATTCAGCAAACTGTAGTTATTGTAAGACTGGGATGAGCTGCCTTCCAGTTATTAGATTTAATAATGCTGATAGAGTCTATCAGTTGGTTAGTTACACGATATCGGCCTTTAATAAATTTCATACCGTTTTCTACGATTTTATAAATATTGTTGGGTTCTTTTTATATTTTGTGGACTTATTTACCTTTTATTTAGCACTATTTAACAATGGCCACTAATTCACCTCCGGTTATTCTCATGTCTTACGAAATGTTTTTACAACACACAAGTGAAGTGTACACAATATCTGACTTAGATATGGTTGTATGTGATGAGGGACATAGGCTAAAAAATTCTAATATCAACACAACTATGGTAAGCTGCTTTAACTTTTGTTCGTTGGTATACAGAATGTGAATGATATACTGATGTACTATTTTAAAAACTTATGAGTACTACCAATTTTGGATGAACTATCTGGGTAAGTATGATTAAAGTTGAATAGTGGTTGTCAGGCAGAATCGTGGGTTCTGTCCTCCATGTATTAACCGCTACCCAACTTTAATGGATTTCTGTGTCTCATAGCTTTTAGTGGTGCTCCTTAGCTGATATCCAGCTTATGACAAAGACCGTTTTCAAACCATACAAATCTCTTTACAGTATGCTTTAGTTGAGGATATACCTCACTGAAAATGCGTTTTCATCGATAGCAGACATGAGCGAGTATCAAAGCATTCATCACTGTGAGGACAAAAGAATATATATTAGCGCCTCACAGAATACTTTTCTAACCTCAATACAGTCCAGTCACAAGCAAATTATAGCCAGGCTAGCTCAGGTTTTCATACCACATTAGCACGATGATTTAAATTTGATACGATTGATACCAGAATATAATTTGGCAGGAATGGGTCAAAACGTATCTAGGAATGGATAATCCGATTTTTAATCTAGAGGAATGTGACAGGAATGTGACTGATTTCAAACCATATCACCCAATATCTCCAACGTAATAGTTAATTGGTAATTATTAGTTTGAACCAAAGGAACCTGTTAAACTTTGGTTGCTCATACATAAAATAATTAACTAATTTATTATTATTATTACTATTCGACATTCTTCATAGTTCACAGTCGGGATTAAATTAATCAGTATCACCACCATATGTAGGCTTTTCAAACGAGTATTGCGATATTGTCTGTGTCGCATCTGTTTTATTTTCATGATGATCATTGACCATTCGTTTTATTTGAGGTTCATCAACGGTATCAATTTACATCAGTGCTAATTCTTTCAATGAGATATTTTGTTGTTTCTTGTGTTTCTTGTATTCCAACTTAATTATACCTACAATGTTATTTTGATATCATTTCAATATCTCTTATCATATAGTGGTATTTCTAAAGATATATAATTTATTCATTAGGTGCATTTCATAGAATATCAAGTACGTATGTATGTATGTACAATCAACATAGAACCTGGCACATGTGTGCATCGGTTCAAGTTGCCATACCACCATGGCACTGCAAGATTAACACCACCACTAGTAGAAATCGCTTCAATAAAATAAAATAATAATAGTAACAAGGAATGTGAACATATAGAATATGGTTCAGGAGGCGTTGTAAGAAAATAATGGAATAATTTAAAGCTCATGATTTAATGGAGGACAATGAGTGAATACATCTGCGCCATTGTGACCGATTCTGGGCCATGTCACTCAGTGTTTCTAGCCACTGGTTACGGTAATCGCGGGGACCCCATCCGGGTAGTCTGCAGCTACCGACACGACTTAAACCGGTAGTCAGTGACTTCATGGACTGATGCCATGTTTTAGTTTGGCCACCTCTAACTCTCTTCCATCCTATTCCTATATCGGCCAGCATTGCGCGTCGAGGAAGACGGTGGTTGGGCATACGCAACACATGTCCCAACCACCTCAGTCGATGAAGATTCACAACCTCATCGACTGATTTACCATTTTTGAGAATATCAAGTGATTGCCACAATATTAGTCACGAGTAACTATTTGTTATAAACTAGAGCTCCACAGCTCTACATTTTCTAAAATTCATAAGTTTTCGTGTTTTACGTTATCAACCGAAGTTTACTTAGTGTATTTTAGTACAATATCTATTTTAATTTTTGATAATTTAGGCACTTTGCCAATTGCATGCATGTAGACGATTATTGTTAACTGGGACTCCATTACAAAATCATTTAGATGAATTATGGTCATTGGCTAATTTCTGTGTACCAGGACGTTTAACTTCGAGTTTAGAAGAATTTCATCGTCAATTTGTTATTCCATTACTGAATAATCGTAAAGTACGGAATGAAAAGTACAATAACCACAATGCTTTTAATCATGAAGATGATGACGGTGATTATGATTTTTGGAATCATGCAGATTCAGACAATAGTGATGATCTGGAAAGCCCATCAGCTAAGTTATTTCGACTATTAAATAGTTTCTTTTTAAGACGTACATCTGATGTGATTGCTCCAAAGCTTACTGAAAAAAGTAGGTTTTTATTTTATTTTCTACTTTTTATTTGGGTTTATCCAATATTTGTACAAATCTCGTAAATTGTTCCAAATTTCTGTTTGAGTTATTGGATTATGTCTGATATATCCTTCAGTTAGACAGCTGCTGAATACTGAATATGGCCTCCATAGATGACTGAGTAGTGCGGTAACGTTAAACAATAGCTAGATATTTTCGTAACGTTTTATCAGTCTACTGTGATATCTAATCCCAGCTAACAAGAGAACGTGGAGTCAAGCTAGCCAGCCTGTTTCATATAATCTTTTAAATATATACATAAGTATCTAGACTACACAGTAACAAAATTAGGATAATAGTGAAAATATGTCACAAATGTATTGACTATAGGAAATCAAGATAGTGGGTACATGAATAATTAGTTCTAGTTCTTGGATCTAAATTGATTTAATAACTGTTAATAGTTTAATAATAATGTTTAAAACGAGAGAAATGTGACAATAGTCTGAACAAAATCTTTAGTGATTATATGGTTCATTAACATCTTAACTCGACCTTTTATAAATGTATCTCATCATGAAACTTTGATATAGGTGTCATCACAGAAAAGTAAAGCTTAAACATACGTTTCTCAACAGTACTGACAGTTTTTTTAATTAGCTTATTATTAAGCACGGATTCATGTACTTCACTTTGAGTTACACTAATTGTGATGGCTAGCTTGAAAGAACCATTCATTTTAATTCTCCTTACCTGTCTATTAAAGTTACTGTTTTCCCAGTTTATGTACTTGTCTATTTAGAATCTTTCACAAAGGATTGCTATTTTCTTTTGTTAGCTAGTCAATGTTATGATACTTTTCTAAGATATTGGCTTTGCAAAATTTCGATGTTTTATTAACTGACACTGTTTTCTTGCGCAATGTTAAGTAACTTGGCATTGTGTAGACTATCTTTTGATGTAATATGATTTAAAGTAGTCAACAGGAAATTCTTTTCGACTTAGGCACATATCGATAGCAAGTCGTATCTATACTGGTAAGAGAACTGATGCTCCATGTGGGATTTAAACCAGCATCAATCAGTTTCACAAACTGCGACTGTTAGCTTTGTGAAGTTGCGTGGTTCGTGTTGTAGTGCTACAGGGCACTACAGGGCCCATTTGCCAACTAAAGTATAAGTATACTGCATAGCAGTAGCATCTCTGCTAAATGGCTGGGAAAGGTTGCCATTAAGAGTAGATGGTATTTATAGGTTATTGGTATTTGATCATAGATGTCTTCGCTCGTTTTTTCTGGGACCACCAGGCAAGTAATGACGAAGTTAGACACAGAATATAATATAATGATAGTAAATCAGTTGATACGATTGTGAACCTTCGTCGACTGAGATAGTTGGGACATGTATTACGCATACCCAATAACCTCCTACCTCGATTCTCATTGTTCACTGACGTTGTAAGACGATAGAAGAAAGCTGGTGGCAGCTGAGTTAATACATGTCATCAATCCATGAAGTCACCGACTGTTGGTCTGGGCTGTGTTAGTAAATGCAAACTACTTGGTTGGATTTAAGTTGGCTTGTGACTAGCAAGCGGAATCCAGGCCGCGTGTTTCGTCCTATCTGAGACTCATTGGCTGGATGTATGTGTATGTACAATCAACATAGAACCTGGCACATGAGTGCATCGGTTCAGGTTGCCATACCACCATGGCACCGCAAGGAATGTGAACACATAGAATATGGTTCAGGAAACGTAGAAAGAAAGCTATGGAATAATTTAAAGCTCATCATTTAAGGGAGGACAATGAGTGAATACATCGGCTGGATGTACCTGCATCCCGATGTTGATGTTCACAGTGGGATTCGAACTGAGTCCGTTTCGCGTCGAACACCACCGCATTCACCACTAGACTACTGAGTCTTGACAGTCACACTTGTGCAACGGGCGCATTGGTATTAGGATGAACTTGTATATTCCCGTTGATTTGTTGTAGACTGGAGCTGGTCAGCCTCTGTTGCTATATGTGCATCCTGAGCAAATTGTCTCGGTATAGCGAATTATTCACAAGTGTTATTTAATGCGCCTGTTGCACAAGTGTGACTGCCAGGACTCAGTGGTCTAGTGATGAACGCAGTGGCGTTCGACACGAAACGGACTGAGTTCGAATCCCACTGTGAACATCAACATTAGGATGCAGGTACATCCAGCCGATGAGTCCCAAATTTGGCTAATTTGGGTATGGCAACTTGAACTGATGTACACATGTGCCAAGTTCTGCGTTGTACCTTACTGACTGACTAACTGAAATTCGGCGAAACGCGCGTCCTGGATTCCACTTGCAAATCACAATCCAACTTAAATAATACTTGTTAATAATTCGCTATATCGAGGTAATCCGCTCAGGATGCACATATAGCAACAGAGACTGACCAGCTTCAGTTAATAATAAATCAACGGGAATATACAAGTTCACCCTAATACTTGATTGAAGTCCGCGCAACTGTTGTAACTAATGCATACAGATATACTTCAGAATACATCACAATGACACAAGTGCATTCACTCTTTGTTCTCTTTTAAATTATGAGCTGAAAATTATTTTCTGCCTTTCCACCGACTAATTATCTTTCTTCGAATCATTTTCTCCGTGTTCATTCTTTTTTGTTTTAATTACGACTAACGTCATTACTGCTTCCATTACTTTAGTTTTCACCTTGCTGTCCCGTTCGATTGTATGTATGTGTGGACACTTTAATCGATGTACGTATGTACTTGGTTGTACATTGTATATTGTTATGCCGGACCACTAAAGAAGGGTGAATAACTTCTAGAACTGTTTTTAGAGGACTGTTTCGTTGATTCTGGTTGTGAGTAATGTATCCCGACCGTAGCTGCTACCTTGACGTGGTGGTCGGGCTTGCTTATCGTGACGACCCAACCGAGCTATATTGGCTGGAACGCTTGTTCCTCTAGGTCCTACCATGCCAAGCAGGTCTATTGGAGAGCGATAAGACTAAAGGCAGCAACCTAAGATCTGAGGGCGAAGTCGTACTGCTGGCTGCAGTGGGGTGTGACAGCAGTAAGGTGTTTTCGTCGGATAACCAGCATTTGCAGCGATGCTGCCTTCTCACAAAAGAAGGAAGGGGTTAGAAAAGGTCGACTCTAAAAATGCCACACCTCACCTTACTCCACGGATTCCCGTCTCCGGCAGTAAGGCCTTCTAAAGAACGGAGCTAACACCTCGAAAACGTCCCATAACAAGGTCGTGCGTGATCGGCCTCAAGCAGTTGCCTTTTGGGCTCTACGATCGCGCTTTCAGGTCACTATGACCAATACTAATCCAGTTCCTTTGTCAGGTACCTCAGGAAGTAATATCCTTCCATGATGTGGGCGGCCAGGAAGTTGAAACCGCCCTCATACCTCTAACAGCACAAGCGATCATTTTGCTCGAGGTCAAATCCCACCCTCAACTATCTGTCTGAGTAATGTAAACATTATATCTACATTATTGTTACGTTCCTCTCAACCTATCCTCCTGTTTAGTATATTTGCTGTTATTATATTATCTCTTACTATGGACTACAGTTAATTAGTTGTGTACAAGTTACCCCCATTCACAGTCACAATCTCTTCTGTTTCGTATTAATGTAAAATCCCTAATTAGTTTTTGCTGTGTGGTCTGATTTTGTGTATATATAAAGGCATGATTGAAATGCAATACGATTGAATTGGGTTGGATTGTATTGTGTCTGTTTGGCTTATAAATCGTTGTTTTCTCTATTCCGGCTTTTGGGACTAGTAGTCTCTGGGCAGACGTGTCCGTATATTGATTGACAATTACCATGTGCACTGTGTATTTTTCCTCAGTACGTAACATATATGACTGACTGACTCCACCTAATTCATTAAACAAACAAATTTTTGCCTTCAACAGTTTGCTTCTTTACTTGTTTTCATTGTATTCTAATTTATATAGCTGAACATATTTTATTTTGTCGTCCAAGTAAATTACAAGCTGATTTAACGCATATACTTACACAATGGATGAATAATGAATTTCATTTAAATCGAACTGAATCATTAAATTTACACAAAAATTATGATTATACTGAAGATTTTGTTGAATCTATGGAAGAAGTATTATCATCACCGTCAAAACATCATAATTCTATTTTACCAATTATAACCGCCTTTCGAAAATTGCACAATCATCCGTATTTGTTAAGAAATTATTTGTTACAATCGGATTCAGCACAATATCAATCAGTTGGTCATGTAAGGAATTATTACTTTTTTTTTCCATTGAATTTTTTATTCATCTGTTTTTTTTCAATCTTGATTTTGACTGTTTGTTCCTCGCGGTTAATTAAGCTTACGACGGAACACAGTGCAAAATTGTGCATGGAGGACAACTGACAACTGCATTTTCAGTGAGGACCGGAGTCAGACAAGGTTGCTTGCTGTCACCTTTTCTCTTCCTCCTAGTGGTCGACTGGATCATGAAGACCTCCACATCTGAGGGAATGTACGGGATTCAATGGACAAGTAGGATGCAACTCGATGATTTGGACTTCGCAGATGATCTAGCTCTTTTAGCACATGCACACCAACAAATGCAAGCGAAGACAATCAGGGTAGCAACAACTTCAGCATCAGTAGGGTTGAACATACATAAGGGTAAGAGCAAGATTCTCAAATACAACACAGGGAGCACCAACCCAATCCAACTTGATGGGGAAACTCTGGAAGAGGTGGATACCTTCACATATCTGGGGAGCATCATCGATGAAAAAGGAGGGTCTGATGCAGATGTAAAGACAAGGATTGGCAAGGCAAGGGCAGCATTCCTGCAGTTGAAAAACATCTGGAACTCAAAACAAATATCAACTAACATCAAAGTCAGACTCTTCAATTCGAACGTGAAGACAGTCCTGCTGTATGGAGCTGAAACCTGGAGAATTACTGCAAACATCCTCAGACGGATACAGGTATTTATAAACAACTGCCTACGAAAAATACTGAATGTCCGTTGACCGGAAACCATCAGCAACAACTTACTATGGGAGAGGACAAACCAACTTCCAGCCGAAGAGGAAATTAGGAAAAGACGATGGAAATGGATAGAACATACACTACGCAAACCATCAGACTGCATCACGAGACAAGCATTAACATGGAATCCTGCTGGGAAACGGAAAAGAAGAAGGCCAAAGAACACGCTGCGTCGAGAATTGGAAGCAGACATTAAAAGGATGAGCAGCAACTGGAAACAACTGGAAAGGATTGCTCAGGACAGAGTTAAATGGAGAATCCTGGTGAGCGGCCTATGCTCCTCAGCGAGGAGTAACGGGCATAAGTAAGTAAGTAAGTATAGTGTGGTAGTAATTAAAAAGTTCTTCATTCAAATGTATTTAGTTACAGGTTTAAAATCCACTTAGATATTTTATCCAGGCGATATCTCTAAGTTCATTGTCTTGTTGTTTAGTGGACGTATATATGCTGATTTACTTTTCTCATTTGCTTAGGTAAATTCTTATTTTAATGCAATTATCCAATATTTTGTCGAGATGTCGTGTGTTAAACTAAATAGTTATTCAAGTCTTAAGTTCTTCATCAGCATATACTCCCATCATAGTCACTTAGTAGAACTTCCAGTAATGCATCTTGGACCTTTTCACAGATGTGTACCCAGCTTTCAAACTATTCTTTTCGACAAAAGACTTGGATTGTATTTCATACGTGGTTAAGTGGGTGCTCACTCGTAAAGAGCTACAAACAGACAAAAGGAATGTCCTGTACATTCTCATTTTCACATGTTTACTGGATCATGTAATTTTGTGTAGAAAACCATCTTCACATTTAACAAATTCACAACTTCATAAAGTCAGCTATTAATTAGCACTCTAAAATACTCCGGTAAATTTCAGTGTCTTTTTAATATAGACAAAAATTAACAATCACACTTCAAAAGTTTGTCTCATCTAATATCTTAAGACTCAACTTTTTTAAATTTCGGAAATTGGAGAAGGTATCACTATTTAACCAGTGATCTCTTATATATTATAATAGATTCCTATTCAAATTATTAATGTCTTAAATGTTTCTAACACGAAGACTGAATTTAGGCCAACAAACAGATCGGTCACTAACACATAATTAAGCCTTAACCGGTATAATCTTGCGAATTGAAATAATAATTCTGAGAAATTTGACATTCTGGGAAGTCAAAATAGTTTTACTGCAACTCTGTTATTATAATGACAAAAATGATCTTTCAAACATATTAAAGTAACAACGATGAAACAGGTCACAGCAAAGGTCATTGTGGGAATATGAATCAAATGTTACAAAGATATCTCGTAGGCAGCAAAAATGCAACTTATCTATCATACTACTCTCTAATAAGTCATTCTCCGGTTATATAATTAAGTAAGTATTTCAACTGAGCTATCAGTGTTAATTGAATTTTAGGTTCTAATAGGTATGTCGTTGAAATTACTATAATTTACATGCTCATCTTTTTCGATTTTACTACATTCGATTGATTTCTATTTTCATTTTAGTTGATTGAATATGTCACAGATTGATGTTAGCAGGTTACCATTGAAAACCAGGGAACACTGGACAGCTGTTTCGTTTGTAGTGTGGAACTCGTTATTTCATTAATGCATTGTAATTTGTGCATACGATATTTCTTGTCAATATGATTGAATACTCCCAGTAACGGATGACAGAAACAATAGACATAACTAAAGTTTCTGTTGTTTCTTTAAGTTGTAATTAATGCGAGACTGAAGATTCAAATCTTCCCTGGAATTAACTAAGAACAACTGATTAAACAAACAAATATCGAATATGAATTTCTTGTTGTTATACCTTTTAAAGTAGGATTAAATAAATGATTTATTGAAGCATCATCAATCTAATGAAGGTAAAACCTTGAAAAATGATGAATTCACTAACGTATGTTATTTTTACTGGTAAAATACAATCAAAAATACATAAAAGTTGGCTATCAATATAGTAAGTAATATATGCGGTATTTTATAGGTTCAGTTCTGTCAATCTCCAACATTACATATGTGTATGGAACGGTGGTTTAGTGATTAGGACGCTCGATTTTCAGGTTGGAATCCCACCTCACCTACTATGGTTTGGGCAGGTGAGTTTCGCTAATCTTTACACATTGTGTAACTCAAAGTGAAGTGATATGCCGGGCACCTATAAAAGACTGATTATCTTCGAGAACTGTTTTTCTGTTGACTATTTCATTGTTTCTGGTTGTATTCAAGGTGAACATTTTATTTCTATTGTTCAATTCCCCTTGCTCTTTCCTCCCGTTTGATGCATTAACTGTCAATATGTCATTTCTCATTGATGAACTATTGTTAATCAGTTGTATATATGTTACTCCAGTTCACATTCACTACTACCTCTATTTTGTGTAATTGTTAGTTTTCTAATTGGTTAACAGTTTGGTCTGGTTTTGTGTATATATAAGGAATGTTTGAAATACAATATGATTCTGTCTGGTTGGTTCATCAATCTGTGTTCTCTATTTCCGGCTGGGGACTAAGTAGGGCAGATGTGCAGTGACCTGCTAGAAACTCTCAATGGCGTTCATTATTGTGACTTCGTGCGCTCAAGTTGGCATCAATCACTTGGTCATATGGGTCGATCGTATCAGCTCCTTCTAACGGCATAACAACATATCTATTACTAGTAATTAGTAACCAGCCATCGTCATGATATCTATGCCTTTAAATATTTGTTAAGGGGTGAAATTATCTGAGTTTTGCCTTTTCATCATTTTTTTTCTCCCAATTAGCTTCCTAAAAAATTGACGGCTGATTTATTGCGTCTATTAAATTCTGATCCTTCAGTAGTTGCACAAGATTTATGTCACACTAATCTAAATGAATTTATTCAATTATCAGGAAAATTCAATGTTCTTTATATCATGTTAAAACGATTGTTTGATAAACATCAATCATCATCTACACCAAATGATACAGTGAATTTCCAGAAAAAACCTCGATTATCAAATGTTGGCAATAAAAGTCTACATGCTAACGATCGTCTTGTATTAGTTTCCAATTTTACTCAGGTAAGTAGTACATATAATTATTATAAGCTTTAGTTAAGAAATAACAACATATTGTACAGATTAAAGTGAATTCATTTATTTCACAGTTTCTTTTCAGTTGCTTTACAAATGTTATATATACATGTGATAGACGAATTATTTTTGTTGCTGTCTTTACTCAGACACAAATCTGACTGATTTATCAAGAATCGGATAACAGTTAGATACAAAGGATACATTACAATATCGAGGGAAAAATCACATGTACCAAACGATAAGATAAACGTATAAGTCACGTAATTGCCTTCACTTTCATTAACCAGTCACAGCGTCCTTTCTTTCCTTTATTTTGTTGTCATATTCTAGACCCTTGATCTTTTAGAAAAGTTATGTAACTTAGTCACTGGACATTCATCTCTTCGATTAGATGGTCAAACAACGAGTAAAAAACGAGCTGAAATTGTTCAGAGAATTAATGACCCAAAATCTCATGACCGTAAGTCATATGAAGACTTTTTATTTCATAAGTCCTTTGTTTGATTATGAATCATAAACAATTCAGAGATATTTCCTAATAGGATTGAGATATATACGTTCTAGAGAGCTCTATGATTAGTCCATTTAATATTTTAAGTATATTAATTCCCAAGCGATTGGATACAAAAAACGAGTACTCGTGGATGCGCACTGCTGAGGAGTCCCATACTAGGATGAAACAGCTGTTCAGTGCTTCCAGGTGATCAGTGGTTGTCTGATTCAGATCAATTCATGCTATCAAGATTGACAGTTAACTATCTCCACAAAACCCCCTAATTTTTACTCAGAAAAAGCCTAGTATTCCTAGAAGTCTGATTTATAATGCAACTTTGTAATAATTATGACTGGAGGGCTTGCAGTAATAGCAAACTAGTTGGATAAGTGAATAATACTACAGTGCCAAAGTCGATTGTGGCAATGTGATTAAGTGTTCTGAGATATTACTTTCTAGTTAGAATTATAATTTTTTTACCGAAGAAAGAAATTAGATCATTTGAGACACTTTTATCACTTTTATGCAGAGTAATTTGGTTACATTCATTATTAAAATCACATATCATATTCAACAGTACGAAGTTTGCGCAGTAGTATTCTGACCTTCATGGCATCACCAAGGTCAATGCTAAACTCATCTTCATATTACTTTAATGAAGATTCAAATATGATACCAGGAAAGTTATCAAAATGAAATTTATGTATGGAATAAATAACTAAGTCACTGTGGGTTTTACATAGCTCATGAGTATGTCATTTATAAACCAATTTATTGTGTTAAAGCTTCTAGTCTCCTAATTGGAATTGTTTGCATTTTTTCTCTTAACGTTCTAGTAAGGCTTCAGTTTGTTCATAGGTGACATTTTCACAGATTCACCTCGTCTCTATTAATAAATATTGTAATTGAGCCTAGACTACCTTATGCGCTATCGGCATACTACTTTTCCCAGTGTAACTAAACTTGCTGCTGAAACCAGTCAGAATAAAGTTGATACTTTCAAGGTCGCATGCGCATATTTGATTGAAAATGCTTACTTTGAACCGTTTGTTTGCCACTTTTAATGGTGATATTATTCTTAGTAGTCTACAAAATCTTTGGCTGGTTGGTACAACGTTTCTATGTATTTGAGAAGTCAGCATAACTATTACATGATGTTCAATTGCTCGGAATGGGGTCGTTTTACGTTTTTATTCATGTTGAGAAAGGAAATGAATGATGACTTGCAGTTTTTTCACTCGTTGGAGTTTGACTTTTGCGACAAATATACATACTAGTTGTAATGTGGATAACGCAGGTGCCAGTTATTTTGTCATCTGCTCTAATGGATATCAGTGAAGTTTCAGGCATGCAGCGGTATCAGTTTTTCCAAGATGTTTTCTCGGAAATGGTGCTTAGGTTACATTTGTCTCCATTGGCTAACAAATTTTTTGTAGTCGTTTAAATTCTTCAGCAAAGTTTACCCATACTAGCTTCGTAAATCTCACACTGACTCAGTTTCTAGCTTCATTTTCATTTTTTCTTTGTATTATATTTGAGTTTTGATTCAAGCAACATGAAGTTGTATTTAACATTGACCTTGACTGACTCGATGACACCGTGAAGGTCAGAATACTTCTGTGTAAACTTAGTACATGTGAGGACGAATGTTACAGTAATTTCATTCTCCCAGTAAGTTTATGAAGTTTCTGATCCAACCGTTGAAGCTGTAACCTAAATTTTTGGAGAACAGTTGTAATTTAATATTCGTTATCGGTGTCTCAAGATAACGAAAGCAGATTATGAGGACAGCGTAGTATGCAGGTGTTGTATATAGTGAGTAAGACCACTTCACACTATCACCAATGTCAACTCTATTTATTGTAGTAGAATAGAATGAGTTATGTACATAGAATCAGGGTGGTGAAGGCGACCAGCCCTCATTCCCATACTCGTTATATTAAGGGCGGTATAATGAACGATTACCGTTGTACTAAATGTGACCGTAAGTGGCATTAAGAAAGCCGCTGTAATGGATGGGAGCATCGCCTCCTTACCACTATATACATTGTATCATGGTTTCAAAAATCTTCATTATTTTTTTACTTTACTAATTGTTAAGGTGTATTATTACTGAGCTCACGCGCTGGTGGAGTTGGTTTAAATTTAATTGGTGCCAATTATCTAATTTTATTCGACATGGATTGGAACCCAGCGAATGATGCACAAGTAATGCTGTTTACATACTTTACTTTCACTCCATGCATATCATTATTGTAATTCGTATTCATCTATCAAATGAATAAAGGAAACCTATGTAATTCATTTACTAAGTGCAGATTTATATACTTGGGGTTGATTCTCATAAGTCGAAGTAGATTAAGTAAAGGTGTAACCTAGTGTTTGAAAATCATACATTTTGACTTTAAAACCTTCGCTGTATATAGTTCATCAGTAATTCAAATGACAAGTTGAACCAAATAATATTTCTTTTCGTCTGATCTTTCTTGATCGTTCTGCACTAATATTTTCTTAGGTGCAGGAATTAACAGTATAATCAGTATCACTAAAATAATAAACAGTAAATTGACAGTATTTATACGTTTAGTGTTACTCATGGAAATGACTTAACGACGATGCAACTGAAGGCTTCAGGTGCACGGAGTAGTTGTATATATCGAAACGTTGATTTATTACAATAGATTCTAACAAACTAATAGATTTTATAATAAATAGTTGGGCACTGGAAAGTTAGAGAAAATTACATACTACTAAATAATGATTAATATGATGAATGTATGCATGAGTTAATCTGTTAATAGTTAACATTAGTTGAGTAAATACATTAATAAGAAATGAAAAGTGTCAATTTGTTATAGGTAGTTTCGATTAGATAAATTGCTTAAGATGACTAAAGAGATCATAAAAATCTCATGTGGACACATTAGTTCTTATACATAGTATATAATGAGTAAAGTTTTCCTGATTGTATTCTTGTATCTTTTATCTAATTTTCAAGGATCTAAAATAGTTATTCTCAATGTATACTGATACAAACTGTATTATCAAACTGCTGTCCAATTTGCTATCTCTCATTTTCACCTCTTTGAAACTTCTACGGGTTGCAACGACAGAAACCAGAACACAGAACTTTGTGTTGCTCCAAGTTGTTGAGATTCGCAACTCTATGTCGACGAGAAAATCAATAATGGTTATTTTAAGTTAATCAGGCACCTTAATTTGCACATCTTGTACCGATTCTTCAGACTGACTATTTGGTGCTCAACATCCTGCATCAATCACTATCTTTGTTTTTAATAGGTTGTAGTTTAATATATATAAGTCATCTGAGGCGTCATAAATTGAAATGTTTTCTTTTACCTACACCTATACGTCTAAACTCACTAACTAATCAAAATGTAGTTTTCATCACGTGCAGATTATACTCATCAGCACATACGTTAGGTTTTCAAAATATCTCAAGTAGACAAGTTCTTTGTTCTTAGGACACTTAAGAAATTTTGAAAGCTTCATGTGTTTATTATTTATTTTGTGACACTTATCTTATTTTCAGGCTATGGCTCGTATTTGGCGCCCTGGTCAGTCTAGACCGGTTAATTTATACCGGTTAGTAACAGCAGGTGGTATTGAAGAGCGTATATTTCAACGGCAAGCAGCTAAGTTAGCTTTGACTAGTCAAACGTTAGTCAACACATCTATGCATTATGGAAATATTTTAAATTTTATTGAGAAGAAGAAGCCTGAAAAGAATACTGGGATTCTTACTCGTGATGAGTTGAAAGTTTGTAGATATTAGTTAACTAGACAATTTATTACTAATTATGTAATCAGATATTTTATCACATCATCCAGTAATATTCTCATTATAGTCATAGGTTAAATACTATGTATTATCCTTGCTAAAAAAAAGTCATTTTTCTAAGTTATGGAACTGTCATTGTTTTTACAGATTCTTGAAATCCATTGAGTCTTATAGCAATACAGTAGCGTAGGAACGAAATTAGTCGAGTTTTCTGTAGATTTATTTTGTTGTTCAAAAGTCTCTCTTAGAGGTGATTGGAATTTGTAGATCAGTAGAATTGTTTTTAATGGAGTTTCTCTGACCTGACTTGTTTATTCATGAAGCCCTCGTTGCGTGTATCAACACTAAAACAAGCTATTAACCAATTTAGGCGATGTTCCTATAGGCTTTTTTATATCCGAAGTTTTATGCTAATAATATCTGAAAGGATAGATAACACGACTCCATTAATACAAACAGTTCTTATCTTTATTTCAATTAATTAAGTCATATGAATGTATAATTTGGTCAGATTTTCATTTGATGAATACTGACATATTCTTCTTCAATCAACATCTAGATTATCTGTAGGTAATTTTGTCTCCGATTAAACGTAAACATCGTCTTTTTACTGTAATCCTTTCCGTAACTGACTAGCGAAAACGTTTTGATTCTGTTCTGTAAAACTCAATGTTAGAATCCGTTAAAAAATCCGTGAATAAGTGTTACAGAGGTTAGAGGGGGATTAAACATCAATTCTATCTTTGCCCAAACATGATCAATTTGAAATTTGTTAATATCTGTACTAATTAATCATAAACATGAATAATTTCTCCAGTTACATCATCTTTACGGAATTAAATCATTTGGTCATATCTACCATCTATTGTCATTCTTTCAGGTTCCATGTTATAGAATTGTAGTACTCACTAATAGGCGTTCTAATATAAGATAATACATGACTTATTGTGAAAGAAAATCTAATATCGATTTGATTCAAAATTATCTGTTATTTCTCCCATAAATCAGATGTTTGAAATATTCTTCACAAATAAATTGATGCACGAACCTTTCAACTGCGGTTACTAATAGTCTATTCTTACTTTTATTACTACCTAGATCATAGTTGAAACTATTGTCTTTCTCTGCTGAATCTACTTTAAGCTATGAATTTTGTGTTCTTCCAAGTACCATTTTGATGCATTCGATATGGAACTACTAGTTATTTTTATAGTAGTACAAAGTATATTACTAAATACTGAAGGAAAAAATTTGGCGTTTAATATAATGTATTGATTACTTTTTACATTTTACTGTTTAGGAATTATTTCTGTTACCTGATACACCAACCAGTTCATGGACTCATAATTTGATCCAATGCAACTGTCACCAGTCTGAAGAGAAAAGGGATTCAACTCCAAGTCCGTCTATTTCATCTTCCTCTGACGATGAAGCTACTGACCAAATTACAGTGAGCCCCTCTCTAGTTGATTCACTTGAATTGGATAATAAGGCGAATAGAGAGGAAAGAAGAACGTTCAAACACTCTGTGACGTTTACTAGTGAAGATGATGATGAATATTCTAATATTAGAATATTTCAGTTAGGATCTTCAAATCCACTTACTATTAACAATATGGAATCACAACAATCAACATCCAAATTGATTACCTCTTCTAAATCATTATCATCTGATTCACTTGGTTTTCTGTTGAATTGGAAACATTCCTTATCATCTGAACAAATACGTCAATTGAATGATCGACTTTTAATCACTCATGAATTAGATCCTATGAAATCTTTATTAACTTGTGTATTTACATTGAATTCAAAAGTATCTTAGGTGATTTCTCTTCTTTGTATTATCTTCTATGACGCTCATTAATTTGCTTATCTGCCTTTATAATTTTTCATGCATTATAGTGGAATTATATTCATTCCATATAGTATGTAGGGGTGATTTTGAATCAGTCAACGACAATCCAGAAGATCTGGAGCCTATCAGATACAACTTATGATAATAAGTCTAAATGTATAAAAATTATTAGGAAAAACTCATTTTTGACATCAGAGTAAAAATCATATTGCGAAACATATTGATACTAGATTCCTGCTAAGCAAACCAAGTACAACACATAAATTATCGAAATACCTAGGCCAAAATCGTTAAACCTAATCAAAATTCTTGCCTTACCCTATCTCTAATCTTAATCCTAAGCAGAATCAGTTTAATTATGTCGCAAAAGGCTATTTGAATCCCTATAAATGATCTTCAAAGGTGGATGTTAGGTAGAGTTATGTGAATAAATGAAGATGTCGTTATTTTTTAACTTACTTTTATAAAAGTGTAGAAGTCCTTATTCACCTCTCTACATTCGTACCGACAAAATATTCATTTAAAGTTACCGAATTCTGATTCGATAAGCCTAGCTATAAATTAGCCGGTGTGATTTGCTCATTTGTATATTCAGATTTATATGATCCGTGATAGTTGGCTAAAATGATTGTTTACTGCGGATAATCTAAGTCGCCCAAGCTCGCATTTGTTGCATACTTTGACCATATCCTATATCATAAAGGAATAATTTTTTTAATGTATGCAGTCTTTATTGTTCCCTCCGCCTGATTCACAACCCGCAGGTTGTACCTATGTCCTACCAATTAAAAAGTAGTTATGCCAAACCAGTGAAGTGTCTACTTTCTGCACCAAAAAGAATATATTGTTACATATGTACACTACTTGTAATATATCCTATCACCATATTTTAATCAATTTAATTTACGTTAATGGACTTAAAATTTTAAAGTAAACAAACCAGCGATTTCACTCGTTCATTGAATTCTTGTTTAGTGTAACATGCAAATATATGCACATACACACCTTTACTCTTAGCATTTGTGAACAGTCAACATTTGAATATGCATACTTGTAAACTATTGCTGTATATTAGAAAATCCAATCATGATGCATATATGACAACAGAGACTGGTCAGTTTTAGTCCATAACAAATCGACGAGAAGGTACAAATATCCTCAAATTGTGTATGCGTACCCATGTGATTGTTTGAACTCAGTAGACTAGTGGCGCTTAACATTAAACAGACTCAGTTCAAATCTCCATATAAACATCAACACTGGGATGTAGGTACATTTAACTGGCAAGTCCCAAATAGGGTGGGATGCGTCTCAGTAACTTGATTTACCAATCATAACCTAATTTCATTCATACTTATAAACCACCGGTGTACCAAGGCATTCCTCTCCGAACGCACATGGCAACAGAGTCTAATCGATTTCAGTCCATAACAAATCAACGAGAAGATTTAAATACCTTCAAACATTTGAATATATTTGGACAACCGTCTGATGTATACCTATCTCAGTATGTGGTGAGATAATGAGAAAATGATCACATGTAGGTGACTAGTTTTCAAATAAAATAAAAGCGTAGAGGCTTTTCAAAAATTGGATTTGCTTCCACTGTCACCATAGAATCTAATCTCAACCGAAAAGAAGTTAGTACTGACTTATAATCAATTGTAGTTTATGTGTATAACATAAAAGACTAGTTTAATTCAATCAGTTTACATAGGAAATGCTCATAAATTTCATGTTCTATTCGCCACTTAGTTTCTATCACTACTTGTATATACTTGAACCACATAAGATTATATCTGTAGAATTTATGAGGTAGTCTCTATAGCATGATGTATCTACGATTATGAAGTAATTGTCGCATCATCTAATGTCATTGCCAATGATGCTATCATACTGCCAAGCTGCTAAGATTTTTGTTTACATTCTGACCTGATCAATTTCATTCTATTAGTATTACAGATTAGTAGTGGGATATTGCCTACTACCCAGCAGTCAATCAGTGTAGACTTAGGAATAATCAAAATAAACTATTTTAATCCACCAAAGTAATTGCACTACGGTTTTCCTATTTCAGTCAATTAATTTAAATAGAATTGTGTAAAGCGTCAGAGGAAATATTTATTCCATGCATCTTTTCCGACTTATAAATTTGCATAAACAAGGAATATAGCAGAATAATAACATGAATACATTGCATTTTAAGGTTTCACTTCAAATACCACTACTTTACAACCGATAATGGTATCTGTGCACATTTTACATCATATTTATGATGAAATTGGTGGTATGGAGTATATTAAGCGAGCGGAAGGGGGGCGGGTTGTTGAATTATAAAAATATACTTAAAGTAACTGAATATTTGTATGTTAATTAGTGTTTAGGTAGTGAAGACTTAGGTCGAATCTTATATAAACTTAATAGGTTTATAGATTAACAATTAATAGTACTCAAGAATAGGTGAAGACGGAATAGAAAAAAAGCCAAACATGAAATCGGATGTTGTACAATTAGGTATTTATGGCTGAGTTTACAATGGCTATACTAAACTGATTACAATGTCTTTCTGAGTAAATGCGTTATGTTTAGCCGTTTAATATCAGTGGGCTCGTCCAAACGTAATAAGTTCGGTGCTTTTTAAGTATAAGTTACTTTGAAACATTTCAAGTTGCTAACGTCGTGCTTAATATTAGATTGGTTGTACTGTTGGGAATGCATTAGTCTCCTAGTTTCAGTTGTGATGTGTTCAGTAATGCGAATATTAACCTTCCCTGCTTTTGTTACGTTATAAATATTTTGAAAAAACATGTTAGCTCCTAAACTCACTTGCTAATAAGTTAGGAATTTCTCCATTTTCTGCCTGTTCAATGAGAAATTTGCTTCATATAAGAAGATAAGTTTGGCAGCTGAAAGTGTTTTTCATAATACGCTATTTATAGAGTTAGTGTTATCGGATATTATGTCATTTTTGGATTTATAGTGCAGAGATTTATTTCTTGTCTGATGTTTAACTTTTTTGAGGAGCCATTGTGGCTGAGACAATTCAAGCTTACATGTGATACTTCTCCGTAGACAGTTATGTTTGTAGGCTTGATAGCAATAATCAACTAAATTTAAGAACTTTATATTCAGAGGACTGTTTGATTTGTTTTAGGTTTATGAATCGAACATTCGATTTGTTATCATTTTATTCCTATCGCCCTAACTTTCCATTAGATTCATTAACTGTTGTCATATCATTTCTTACTCAAGAACTACAATTTATTGACTATATACCATTTCCTACAGTTTCCTACCATTATTATCCTTATTTTGGGTGAATGTAATCTATTATATTAGTCAACTGTGTGGTTAGGTTTTGTATAAATATGAGCGAATGTATGAAATATATTTTGCTCCTGGTTGTCAGCTCAGTTATATTATGTTTTTAGCACTAGCAATATTAGAGCACAGTTACGATCATATGACTGTAGCAGCCACTAATAACCCTGTACATTGTTATCTCGGTATGCATATTACAGTATGATTGAGTAATAGACTTTATTTTACCTTCTCTTTCCAGTTTTGACTTGCTTGGTTTTGGCTCTTTGAAGTAAATTATCTCATATCAACTAAGCTTTTGGGTTTTATGTTACGCGTGGAATCTAGTAGAGTACTCAAACGTAGGTCAGTCAGATAGAAATCAAGTATTATCTAAGTATCGGATATAGTAGAAACTGCAACTAAACGTTTAGTGAATCAAACGTCGATAAATTCTACAAAGCAAACAGTCTTTGTATTTGTTTGAGGTATTGGTTACTATGACGGTTACTATTTTCCATAAATCTTGATTGATGTAGTTTACAGTAGTTCAAGGTTGTTAGTATCAACCAATGAGAAATTACGAATCATAGTCAGTTCATCATACCATTCATTTATATTTGCTCATCTTTCTTTATTCAATTATCAATTTACATAATAAATAGCTTAAAACACCTATTTTGACATGATTTATTTAAATTATTAGACACAAAGAAGGCAGTTTTTTTTCAGTACAGACTTTGTTTAAGTTTTCATTATCATAGATACCGTAGTTAATTTAAACCCATATGATTTGATTTCCACTCTCGAACTTTTCATCTTTGGTAAATTTATTAAAATAAAACTTCACAAATAAAATATATGATAGTTTCCTGTTGATTGTTCTAGGCTAGAATTATCATGTTTTAAATTAAATTTATGTTTTGTAAAATTATACCAATCCAATTTAGATTTAATGTTTATTATAGGAATATTCAATGTGAATGGATCAATGTTTAACAACTGATCACTTCTTATCATATCGTATTTACTACTGTTCTGCTTATCAGTAGTAGTATAATTTAATTTATGATCATTAATTAAAGAAGTTTGTTTATTAATGTTAGATGATGATGATGATGATGATGATGATAATGTTTTCTTCGTGTTATCAATTTCATAATTATAATCATTAGTATGATAATGTGATTTGTTTAAATAGTTTGACATTTCAATTATTTCTTTATTTATATCATTATTATTCAATAGTGAATGTTTATTGACACCATTCAATGTTTGTAATTGTCTATTAAATTTATAATTAATAATGATAGACAATTTATTTTTATACTGAATCAATTTATGATATAAATACAATGATAATCGTTGAAATAACTTCATTATTATAGATAATTGTGTATAGAAATCTAATTTATATTCATCTATACTAAGTATTAGAATAATACCTCTTATAGGTATTTCTATAAAATGCATAAAACGTAATATAATTTCATAATATTCTAAGTAAATTTCATATAGTTTTAAGAATTCAATAATTTGATTGATTGTATGAAGTAGATTATGATCTGATTGATTGTTCATGTCATCTATTGCATGATTATGTACATTGTTATGATTTATTATTTTACCTAAAATGCAAAATGTAAATTAACACAATGAAATATATGCATATATATAGTATACAGTTGTTCTGATGAAGAAGTACAATCAGTTCCATGGTATGACCTTGTGCACACGAAGTTACAATAATATTATGCCAACGTGAGTGTCTAACTAATCTTTGAATGTATTCCTGAATGCCCGGGGTACATCTAGGCCGGAATATAAAGAACGTAAGATGATGAATCAATCAGACAAATTATATTTTATTTCAAGCATTACTTTGTTTATACACAAACCAGACAATACATCCAACGAATTAGGAAATTCTCATTAATACAAAACAAGAGAGTCAGCAGTAAGGAATTAAGGCAACGTAGTTCATAAATGAGGAATGATATACTGAAAGTAAATATGCTAAACGGGAGGATAAGGCATGAGGAACATAACGATCATAGTAACACAATGTTTGCACTACATAAAACTAAACTGATTGAAATAGTCTTCTAAAAAAACGGTTCTGAAAGTTAGTTATTTTTTTTTAATCGCCCAACAATAGTTGACTGAAATCACTGACGATTGTAAGGTACATTTACCAATTGATAAGTATAATCGACAGTTCAAAGTTAAATGTAATGAATGCCTTAATAGCTAAACAAGTTTAGTGACATTATTTAGTTGTAATAGTTGAGTATGCTGACCACTTCATTTAACTTGAAAGTCATATCAGCTTTAGTATGTCGATGTCTTAAGTAATTTCATCTCGAATCCAGAAATTCCATTTGGCTTTCACCAACTTGTATCTTTCAACGAAAGGATTGCTATAATGTGTGACAGTCAGCATTATATTAGTCTTTGAGAACGAAATACAGGTTAATATAGTAAAACCTATACGAAGACCATGGGTTCTTTCGAAGCATAACTTTAATATCATGAAATAATAGAGTAATCGATAATGATGTTACCCACAGTATATCAGAGGAAAAAGATAAATCAATCACTGGTGGTTTTCAGCTTCATATACCTTTTTACATTTCTCTGTTAAAATATACTATGTTATTAATCGTGTTAGATCGATTTCATCCTTCTAGTGTAGAGTGTCAGTTTCCAGTCGAATATATATATCACGTTGTACCTAACTAACCAAGTGGAATTATGAAAGGGAGTGATATTTAAATTGGAAACATAGATTAACTGATTAGGTAGTAGACCTTTAACATGAAATATTATATTATTGTCTAGACAACTGATGAAATTTAGCAGAAACTCTTGGTGGTATTACACATGACTAATAATGAAAAATATTGGTTAGCATATTTTTAGCAAGGTTGTTGTTTTACGGGAACTCAAACCAACTGTCAGTCAATACTAAAGTCAAAATTTTCAATACAAACGTGAAGATAGTTCTTTTGTATGGTACTGAAAATTGAAGAACTATGAAAAGCATTTTTCAAAAGATACATGTATTTATAGACAGCTGTTTGTGCAAAATACTTCGGATTCGTTGGCCAGATACCATTAACAACAATCTTCTATGGCAGAGAACTAATCAACTTCCAGCCGAGGAAGAAATTAAGAAGAGACGCTGGAGGTAGATAGGACACACATTGAGGAAATCATGAAACTGCGTCACAAAACAAGCACTAACTTGTAATATTGAGAGCCAAACAAAATGATGAAGACACAAGAACATATTGCATCGTGAATTGAAGGCAAATGAGAAGAGAATGAAGAGCACTTGGGAAGAGCTGGAAAGGAAAGCCCAGGACAGAGTTGGTTGGACAATGCTGATCAGCGGCCTATGCTTCACATGGGGTAACAGGCATTGATTGATTGAAATGAAATACATACTATTTGAATAAACATTTTCTTCTCATTTGATTATTCAAATCTTAGATGTCATTTCAAAATTTGACCTTTATGTTCATTGCTTCCTGTTAATCACGATAATTTCTTGGATAAGACGTATATTAATAATAATTATACTCAGATTCATGAATGAATCATTAAATGAAATTCAATATGTGAAACTGACTCACTGTATAAAGAGTAGTAAAAAGTATCCTTTCAATTTAGGATATTTCATAGAATTTAAGCTTTCATCTGTTACTTAGACCTTTTTTACATTGAACACTTATTTAAAACATATTCTGCTAGTAACACTATTGTTGTCTGGGTTCATTACAAATTGATATTGATAAGATAGCACTATAAACCAGGAAGCACAAGACAATTGTTTCTTCTTAATATGAGACTCCTTAGCTGTACACACCTTTGATTCCTTAAAGAAACCAAATGTTAATCTGTAATGAATATGAACAGCTTGATAGAATAACTATCTTCACAAAACCTCCTCACTTCAGCAACACTGGATCCTAATATTGATTCACTGCGATTTGTAACACTGGATGGACAGTTGAACAGATAATTACTTAAGATGGATTTTTATATTTATATTCAACTCAACGTGTTAAGCTCAAGAGATGTTTGGTGTGTCGTGATTAATATGAATAATTTGATAAATAAGTTATTTGTCTGTTCATTTGTCCAGTGACTCAAATTGTATGATAGATTTGAATATTATCCTAATATATCATATGGTTATTGCATAACATTCAAGGGGTATTTATTTCATTAGGTTTTCTAGAAATGTTTCTGTCATATACAAAGAAACTAATTTAGGGTAAGAATACATGAACTGATAACGTCGCATGAAAGATCAATCATCAGTGATCACACGAACCAAACAAAAAAAGAACCCAAAGTTAGCGAATCCTTCGAGGAAGTTCACATTCTTAAAACTACGGTTTAAAATATAACGCCGTCGGTGAGATCCTAACTAAAAGTATAAGACAAATATCGGAAAAGTTATTAATGCAGTTAGATTAAATGTCATATATTACATTTAACTTTTGATCTGTATCATAACTTATGATGGACTGCTTGGATTCACCAGTTCTGTGTATTTATCTGTCCAGTTGCTCCTGTGGAGCTACTAAAATATTACGTACGATCTAGTAGGTCCATCACCGTATCATCGAACACCATCCGTTCTGTTAGATCATACGATAACTTATATCGATTAAAAGTTCTACTCTGTTCACATGAATAATATAACACAATAAAGAGACGTGATTAAGTCTTGTGAAGTTATTTATGGAATTTCATCACCTATTCCATACTACTTATAGATTCATTTTTTGAATACATATAATTAAAGCTGTTACCATTCGCATTCACAAAGTCTATGAATTTCGAAGAAGTTTGTGTAACCTCTTGCTCAGCTTTATAAATCGTCATAGACCATATCAAGTTGGAGTATAACTAAAACACTATATATTTTTCTTGACGCCGCTTGACTTTCTAAATCATTTTTACACTGATATCATGTTAATAGTAGTCGCTTTTTTCTTTCGTAACTCTTATTGAAAGACTTCGTCAATTTTACTATCAGCTCTTAGTATTTTGTTGTACGTGAAATGTGTCTGCCATTTTCACGTAGTGCAGTCATATAGTGTACCATCTACTCTTATGTATCTAGGCATTAATATTCATTCTCTAATGATACAAAATATTCTTTTAATTTAAAATTGTTATTTGCATTTATCACAGATGTATCTTAGTTGGATACCATTAAAATCTGATTAACTTTAGATTGATCAAGATGTTAATGAACCTCTAGGGAAAATATTATTGTTGATGATTCTCATATATATGGCGTGAAAGATAGAATTGATTGATCGCCATATGATAACAAACATTGTTAAATTGAGAATTCTACAGATGAATGTCAGTCGGCAAGTGGTTTTAGCAATTAAGTGTCCCCAGTGAGACGTGATGATCCTAGTTCTGACTTTCTAGCAAAAGATGGGTAAGCACTAGGATGAAGTTCTATGTCTAATTGAAAAAGATGTTGAATGTTCTTTCGCCCTTGATATTATGTAATTAGTCAATTTCATATCTTGATGTCCTAATTTATTCGCCTATTATTTCTTTCCTCTCAATACCAGTTATTACTCCTTTTTTGTTAGCATATTGTAATTATCTCCGTTCTGAGTTTACAAATATTCCCATACTATATACATCAGTTTAAAGGGTGCATACATATTCTACAGTCATCTATTTGCACGTCGCTTGTACTTGATGATCCGATTTGGTTTTACACTGGTTTCTTATTGTTCGCTTCTTGTTTTCTATGTATTCTGAACAACACGCAATTTTAATCAATATTAGCTCACTAGAGACTAACATTTCGAGGCAATTCCTGGAGTTCTGATGAGAAGACGTATCCAGTGGAGTTCAGCCTTGTCGGATGTGCGGAAGTTACCCACTGGTGGCAATGGATAAGGTCGAGCAAACGTATCACCAATTGACTGAGTTAGAAATATCAACCATTGGAAGTTGATTCAGTAGTCTAATGGTGAAATGTTTGCCGCAGCGCTTATTAATTTCTGGATGTGTACTTCAAAAGAATCCTATACTAAAACAAGATAGTGCTTCCAGGTGATAATTGTTTATCTGATTCAAACCAATTTGTGACATCATATCGATATTCTGAACATAGTCTGAAACTCCCCTCGTGGGATATATATATACACACGTATGATTATAATAATACTTACAATAAAATATACTACTAATAATCAAGTTTTAAGTAAATAGCATAAGCACCAACACTTGGCTACATGTAAATATAACTGATAAATGTTAAATGCCAACTACCAACTACCAATCTTAAAATAATTTCAGTACGATTTATAAGGTTACATTTATTAGTAATAATAATAATAATAGTAATAATAATAATAATAATAATAATAATAATAATGAAATAGACTTACTTATAAAAATGATGTATTTCATTAAGTAATATAAACATCTTGGCATTAAAAATATTCCATGAATAGAACAATACAATAGAAATACTTTCATTCTACTTATTATCCATTTAATATAAATTTGATAATATACTTTATTAAAATAATAATGATAATTTTGTTTAGAATTATCATTTGTATTTACTATTATTATTTTTTTATTATTACTTGAAATTGGTAAAATTTCTTTTTTTTTATTTAATCGATTGATTACATAACCAATTACACTACTTAATAAGCATATTATACATGGTAATATATCACCTATGATATGATCTAATATAGGCCATATATAATTTAAATAAATTGAATTTAATATCCATGTTGTAGCAAAATCACATTTATATACATTATGTAGAATACGTTCATGTAATATGAATATTTCTAATTTTGATAAATCATATGTCCATATATATTGACAATTAATGATAATAATTATTACAATTATTAATATTAATATATTTTGTATTATTTGTTTTATTTGTTTTAATGATTTATTTAATTGTTGCCATGGTGATAAATAATATTTTAATGTAATAATTGTAAATATTATAAATAATATTGAATGAAAATGTTTTATAAAATTATATAACATTGGTATTATTTGACAATAGAAACGTCCAAGAAATTGTAATACAATTAATAAACGTATATTATAATATGATTCAATTAAAAAATCAATTGTATTAATTATTAAATCGAATTGATCTAATAAAATAATATAAAATAAAAATATTCCCCATGGTAATTGTTGCCATGATAAACGTAATGTTGTTTTAGCTAATAAAAAATTTAATATTGTACTACATAAAATGAATGGTATGATTAATTTGTTAATTAATTGATTGATTAATAAATGATTATTATGTAATATAGTTAATAGATTATTATGTTTATTAGATTGTAAAGTTAATGAATTAAGTAGTGTATCATTTAATGTAGTAGTATGATTAGTTACTTTTATGTTGGTTAAATTTTTTATGAATGATTGATTTATAAAATAATTTGGATATTGAATAGATTGTTCTTTGATTGAAGTAACTGTAAAGTGAGTTAATAAGATAAGAAAAAAAGAAGGAAGTTGATGATGATTTGTTAAAGTTTATAAACAAATACATAGTTACAAAAGTAATATACATGGTAAATAAAGAAACTGTTTGTGTATAACCACCATTAAGTAGATGAGATAAATGATATTACTAAATTTATGAAGAATTTTTAACACAATAAAACTGTTCCGAGTGTTTTCCATCACCTCTCCACATTGATGTCACTACGGAAACAGAAATAAATTACCTCAAATTGTAACTTCATTCTATATACATTTACAATTTCATCTCTTCCGGTTAGTGAACACTTTATAGCAAAGGTGTTGCCAATAAATGTTACTCCTAGACGGTCATACATCTAACGTGAATAAGTCATTTACAATAAATTATGGTGTAGATAATTATCTTCCAAGATCAATCAGATTCAGCATCATTCAAAGTTAAAATTGACAATCATAAGGATGAAATAGTCTGAACTTTGTATGCTTAAGAAATGCATATGATCAGCCTCTTCTGTTCTTTAGCCAACACTAGATCCAATAAATCAACATTCATCTTAATTGCAGTATAACATTATCTGACTAATGTACATATAACGTTTTGTGTGTATACTTCCACAACTCATATTTAGTCTGTGCAAATACTTCTTTCATTGTTCTTATCAATCACAAATCTCCAGAATACTGTTATTCTTCAAATTTTTACTATTTACTTAATCGAATTCTTCACAGAGTGATGTTGAGAGGGTACCTATTAAAACCACAGATCACTGAACAGCAGTTTTATCTTAGCATAGGACTCTTAAACAGTGCACACCTTTATATCTACAGGGTAATCTAACCCAGGCTCTCAAGGTTGGTAAAAGCTTACACTCTTCACACTATTGGGGTGGTGTCCAGTGATAGAATTTTCATTTATGGACACACATATGAAGCAATCGTGACCTCTTTTAAGGGTATCTGAACGTTTACTTAAATGGCTCCAGGAACAAATGAACTCAAATTTCAAAATTAAAGTACAGGATAAATAATTATCATCGTCTATTGTTAAACATTTCGTTGAGACAGGCCACTTAATTAATATCAGTTCATCCTTCGTAGCGTTTTATAAGTGTTTTAGGGAGTTGTTGAAGCCTTAGATATACTGAAGTTCACTCCTTTCACCCCCTCCCCCGTTATGTGTCCAGAAACAATTTGTACTTTCACTCAACCTACCCTGATAAAGTGTGATTCTCACTGTTCACTTTATTATCTTTGTTTCCTTAGCTTATACTCTGAATTGTCTAGTGACGTTTATTTTTCACATATATAATTACCTTAATAAGTGTATGTGTGATCAGATTGTTCGAAATGTATCGAGCTAATATATCACTTAGCTCTAATAAACTTCGTCTTCTTATTGCCTTGTCAAAAGTTATCTTTGAAATCTCTCTGTCTCGTTTATGTATCTAGATTTATAACATACTTTCTACCTTCAAGTATCTGGGTGTTAATGTACAATTTCTTATTAAAACATTCTTGTTATACTGTTAACTTATTTACTTGATGTTATGTAGCCAGTTTGATTTTATATCTTTATCTTCTAATTCACTCACTTATGACTTATAACCGTTGTATAGCAGTCATATTGTCCACTTCATTTTTGCTTGCTAATCATTTTCAATTATAATTTAACACACTGTCATTTGATTAGTATCGAGTATCATTACTATTGTAAATACTGTAGTGCTATGAGTAGATGAGACTAATTATTGGATAAAATCCATATGGATAAGTTTCTATCGAAGTTGCTATTCATTACAGTTGGTTTAATATAATTTTGTATGGATTAGTATTTAATTTACTGTTTGTATTTATTACTGATTGATCTCATTTAGGTATCATTGAATACTAGAGAAGATAGGACATTTGTCATGTTCCAGTATGGGACTATTTATTAGATGTATACACTCTAGATCACATTAGGGAGTTAAATTTTGGAAATCCAAGCGTTACGGTCAACGTTCAACCATAAGTATCACTGTATCAGTATTTAGTGTTAAGTATTATTCAAAAGTAAATTTCACCACTTGCATGAACCATAATTTTACAGCTTTTACTCAGTTTTTAATTTCAGAAACTTGCTTAATATGTTAGTCAGTCGTTAAGAATCTGATGCATATGTATATCGATCCAGATTGTCAGATTTCAGATTTCACCAGCAGTAGAATGAAAGATTTATGCAAATTTAAAGAATGGAATCGAGGAGTAAAATGACAGGGAATAACAGTAAACCTAGCGAAGTATAGTTCAAAAATTGAAACTTAGTACTTCTTGTCTACTAACAGGGATCAGACAAATATTCATTGAAGAGGACATGAAATTTAAAGACAAACGATAAGGCATTTGGCTGAATTTTGTTTAGTAAAGGATCTAGTTAATCGCTAGTTTCATAATCCTTGTTTGATATTCCCTACGCCTATGGAAACCTACTAATATGTGTAATACATGCCTAGGAAGTACTAAACATTAACATCAGTTTCTCTGAGGCTTTACTACACATGAGTAATACATCCCATACACTATAAAGGACTTGGTGAACATCCAATTCGTCACAACACAGTGATCTACCAACGCAATTTTTTCGTTTAGAAGAGAGAAGTTTCAGGAAATCATGTGCTTTAGAAGTGACGTGATCAATAACCGTTTTTTCTTTACCAACATCTTCGAATTCTGATAAGTTTGTATTCGTGGTGAGATAAAACACTAGGCCCTTGTTCGGTAATAACATAATATAACAGAATCTACTGCATTTGAACTTATCAAATTTATAGCTTGTTTAGTAGTAGTCTTACTTAACCCAAATTTCAGAGCTTTGACGAGCTCATTTTTTAGTAATACGGAATGTAACTGATGAAATACCATTGATCTTATAAAGCATACATTGCAAAATATGCAAATAATAAACCGAATACAAAATTGGAACTTTTTACCAGAACATATTGAAAAAATAGTAGGAAAACCAAGTAAATCTTGAACGTCATCATCATATATAAATCTCAATAAGTTCTGATAACTTGCATTTTAGTTATTTGTATTCGTCATAGATTGATGCTTATCGGATACTGCTGCTGCTACTACTACTACTACTACTACTACTACTACTACTACTACTACTATTACTACTACTACTACTACTACTACTATTACTACTACTACTACTACTACTAATACTACTACTACTACTACTACTACTACTACTATTACTACTACTACTACTATTACTACAATATTCGACTTTTCAGTAGTGCGCAACCTAATTTCCGTCAGTAAGTCGAACACAGGGACTCCTGGACTTTCGGTGAACGCCTAATTATCTGCAGCATCGGATTAGCGTCAAACTGTAGAGTTCCTGCTTCCATCAGTTTGTAGTGGATACAGGCAACTAATCTTAATATCTGCCTTTACAAGACTACTTTATTCCAACCACAATAATTAGCTCACTAATGATCCTCTTGAAGTTCTAGTGAGAAGTCGTTTAGACATTTTGCGAATGAAACATTTGTTACCAGTGATATTGATTGGTCATCATACTGTATCACAAATTGACTGAAATGGGAATTTTTTTCATTGGACAATATCCAACATCGCAGACGATTATACATTCTCTGTAAGACTTGAACACTATGGATTTGATCCCTTCATGGAATGGAAGGTATGCTCTGCCGTGAAGTTGCATGCTGTCGCACATATCTCTGAATGAAGCTACCTCAATTTAAGTTTCATTTTATAATGAAAAGAATTTAATAAAAAAAAGTATTTTATTAATGATTCCTACTGTATAATCAACTGAATCTATTGATTGTTTTCAACTCATCATTTATTGGTTGGGAAGAACAATGAGTTATTTTTTCAACTGTTTGTTCTAATGAGTAAATAGATTTAACTCGGTTACTCAAATGAATAACTTTAACTATAATAAGTAATTTAATTCTCATTAACATTGTCGATTATAGATTTTATCCAAAAAAATCCGAATTATTGACATTATTGTATTGATTTGATTGTGTTCCTTGAGCTGGATAGTTTAAATGTTAAGCTATCATCATCATCATCATCATCATCATCATCATCATCATCATCATCATCATCATCATCATCATCATCATCATCATCATCATCATCATCATCATCATTCTGAACAACTTCATCAGTTAAAACTTCCGATAGAATTAAACTATGTGATTTTCATTACAAATGATTAGAAGTATGTTAGGTGTATTCTGAATTTGAATGGTCAATAAAACCCACTTGTAGAAAAAAAAATCAGAGGTTTGCACCGTTGTTATTTAGAATGACAGTGAAAGTTAAAGAATTAAACCAAATCTATTCTACTGAGCTAAAACTCTTCTCTATCACCTAGCATTCTATTGTTAATTATTAAATTCATTTATAAATTTCAATTGTAGTAAGATATGTATAAGTAGTATAACTTTCATGTCGAAGTTGAATAATGATTTAGATTTCCTTGGCTCATCGTTGTTTTTGTCCTTTTGTTTATCATGTAGGTCATTCATTGCCAGCATTATGATTGCCTTATTTAATTACTAACTAAATGTCTATGAACAGAATCGAACTTACTATCTTGGTTTAACAAAAATGGTGTTCAAAGCGGTCTGATCTGAGCTTCTTCAAAAAAGTAAATTAAAATGAAAATTATCATGGCTTGCCAAATGATAATAGAATGTTGAATTACGCGTGAAGGGTAAATATGTGTAACATTTTGAAGTAATTAGTGACAAGTGATAGTGTTGTTTGTGTACAAAGTGTCGGTATTATCGATTCGGAGATCAACTAAAACTTTAGGTTATGAAAAGAGTCGGAATCCGTTAATTAACAGTTACCTTAGTGGAGATAATTGTATTCAATCCTTTCTATTCATATTAGTCATGTATACATTGCTTTCGCTACTAATCAGTCTAATGTAAGCTCTAAAACCTTCGTGAAAAATTTTGGTATCGTCAAAGTAAATCTGACGTTCTATTTTTAATGAATCTAACGCTATTGTTAATCTACTTGTTTCTGATTCGTTTACGGAGATTTATGGATATATTTCAAACATTATTTGTGTTGCTTTGTTCTTACATTTAGATGCTTGGATACTTCACTTACGTATACAGTATTACAGACATGACATCTGACTAGATATACACAATTTTGTTGATGTTTCTTCAGAAATCACACCATTGACTTTCCTTTATGTAGACTTCATGTTATGACTATCATGAAGAAATACTTTTATGTTATAATTTGAAGGTATTTCAGTCTGCCTGTTGATTTGATATGGATTTATAGTTATCCTCTCTGATGTCATATATGCATACCTATATGATTGCCTCCGTACAATGATAGTTCACAAACATGACTTAAGTTGAATTGTGACTTCTAAGTGGAATTCGTCTCATTTCTGACTGATTTAGACTGATGTACCTGGCTTCCAGTGTTTATATTCACACCTAAACTTGAACTCATTTCGTTTTTTGTCAAACACAACTACGTTCACCTCTAGGCTATTGAGTCCAGTAAGCCACACTTTCGTATTGGGTATTTGTATCTAATCTAAACGTTTCTGAACAAATGCTATCCATTCACCATAAATGTAAGGCAACAGTGACTAATCAGTTTTATTCCATATCAAATCAACGGGAAAACTGAAATAACTTCAAATATATATATATATATATATATATATATATATATATATATATATATATATATACATACTCGTTGCACACATATGGCTTTCTGAAATGTTACTTTTGTATTATATTCATTTAAAATCCTTTTAATTTATTCTGATATTTCCTTATAATACTGCATGATAAGCATGTTAATCCAATCTTTTGAGATTGATTTATATGCTGTCTCTATGACAAAATTATATCAGTTTACTAAGTTTCCAACACTTGTAGTCTTTGTTGTTAGTGAATGCTTCAATGTATCATTTAGATAACTTTGAATCATTGTTGTTAACGCCATTTAGATAAACACACCTTTACATATCACTATTCACTTCAAAATGTCAAACCAATATACTATATAGTATCACAGATTGGTCTAAATTAGACAAGTATTGGTCAGCAAGAAGCACTAGACAGCTGTATGTAACTCTTCGGCAGTGTCGATCAACGACCTTATCAGAGATCAAACCTAGGATCCTCAAGCTCTGCGGTGAACGCTACCAGTGGAGTTCAACCATGTCGGATATGAAGCAGTTACCTACAGATGGCAATGAATGAGGTCGCGAAATGGTATTACTAATCGACTGAATTAGATATATCAACGGTTGGGAGACAACTCACTAGTCTAATGGTGAACTGTTTCCGCGAAGCCAGAGGGTCTTGGGCTGGATCCTTGATGGTGCAGTGGATGCACGCTTCTGACGATTCCCATTCTACAACAAGACAGCTATCCAGTGCTTCTTTGTGGTAAATGATTGTTTAATTCAGTCCAATTTGTGATATTAAATTAACGTACAATCATTTCTTAAAGCTCTCCCAGTGTTATTAAAATAACCGACATTCCTCTTATAGAATTCGTCAATTTAAGGATCAGATAGCATGGCATTCAGAAATGTATTGAGAATTCTGTTAGACAAACTAGAAAATCCTTTAACGAATACATTACCTAATTCATTTTATATTATATGAATATTATATGAATTTTCTGACGTTAAATATAGTATTAACCTTCCCCCCTCTAATAGCCTATACTTGTTCAACTCCAAACGTGAAACTTGTTATTTTGACATTGAATTGATACTGGTATAGTATACAGGCAAGCTTGAGCGATTCTTCAAATATCCGCGGTTATTAATCCTTTTAACTTATCTGATTAAATTAAGTAAACAGACAATCCAATCAGTTTTACAAATTTATGACCGGTTTGATTTAATAATAAAGTAATAGTTGTTAGGGCATATTTTGACGATCTATAATGTAAATGTTCAGTATGATTAATTCAATTAATCAAGCTTTTCATAGCTTTTACTGTTTGAAATTTAAAGGAATAACGATATAACATTCTAATACTAATCATTAGGGCAGTGATGTGTGGGGCACCTAAAGAAGATTGATTATCTTTGGGAACTGTTTTTCTGTAGACTTTCATTATTTCTGGTGATCATTTTATTTCTATTGTTCAGTTCCTCATGCTCTATCCTCCCATTTGATACACTAACTGTCAGTATATCATTCCTCATTGATGAACCATGGTTAATCAGTTGTGTATACGTTACTCCAATTCACACTCACTATTACTCTTATTTTGTATAAATGTTAGTTTTCTAATTAGTTGACTGTGTGGTCTGGTTTTGTGTATATGTAAAGGAATGTTTGGAATACAATATGATTCTCTCTGGTTGGTTCATCAATCCTGTGTTCTTTATTTTTGGCTTGGGACTAGGTAGGCATCGGGCAGACGTGCAGTGGCCTGCTAGAAACTGTCGTCGGTATTTGTTAATGTGACTTAGTGGGCACAAGATCGTATCAACCACTTAGTTGGTGTAAGGTCTTAACCTACAGTTTGTTATTTAAATGTACAGTATTATCATAATTACGATACTACTGTGATGTCAGAAGACAGTGAACAGCATCACGGCTATCAAAATTATGAAATATTATGAACGGTTATGGAAGGTGGTTTGAGAGTAGTCGGCATTAAACCCTAGATTTAAGTTTCGTGATATTTGGCACTCATCATCGAGGCGTACCTGCAATCTTTGTAAAAACTTATGCCTTCTTGAAGATTCAACCCTGGATTACCCAGCTTTACAGCCAAAGACTGTTACCACTTAGATATTTGTGTCGCAACTGAAATCCTGTAGAACTGTGATGTAAACTTTAGTTGATCACTATGTAGTGATCAATCTTATGTTCCTCAAGCCCATTATAGTGCTAATCAACATCTGTCGATGATTTTGTAATTCAGTCATTAGTCAAATAAATAGAATAAGTTGATGTATGATTTGTTTTAGGATTATCAAGCAAAATCCAGGACGCACGTTACGTCTTATTTGATACTTATCAGTTCTACGTACCTGCGCTCCACTGTTGATGTTCACACCGGGACTCAACTCAGTTCGTTTCATGTCATACGCCACTGCGTTTACCACTAAACTGAGTTCGAGTTCGTGGGGAGGCCAACACTAGAGCATGGGTACATCCAGATGATAAATCTTAATTAAGCCGAAATGAGACCCCTAAATCCCAAATGCCAGTCACAATCCAACTCAAATATTACTTGTGAACTATTACTATATCGAAGTAATCTACTTAGGTTGCTCATATTACAATAGAGACTGATCAATTTCAGTCCATGACAAATCTAACAACTACACCGAAACTGACCAAATTAAGAACAGTCCACAATATGTCAAATAGGACTTTAGATATACATGAAATCGCTTTACTCGAAAGAGGACTTAACTTCAATATTCATAGAAAGCCTCTCACCACATTAGAAATAGCACCAATTCTGGAACCATTACTAGAAAAGTTACCCGTTAAAGAAGCGCATATTTTACGTCAAAAAACATCCCACGTCCTGACTAAACAAAATCATCTTCCTTCAAATTTGTCAAAGGGAGAATTAAAAGCTCTGTACTCACTACAAAAAGATAAATCAATAATAATTACCAAGGCCGATAAAGGTAATACCACAGTGGTAATGAATAAAACAGATTATGAAGAAAAAACCTTTAAACATCTATCCACAGGACCATATCTAATGATTGATTCAAAAAATCATTCAACGACAAAAAACAAAGTGAAATCGGAGACGGGTCAACTTCTGAAAGAATTGAAACCTTTCATTAGTACTTCTCTTTGGTTTACTTTATATCCTAAATCATGCACAACCTCTCGTTTCTATGGTTTACCAAAAATTCATAAATATGGTGTCCCACTAAGACCAATAGTTGATTTCACCAACACTCCAACTTATGTGCTTGCTAGATATCTAAGCAACATTTTAAAACCGCTGCAACAAAATTTACACAATGTTGTCAAAGACACATATGATTTCAAATCAAAAATATCAGATTTGATAATTGAAGATATTGAAATGATGGTAAGCTATGATGTTGTATCTTTATATACTAGTATTCCAATTGTTATATGCCTAGAATTTATTAATGGATTACTAGAAAATGATCATACACTATCTAGCCGGTACCCATTAAGTATCAGTTTAATCATGAAATCCCTAAGCCTATGCTTGAATTCAACCTTTTTCACGTTCAAAGGGATTCTCTACAAACAAACCAACGGAGTAGCAATGGGCTCCCCCGTTTCACCAATTGTAGCAAACCTTTTCATGACCCATATTGAATCTCACATTTTCAACAATGTCATTAGACCAAGGGTTTGGCTAAGATATGTTGATGACACTTTTGTCATCATCAAAAAGACTTTTCTAAGATCATTCTCAAAACGAATCAACAACCTATCTCAGAATATCAAATTCACTTTAGAAAGTGAAAATGAACACAATGAGTTACCATTTTAAGACTTCTTAGTTCAAAGAAATTTAAATGGATCTCTTAATCTGAGAATTTACCACAAGGCAACACATTAAAATCGATACATCGATTTCAACTCAGCACATCCATTCAGTGCAAAGATATCGCTGGCTTTATACTTATTCAGAAGAGCCAGTAGACTCATTACATCTGAAGACGACAAGCAATACGAATACAAAAATATAATCAACATCTTAGGACTTAATAATTTTCCAATGAACGTTATTAACAATTTGCAAAAACAAAACAACTTATTACTAAATAATAGTAAATTAGTCAAAACATCTTGGATTGGTACAACCGTTCTACCTTACCGTCAAGACACAACTGATGAGTTACAAAGAATTCTAAAACAACACAGAAGTCAAACTTTCTACAAAACTACCAACACTATTCGAAGTGCATTGGTTAAAATGAAGGACAAGATCCCGTTCACCTCAACACAGAATTGTGTCTACAGGCTAGGTTGTGTTGATAGTGATGCCTTCTATATTGGAGAATCTTCACGAGAAATCAAAACTCGTGCCAAAGAACATGAAAGCTACACTAAACGACCTCTTAATAATCCTGTTGAACTTGAAAAATTACAAATTAAATCAGCAATAGCAGTACATGTTATCTATCACAACCATAAGATCGATATTAAAAATATCCGAATCATTCAAAAAGGTTTATCCAATTATAAGGAAAGACGAATAGCTGAGGCGCTTCATATTTTGTTAAATCCAACTGCACTTAACAAAATGGAAGACCTTTCTATTCACCCAACATGGACTTTCTATCCAACTAGCCACAATTAAAGTACATCGAATTTCATACACATGAACATACATACAATTTATTTTCACATATTTTCCTCACACATCACACTAACATGTACAAACATGTCTCATCTCAAACCACCTTGACCTATATGACTTGACATCATAACACGATCAAACTCGCATTTTGATTGTACGGGTTTATTTTGTTTTTGATTTGTTCCATTGTATTATTTATTCTTGTGTTCATTAAATTCAGCTATTCATTTCTCTGAAGAAGCGACTTGCACTAAGCCGCGAAACGTCAGAAATTTTAATTTCTACTCATTGAAATTTTACAAATATATATCACTTATTATAAATCAATGAGAAGATTTAGATTCATTCTAATTATAGAATAAAGTAGCTTGAGTTAGTATTACCAGAGTTTATTTTAGAACTAAGCTGTTTCATATAAATAAAGCATCATTACTACTGATAAACACAACAGTTTACATAATGAAATTCAATGAAGAAAATCTATTTTTATTCAACTTATGTCATGATAAAATTCAAGAGTAAAGTAGTTTTTCCTATGGTAACAAGCCAACAATTTACTTAACATTTACTAAATCAATATTAACATTTTACGAAGAACTGCTTTAATCGTTCCAATGCCTACCTACTTACTTACCTACCTATCTACCTACTTCAACTCATCAAAGGAACGACAATTACAACAACAAACAATTATATCTCAACATAATTTTATAAATAAGGAACAAATTAATGTAAATTAACATTTTTTTTAATGCGAATGAAAATTTTTATCACATAATAGAGAGAGGAGGTTGGGACGGGGAGGGTGATGAAGTAAAATGCAAACAAAGAAGTAATCAAAGGAAGTAATCATTTTCTCTTTGAAGAAAGAAAGAATCTAAGCTACATAGAATCAGTACTACAGGAGTTTCTAATATATTATGTTACATTATGTAGACAAATAGTATTTACTAGCTTACAAGTATGTAGATTAGGCATACACTGTATTCTTGTTTCATGATCATATAAATACATTTCAATTCCCTGATTAAGTTGAGTTTGTTCATTATCATTCAAAATTTCTAATTCTTCTTAGTAATTATTAGTACCCAATCGAGATGAATCTGTGTGATGAATGCAAATGACAAATTAACAACCAGATCACATATAAACAACTTCAACTTTTGACAATAGTTTAAACATTTTGATAATTTAATGCTAACAAAGTCAATCAGTCAATATATTCTATCAAATTTTGTTTAGGTTTGTTTAGTTATAAGAAACTGGACTGTTTCATCTCATTCGTAGAATATATAAAGTATCAAGCGACGACTTTGCTAAACTAATAATTATCATTATGAATCTAATAGATGATGTAAACTCTGAAGTATTAGATGGCTTCAGTTTAAAACATAAACTACTAAACTATTTCACTTCTACTATGGAAGGATTACATCGGTAGTAGTTCTTCACTAGTCCATCATTTATTCATGAGTACAACGTCACACTTAAATCAACGATTTCACTGTAAGAATATTGTAAATATTTTATGTAATAAAATGTAGAATGGATGGAGTTATTTACAAAGAGATTTGCACACTACAAACCACAAACGGATGTCTACATTGTTTTTATGCTCTCCTATTATTACTGATTTATTGAACTGGTAAAGATCAGTATACTTGGCTACTAAATGCAGTTTAATCATGAGGATTTTTGATACTACTTGTCTGATGAAACTAAGATAGGTGAGAAATTTCTTGAAAGTGTGAATGAAAGTCGAACAAGTTAGCTAACTGTAAGAGCTACTGTAATGTAGCATAGTGAAAGTTTGACTACATTTTTGATTACTGGTTAATCATCACTCATTCCAAAAACATGATTTCATTATCTCTATGTATCTTTCATTCTATTTCTCTTCTTGATTTATAATAATTTACAAATTATGTCATGTGATCGAAAGCTTAAGATCATTCAGTATTTTGTTAATATGCCCATTCTATAATTAATATTTGTCACTGGGGTGGAGGGATTTTATGAATTTTCCCATCCTAGTTCTCACATATTTTACATTCGTTGCATATTCTGGAAGGTTGCAGAAACGCTTGATCAATGTCTTCTAATCATATCAACACTTTCATCGTTATTGTGAATTACTTGGAGATTAATTGAATTCTAGAAATCCAGATAAATGAAATTCATATTGATGACCTGAGTTGATGTAAAATTAGCACATACGTGTACATTTAACGATCACCTACACGATTCTGTTAATAGACTTACCGTGTACCTAGTCATTCATAACAACAATATGTGGCATATATTACTTATCCGAGACGGTAAATAATAGTTACAATTTGAGAGTTAACATTTAGTGATAGTGATACTGTGTCACAAGACAAGCATTAACATGGAATCCTCAAGGACAAAGAAGAAGAGGGAGATCAGAGAATACGTTGCACTGGGAATTGAAGGCAGACATGAAAAGAATAAACAGTACTTGGGAAGAACTGGAAAGTAAAACTTAACACGCAGTTAGTTAAGGAATGCTAGTCGATGACCTATACTCTACGTGGGTAACAGGAATTGATTGATTAGTTGATTTAGTGACACAATGAAATGACAGTAATAACTTTGTAAAATTAAAAGAGTTTCATTGACATTTTTATTCTTCACTTGATTAATTTGAACTGTACTTTTTATAATTTTCTAATTAAAACAACTATTTAATTAGACTTAACATTTAACTATAATCTGACAAACTGTCATTCAACTATCTTAAATTCTATTCATTCATACTTCAATGGTTTCTAATTCAAGACAATAGAATTTATCTTTATTGAAAATAATTCAATGTCTTGATGTGAAATTTTACTTCGCCGACTGATTGTACTAAGTCAGACAATTTTTGAGAAGTAGGAGGTATTGAACGGTTATTTTGTTTTTCTATGAGACTTCATCACTATTCACATAATCGGTGTAACTCAAAACTCTCAGGTTTTATATTTCATCAACTCACAATATTCAATTATTTCAATCTGATAGTACAAACTAGTTAGAATTAGACAACTAATGGTCACTTGGAAGCAGTGGATAGCTGTCTCGTCCTAGTATGAGACTGTTTGACAGTGTGCGTCTATGACTTCATCGAGAATCAAACCAAGGAACCTCTGGCTCTACGGCGAACATTTCACCATTAGATTGATATTCAACAATTTCCACAATACCCAATTGCAATCAATATCAGCTCACTAGTGACTAACTTCTCTAGGTAAATCCTGGAGTTTTAGTAGGAAAACGTGACCAGTGGAGTTCAACTGTATCAGGAGTGAGACCAACCGATAGCAATGAACAAAGTCACGCGAATTAACTGAATTAAAAATATCAACCATTGGGAGCCTGGCCAGTGGCCTAATGTTAATTCGTTTACCACGGAACCTGAAGGTCCTGCGTCTGATCGCTGACTGGGTTCTGGATGCGTGCTTCTGAAGAATGCTACGCTATGATATGGTAGCTATCAAGTACTTACTAGTGATCAGTGGTTGTCTACTTCAGACCAATTCACTATATCACATTGACATTCAGCAATTTTCATAGCACCCAAGTACATTCTATTAATTAATATCCGTTCACGGTTTCACTGCAGTGAGTAGCCATAAATGAACATAAAGTCAATGGATGTAAGTGTATTAACTACTTTATTCGTATAATCCACTTTAAGACTTCATCGTTAACAGGAGTAAATAACCAACATCATTTAATCATGGATATATCAATACATTCATCAGGAAATAATGTCATTTGAAATAGATAAACAAGAGTAAGCGTGTATTTGATTTTTTACAACAAAATCTATGTAGCTTTAGATGATGGAGAGAAGTCGATTTGTTGTCTTATTCGGGTGGTGCAAAATAACACTGATGAGAGTCATTAATACTTTTCATTGATGATTTTTAGCAACATATTCAAAGAATCAGTGATAACTTATTCTTTTTATTTCATTGATATATTCAATTTAGCAGATAATTACAGTTGTCAGTCTCATGAACAGGATATTTATAGACTTCTTTCTGACTGAATTATTGGGCATGTTGTTTTATATGGAATAAGTTTTTTAGTATTTAGGTAGGTTTAAGTCAGTTTAATATTAAATCTTCTACTTAGTTCTTCTACAACATTATCACTTTTACATATTAAATATGTGTAGGTAGGCTACTTAGTGATGACCATTAATGTATAATAACGTCGTTTTGGTTGTTGCTATGTTCATTTATTATTATTAGTATACATTATTTATTATTATGCAAAAGGTATTCATTTACTGTAATGGGAACTCTTCACTGAAGTGTATTTATGTTGTATCAACTTCAAATTTATTCAAAATTATCCCTATTTAAGGCGAGTACACTGGTTTAGTTTTAACTGATTAATCTAATCGTTTCCAAGTTGTAGACAATCATTGAAAACCAAGAAGCATTAGAAAACTGTTTTATTATAGTACGGAACAAAGCATAAAGTGGTAATAGACTGTTTCCAATATATATCAATCCTAAGACACTTAGGTTTTACTAGGTACCTCAAACTCTTAGAATACAGATCCAATAATTCTTCACTGTTTAGTTGTTTGTATTCAGATTAATGTTAGCTGAGTACTACTGAAAATTAGAGAACACTAGATGAGCTATATGACAAATGGATGGGCGTGAGAATTCTATTATTGTATGCCAACCTAGTGAAGTAAAGAGTTAAGCATTAGTCAACATAAAGCCTCTAGGTTAGATTGACTGGAGGTGTTGAGAGTATCCACTTCTTAAGAGTTCCATACTAAGGTAAAATAACGGTCCAATGTTTCTTGGTTTTCACTAGTATCTAACCAAAACAAAACTCTGACAGGTACAAACAACTAAACTTAATACCTAACTCTGCAAACCACTTCATTTTAATTCAACTAAGTACATTATGATTATATGAAATCTATTTGAAACTTTGTATTCATTATAGAGATAGTTATTAAATCAAGTTGACTAACGATGGATATTATTTTGAAAATACATCATAATTAAGTGAAGATTTTATCAACTATTGTAAATAACATAACTATTCTGTCAATGTCATTTCATTAGGATTGACTTATCCCAATATGTATCTTGTATTTTTATTTTATACACACTGAAGTAATCTTATCTAATAGATTGAATAAATGTTATTTATTGAAGTGGAATAGAGATTGGCATTAAGTTTAGTTGATTAAGTTCATTATAGACTGATATTGATAGGGTACCACTTAAATCTATGGAGCAATGGACAACTGTTTCGTTCAAGTATGGAAATCCATATTGGCAATGCGTAACATAGATTCCGTCTCAGGAAATTTAGATTTGGTGAATGTCTTACCTTCTTCACCATTGGGCTACCATCCAATGGTAAAATTCCCATTTAATTATGATAAAGAACAAACAATAGAATATAAGTTTTATCATAGCAGAATATCTACGATTTTCGAAGGATAGAAAAACTAAATGTTACATGTATCATATGATTAATTTTTTGTTTATTTAAGTAGTAACAATTGTTAATTGTCAACAGTCCAATGTAAAATCTCATTAATAAATTAGTTTATTAATGAATGGATATACAAAGAATGGTTTTCTGACTTAAATGGTAGGATGGATATGAGTAAGAAAATATAGACATAGTGGGGGCGGATTAATTTAATTTCAACTGTTTTATACTATTTAGATCCTTTCATTAATTTAAATAATTCTAGAATAACCAGATTTACAGAATAGAATAAATTTATCAATTTATTTCTAGACTACTTATTACCAACTGCAGACAACCTAAAATGACAAGGAGTTACATTTAATTAATTGTTTCACAGATATTATCTGTTGAGGTTGAGATGAATGTACTGAATGAAACTAGAAGTCATAATAATTAGAACAGAGATACACGATCTGCTAATAATGATAGTTCAAGTTAATAAGTTTCTATATACTGTAAATTAAGAGTAGTTGTGTATGGTTACAAGTGGTGTGACGGTAAAGGGGGTGGGGCAGGGATAACGTTCTCCGCGGAGCCAGAGGATCCTGGATTCGATCCCCGATGGGTTCGTGGATGCGCACTGCCTAGAAGTCCCATACTAGGACGAAACAGCTGTCCAGTGCTTCCAAGGGATCAATGGTTGTCTGATTTAGATCAATTAGTAGTATCAAAATATTATATAATAGTCGATCAATCAATCAATCAATGCCTGTTATCCGATGTAAAGCATAGGTCACCCACCAACATTTTCCAACCAACTCTGTCCTGAGCTTTCCTTGCCAGCTCTTTCCAAGTGCTCTTCATTCTCTTCATGTCTGTTTCCAATTCTCGACAATCTGTGTTCCTGGATCTTTCTCTGTTTCTTTGGCCTTTTGGATCCCAAGTTAGTGCTTGTCTAGGGATACAGTTTGATGGTTTCCTCAATATGGGTCCAATTCACCTCCGCCTGAAGCCCCCCTAGGGTTGCTGCTGGTCTTAAGCCCGGCTAAAGGAGGAGGGTTGGATATGGGGTTAGCAACCCCATCCCGAAAAAAAACAACAACCTTGCTGGAAAGAAGCTAACCAGTACAAATCTGTTATTATATAATATTATGAAAATGAAAATAGGTGGTTACATATTTTTGAACCAAAGTCATTTTGACTAGTGAACATATGACTGACTGCATAAAAGATAATAATTATTATATTCGCTACAGTAATGCAAGGCTTATCACATTATTTTTCTGTACATATAAATCAGGTTAAAAACATATGAAAGTAATTACCCCAGTAAAACGTAGTTTTAATGGTATTGACTGTTTATTGACAATTTTGAATGTTTCTGAAACATTTGCATCAAGTTCACAGTCAAAAACATGTTTAGAGTTTGCACGTGTAAACATACTACAAGGAATGTGCTCAGTAAACCTGGTGGAATCTCTTTGTTTAGTTCTTTCTAAATGATTGCTGCAATTGTGCGAAAGACAACTTAGTCAAGGCGATCACTAATTTGGGGTAAATAGAAGACGTCAAACATAGTGTATACATTACTTTTAATTATCTATCTACACGTTTTATGCGTTCCTCGATTCAGTTTGATTGAAGTCTTGCTTTCGTTAGTTATCTTCGCTTCTCCTACGTATTATAATCAGGCTTTGCTGTTTCCGCCTTCACGCTTTGTTCCGCTATCGACTACTTATACATCACCTTATGAGCAACATTCACCACATCACGAGTACATTCGTACTAGTAAATACAATTGAAGGTGATGTCTAAAGGGTATTGACAAACCATTAAGCGGTTTAACGAGCTTTCGGTGTTGTACAAGGAAATCAGTTGAACTGCAGTAAATATTCTTTTCAGTAACTTCCCGATTCTTTTATAGTGTTAGAGGCGTTATCCTACAGACAAGGCTTCATTCTATAGTCTTTTATAGATGCATCTTTTCCCTTTTTTACTCAGTTTCTAAACCACCTTTGCAACTAGCAGAATGAAAGCAGTTATACCTAAAGTACTATCCCGTGTTTGAAGTAAAGTGGTTTGAATGTAATTATCGGCTAACTTTGCTTGACTTGAGTTCCACTTAATTTGGTACTTTTAACAAGGCATACCTTAAAAAATTTAAAGAACTAATGCTCCTGGGTCAGCCAGTTTCGCATCCCGAAACTTTTAACATCGACGTATTTATACTGATGCTGACACTCTGTAAGATGGATTGAAACATTTACACTGACTGGTCACTAAGTAGAAGTCAATAGGAGGTTGGTCTGGCTCTTTATAATGCTGATTAAATCATTTAGATTATGTTGGAATTTAATAATATGTCTTTGTGTCTTAAGATAGCAGGCTCTATGTTAAAACACCCCCTTATTAAGGAGTGCTAAATAACAGAACCCTTACGTCAAGCAAGGTTTCTGCCCCACCCCCCATCGATACACGCGACGTTGGGTCACGTAGACTAATGGTCACATTACAACTTTATTAACATAGCATTGGTCCCTGCTAATTGATCCAACAATATAATTATCTCAATCAGTCCTGTCATCATTTTATCTACCTCATTTCTCTCGTCCAATACACGTTATACGCAGGAACTCGTAGAACGATTTCATCCTTTAAGGTATAGGATTTTTTCTCATAGGTTTAATAAAACATAGAAACTCCAGTCTTCCTGTACTAGTTTAATGCATTACAAGACATATTTGTTTGAAAGACTAAATATTAGCTTCTTTACAACAATGTCTTTCATAAATGTTATTATTCTGTAGTGAACCTATTATTCTTAATAAAAAGTTTCAATTCTATGGAATGAATAGCTTGAGTGCAGCTGATGAGAAAAGATTCAACGAAACATAGTGGATCCAATTGTAATTCATTGCATTCTTTTGTTTGACCAAATTAACTCATAAATAGTTGAAATAATTAGCTAATGTGTGAAAGTATGAAACGGATGTATATTTAAGTTGGATTGTGACTGGCAAGTGGAATCCAGGAGGCGCGTTTCGTCCTATTTGGGACTCATCGGCTGGATGTACCTGTATCCCAATGTTGATGTTTACACTGGAATTCGAACTCAGTCCGCTTCGTGCCAAACGCCACCGCGTTCACCACTAGGCTACGGTGTCCAGACAGATGGTTGATCCAAGTTCTAGGCTAATTGATTTCAGTAAAATTTTATAAAACGCCAACTCTAATTGTCATAATAGAATTTCAGGAATAAACATTCAGAGTATATGGAAATGCCTAAGCAATTTTGATTTATTCATTTATCAGATACAGATTAATGTATTTAGGTATGAATCACAATTCAAATATGAAGTCTAATGATACTACTTAACTATTAAAATATAAGTAGTCTGTGAGATATTCGAATCTATTACTTAATAGTTGTTAGTTGAATGCTTTCTTTTATGTTTTACAACAAACTACTCATAATTATGTAGTGAATTTTGACTAACTAATTGAATATTACCTTATCAATGATGAATTGATTGTCAATATACATTATTGAAGAGATCAGAATCCTTTCATTTTGTCTAGATTCTCCATTACAATCGATCGGTGATAATATCTTTCATAAAATAATCTTCTGATAACATAGCAACTGACGCAATCAATACGTAAACATACAAATTATTTATTGATCAGCGAAATATGTAGTTGATTAGCTTAAAATGATAATGAGCTACAGTATAATGTAAGTACTTGCAAAAGTAATTCTTAAATTATATTTGAGAAAATTACTATCGTAGTCATTCACTGATAACCTAGAAAATCCGACGTCAACCGAAAAACCACTTACCTATTTTTGGTGCTCACAAGTATTGAATTATCAATAAAACTCAATTCTTGTACCACAGTAAAAATTATAGAGACAAACTTATCAAATATAAAGTTCTAAGTAGACTATTTATAACATACACATCAAAGCTATACACAAACGAAAACTTCTACCACATAAACTAACCCTAAATCAAACATAAGCCTATTCATGTACTCTGCCGTAGGTTGCATAACCATAACCATGAACCCCGAATAAAAGTGATTTAAAAGTGCATAAAAGGCTATTTGCATTCCTAGATAAAGTTTAAACTGTATTTGTTATAAACAGAGGTGATACGGTACAGTTATTTCCTCAATATAAAGGTAGATAAGCCTATAGGAGCTTGAATAAGTACCCTATTCATAAAAACTCTATAAACCCTTCTTCGTATTACCTTTCTTATGGGCAAAATATTTATTCGTATTCACATTTGTTAATCTAGATCTCCGAAATCTACACAGATTGGATGTGATGATTATTCATTGTGGATGTTTTAAGAATCTCTCAAGCTCGTTTGTACATTGTACTATAACCAACTGATCACTTTACTGTCCTCTTTGAGATGAACTCTAGAGATATTGAATCAACAAGTACAAGTGATTCGTTTTAATGAAAATGTTATTCCTGGGTACTATTGGCCTGCAATTGTAATCATTGTTGATTTTTACTTATTTGAATTAACTAGTCACTACATATGTAGGTCCCAATAAAGATGATCATGTATAAATTAAAATTAACATCAACATGTTAAGGAAGAAATGAATGTTGATTGGATTAGAAACACCAGTTGTATAAATGGTAGAAAAAAGACTAAATGTTGAAAATATAGTTTGGTAAACACATAGAGAACTAAAGTAAGGAATGTCTAATAGCGCGTAAATCTCAGTTATAGTTACGAATTTTGACAAAGAGACTGATTATAGACCAAACCAGTTGTATTCTACAGATGTGGTTTATGAATAGACTACTGACATAAATTAAAATCGCCAATTTTGATATCACGAATTGATGTGAATCGGACAACCATTGATCACCTGGAAGCACTGGACAGCTGTTTCGCCCTAGTATGGGACTCCTTAGCAGTGCGCATCCACGACCCCATCGGGGACCGAACCCAGGACCTTCTGGCTCCGCCGCGAACGCTTCACCATTGGACCACTGAGTCGGCTCCTAACGGTTGATATTTCCAATTCAGTCAATTCGTGATATGTTGCGCGACCTCCTCCATGCCATCGGTGGGTTACTGTCCCACACCCGACACAGTTGAACTCCACTGGTCACGTCTTCACACTAGAACTCCAGGAATTATCTCTAGGAGCTAGTCACCAGTGAGCTGTTATTAGTTACAATTAACTATCTCCACAAACCCCTAATTATAAACTAAAATGTCTGTAGTAACGGAGAGGAAAAATGAGAAAGTTAATAACTGATGCAATTTAACCATCCTTTTATTTGTCTAACCTACTTGTATATTCGTCATCAATATCATAATTCATCATTTATAATGTAGATATTCAGGTAAATTAAAGCTTAGTTTCACTATTCATTTTAGATATTTGTCAATGCTTGATGGTGAAATCATCCTATAATTAATTCGTTTTTTTTCCAACTTCCTAATATATCAGAACTAGATTATACATAACCCTTCCTCTTCCTACTGGTCATCGATTGGATCATGAAGACTGCAACATCTGACGACACTTTCGAAATAAAATGGACAACATCGACGCAACTAGATGACTTGGACTTTGCAGATGATCTAGCTCTTCTTTCTCACACACAACATCAAATGCAGATGAAGACCAACAATATAACAGCAGCCTCAGCAGAAGTAGGCCTCAACATACACAAAGGAAAAAGCAAGATCCTCCGATACAAAACAACAGACACTAACCCAATTACACTTGACGGAGAAATTCTGGAAGACGTTGAAACCTTTACATATTTGGGCAGCATAATCGGCAAACAAGGAGGGTCTGACTCGGATGTGAAGGCGTGGATTGGTAAGGCAAGGGCAGCATTTCTAAAACTGAAAAAACATCTGGAACTCAAACCAACTGTCAGTCAACATTAAAGTCAAATTTTTCAATACAAATGTGAAGACAGTTCTGTTGTATGGAGCTGAAACTTGAAAAACTACGAAAAGTATCCTTCAGAAGATACACACCATTTTGAGTTATTTTTTCGTTCTTTTAGCAAACGACTAGTGCATATTAGAATGCGATGTACATTGCTTTGTTTTAAACTCTTGCGGTTATCCATATCCAACTTCCGTAAACATATCAGACCAATGTAGACTATATACTGGGTGAGAAATGTACAAATAATTAGAGCTCTGTCTTGAAGTATAAACTTTAATGGAGTTCAAGATTTATGATTTTGTGGAGAACGCCTAACCTACAGACCATTGAGCCAGTATCCAGTGGTTCCCTGGTAAGGTTGCAAATGCTCGCCTTTAATCAACTTCCATACTCTCCAGTACTTACTATTTTTCAATGGTCATCTTACTCAGACTAATTTACAATACTAAACTCAAATTCAAAAGTCTCCACAATACCTAATTACAATTTGTTATTTATTCTTGTTATATGAATCAATATTGAATGAGTAATGTCATAATCTATGACACATTGTAGGATTGTTTCAACCTTGTTAACAAATTGTCATGAGTACATATTCTTAATGTTAAAACTAGATATGATCCTATTATTATCTTTAAAACACTAAGAATGAATTCAATAGTTGATTTTGTTTACTTCAACTAAGTTACAACACTAGCCAACAGTTATCCAATATCAAATAGTGACATCAATGAACTATGAAAATACACAAAGTTCTGTATTATTGTTGAATAAATCAGTTGTTTAGTGTTACTATAATATCTGAAAGAAAAACAGTTTTAGTTTGTATATTGTTAGGACAAGAAAGATAGAAACTTAGATAAACTTAGATGATAATCATAGAGTATTCATTAATGATGATCAATAATGATTTTGACAACAAACAATATAACAGTCAATCATTCAATGAATTTATTTAATTTATAGATAAAAGTAACTGTCATTCTGTAATTTAATGTATCAAGCATAGAAACATGGAATTTATCCTTTTTGGCATACTTGTAAGTTAACACTTAAATTTATATCTATTTAAATAACATGAATGATATTATTATAGTGTTAGAAATAAGGTCACATTCATGTAGATAATACAATGAATTGTCTTGTTGATTTTTTTTATTTTAATAAACTTAATGAATAAAATATAGTATGGATAGATTCAATAGGAATAGTTAGATCAATCTGATTAAGGTAAAATGATTGATTATAAGAGATGACGTTGAACTTATGAAGTTCTATTAGCCAACAGTGGTAGTTAATTTTCATTTTTTTTAAAAATAAAATTAGATAATTAGGATTAGCTTGTATTTTGCTGTTGATTTTTAATGGATTGAAACTAGTCAGTCTTTGTTGCCATATGTGCAACCTGAGCGGATTGCCTCGATATAGCGATAGTACACAAGTGATATCACTTGTGTGCCCGTTGCAAAAGTGTGACTTCCTGGACACAGTAGCCTAGTAGTGAAAGCAGTGGTGTTTGGCACGAAGCGGACTCAGTTTGAATCCCAGTGTGAACATCAACATTCGGATGCAGCAACATCCGGCCGATGAGTCTGAAATAGGACGAAACAAGTGTTCTAGATTTCGCTTGCCAGTCACAATCCAACTTAAATAAGGATCAGATAATGCTTAATATGATTTACAACAGAATAATCAGTGTTAATAAATACAATCTTCTGAATTTACGGATTGACCCTCTAGAAAAATGCCAACTAATATGTTGCCTAGCCCCTTAATTACCATCCCTAGGTGTTCTTTGTCGAAGTTGTATAAGTCAAGTTGACTTCTAACAATGCGATTAACTGATATCTTCAGAATGGGTATAGAAATTGCATCGATAATGAATAGATTACTGACGAGAAGGTCAAAATTTTGCATCAAGTACAATTTAAAAGTCACAGAAAATCTCTAGGAACACGACGTCCAACTCGATAGTAAATTAACTTGAATAGCAACATCAGTTCAACCTGCTAAACCATGCGGAAGAGAATAATAAATCGTGTAGTATGAAGGCAACTAAGTACAATAGATGAGACAAAAGAAAATGTAGTGACGGTAAAATCAGAGGAAATAGCCAATTGAAGATTAGGTCATTAGAATGGACTAAATTATTATTTATGGAATGGGTATAGTTGATCACTTGTCATTCTTGAATTAAGTCTTGAGCATGCTGTTCTTTAAGCTCATGAAACCCATTATTATTGCAACGTTTATTTGTTTTCATCCTAAACATAATTCTCAACACATACACTGTCATAGGATTAATTGAACAACAGAAACTATTAGAACGTATATGGAATAAAGAATAATTCAGATCCACGAAGAGTAGAGATGGGGTTGCAAGAAAAATTTGTTTGTTACCATTAGCAAAATCACTAGTGTCCTATCAGCTCAACAAGCGAATTATAATAAAATTAAGGCCTGTAGATTTAATTCAATGTTGAGTCATCAAAGCAAACTTCAACCTTACTCATAACTGATAAGCAAAAGCTGTTCTAGTTATCACACATTTTCACTAATCAACTTCAACAAATGTACACAAAACTACTTAAATATATTTTTAGTAGTATTGATCACTATCTTATTCTAACATCGGTTCGAATGCAAAATCAAAATGACAAATGAAAATTTGAAAAGTAAAAAAATCCCATCATTTAAGAAGTTCCAAAAACAAACAAAAGAAGGATCACAAAATAGGAACAAAATACTTCATCACCATTTTACCCCCACATCCCCCCTTTTCGTATGGTGAGAAGTGGAGAGAAGAAGTAGAAAAGTAAAAACAAGAAAATAATGTAGAACACAATGTCGAAGTAACAAATTTCTATCGAATGTCAGAATTGACTTAGTTGATGAATGAAATATCTGCCATAAACAACAATTCATTATGTAAATACTAAAATGCTACTGATACATACTACTCATTAGCATATTAATTTAAATCAAAATTTCTACGAAATATGATGTATTCATAATAGCATCTCAATTATGAATCTACCAACGATTATACCCAAAAGAATGAGTTCTAATAAAACATGCAACAATCTCAGTTGTACTATTGACTGAATACATTCGATAGTGAACAAGATGGTTTACACAATACAATACAAATAGACAATAAGTATGAGTTTATTGCCTCCCATTCATCACTGTATAGTAAAATGTGTCTATCTCGATAGGAAGAATATATCAGACAAATCCATTGAAACTGTGAATGTAATAAAATAATGCTTAATGAGGATGTGACAGTTTCAGGGGTTGTTTGATTGACTGAGTTTACAAATTAGGAAATTATCAAATTCATTTACGGTCAGCTGAATCTATTGATTCCTTATTTGGCCACATTTACACATGGTAACATACATTCGGAACTATTGAATGGTGACTACACTGAATTATTCAGTGTTTATTAATACATGTTTACACTTGAATGTGGAGTAAAACAAGAAATAATCTGCAAGTTTATTTGTCGTTACTTGATCACTATTACGAGTCATCAGAAGGTATTTTGTAAGTTTTATGACTCGAATAAACAACTTCGAATTCACCAATGTTCTATCACTCTGATCTGTTTGGTGTTTAACTTTATTTAGTTGAACAAGTGTCAAAATCACAAACAATTAGGCAAAAATTAAGATTCAAGTGACTTTAAAATTTTGAGTGATCTTTTCTAATCATCTTTAAAAATTGTAGTCAGGGGAAAGTCTATTAGAAACTAAATGTCTTTTTATCCAGTACATGTACTAATCATATAAGTGTCATGTTTGTAAATTTGGAAACAGTTTGATCACTACTTCCCTCATTGGGTTTTGTAAAAGTTCTTGAATTTGATGTGTTATTTCACAAACTACGCTAACCTATGTAGATAATCAGTGAAAACCAGAAGTCATTATGTGACTCCTCGGTCGTGCCTATCTATGATAATATGCATGGATTGAATCCAAGACGTTCAGACTATTGCTCTGGTATTCAATAGTGCTTTGTTCTAAACTTTAATTCGGAATTTTGAGGGACCATTTCCAATGCCATTGTTATGTATCCGCTTCACACATGACATGCTCGTACTTCCCTAATCATGTCTTCTTACTAGGTCTCCGAAATTACTCTCTCATGTTAGTCACCAATAAACGCCTGTTAACGAAGTGGATGAAGTTAGAATATGTGAGCCAACGAATGTCACTGCAGTGGTCTTAATGTGTAGCCTGAAAGTTATAGAGTGGATTGTGCCTCAGCACTGTTTAAGTGACATACACTATAACGAAACAGCTGTATTACAGTGCTTCCTATTTTTCAATACCTGTTGAATTATAATTCATTCATTATGCTAAATTTAACAAGACGATTTAATGAATCCAGCACCAACTTACTATAACCATCTAATACTTTGTAATCGCTGAATACTAATTGTGTTGAAATAATCCAATAGTGTATTAAGTTATTCCAGTAAATTATTACCTAACTCAACCATGAAGTGTCAATTGTCGTCTGTCTACTCTGTCTTCCTGCCAGTCACTTATAATCAGATATTCACATACTGATTCGCTGTCTCTCTCTCTTTCCGCCTTTTAGTCAAAACAATCACAGAATATCTACTTTTCAAGAATAAACAAGTTGATCAAGTGAAAGTGTTGGTTTACAGTATGTTTATTCACACAAAACGATAATTATTTATTCGGCATGTTGCTAAAGCCACTCGAATATATTGAAGCTTAAATAAATAGTGATACTATACATTCAGCATACTGATTAATATGCTAATCGATTGAATGAATTAGTCAAGAGATTTATATCACAGTATAAACAAGAATTATACTCTAGTTAAAAAGGTTAAATGGCGTCATGTATCAAGAAATTAGTCGCTTAAAGTCAATGTAGGGTATAAAAACAACGTTTATTCTGTCAAAACTTCTCTCAACATGTAAGAATTCTTTAATAGACTTGTAGGTACTAATTAAATTGAAGAGTACATACATTTAGATACATTAAATGAGTCTTTCCTACATTATCATTCCGATTTGGTTGGCTCTGTTTGCTAAAATTGAATGGAATATCTCATAACCATAGCCACAGAGATCAATGCTTTGGTATTACTAAAGGCACACAAGCCAATACGATATCCAGGACCTGATGACCTTCTAAACCTTATTTTTAAGAAAAGTGCAAAGTTCTATATTAGCCACTGTGTGGTATCTCTGATGAATCTTTTTCTATAAGTGTTATGCCAAAAACATAAGAGAAAGTAAAAATAATGCCTATACCAAAAAGCCTGTCCACTGGTGAGAATATTCAGTTTAGACCCATAGCTATAACATTTATCTTTCTTAAAATTATGCAAAACATTTGCTACATAAGCTACAGCCTGCATTGAAAAAGTGTGTCAACCCATGTTAGTTTGTATACAGACGCAATGGAGACATAGTGGATGAAGTAGTTACCTTTTTCCATAATATAATAATTACCTTAGTGAAGAGTAAACAGTATGTGCAAAGTTTATTTCTCGATAATACTTCTGTCGTTGAATCAGTTCCCAGAGCTAGTTTACTGAACAAACTTGAGAAAGCTGGATAGTCAGCTGGCCATTTTTCTGTTTCGTTGGATGAGAACAATATTCTGTGTACAAAGGAAGGGGCTTTATTCATCGATTAACAGAAGTCGATATAATTCATGGTGTGGTTCTTTACCCTCTTCTACACTCACATTTCTTATACGGCTCACCAAATTCTTGTTAAGTATGCAGATGATCTTAGGATTTGTATGGCTTTTTCATCTTTCTTAAATTGTTTTAAAATGAATAGTTTCTTAGCGAATGTTAAATGACCGTCTACTTTGAGGGATTTTCAGTTTAATTCTTCCAAATATCATCGACTTCAACTTAAGACTTACAGACAATAGTGAATTCGCATGCTGTTTGTAAAATTGGTGATTCAGTAATGAAGACCACATCGAATGTCACATATCTTGGTGTGACTTTTACTTCAGTTTCAGTTTGATCCTTGCATGTTTTATTAATTTCAAGGGAAGATTATTACTTAATATATTACGTAAAACGATTGCATAGTTTCGGTATTTGCAAACATTGATATCTACAATTTGTCAGTTTTTGAGTATTATCTAATAATTTTTATTTTTCCTCCACGTTATTTTTACCGGACTTGAGAGAAAGGACTAAGAGCGTAGAGTATTGAAGGCTGTTATTAGAGTGTGTGGTGAGGACATCAACATCATTACGAACACGGTTAAAGACAGATACTTGAAATCTTGAAAAAAGCCATCTAGTACTATCCTATCAGATATAAACCACTTTCTTCATTTACCTCTTCCACTTCGTCTGCCATCTGCCAGGACATGATGTCACAATGTAAGAATTCATGCACGTAACAAAAAGTATAAAAGCTTCATTACTCTATATCGAGCACACGATCTATGAGATGGAAAAGTTGCAAAAACAGATCAAGATAGAAATCTATGCTCTTAAAACACGAATTATTATGGAAGGTCGAGACTCATGTCTCTTATATAATTGATACCAGAATTTTATGCATAAACAGGCAATGCCTTTTTTACACAATATCGAATGTGAATATAGAAGAAACGTCAGTGACTTACGGAGATATAGTATGCTCAGAATTCATATTGTATCATTCATAATAATAAATACAGGACTAACAATAATAAAGATAATAATAACAATATATTAATGATAATAATTATTACTATTATCACAAGACAATCTTGTAGATGGAATATGACAAGTAAAATACTTTCTCATTTACCGTGCTTATTATGTAATACAAATTGGAAGTAATAATGAATTTAATAAGTTGCTTGAAATTGACTCGTTGTATGATAAGCCACAATGATATCAAGTATGCTTCCTATATTCTACACACATAATCCTATATTTCTCCACCCGTAATATACCATTCATCACAATATGAAGAAATACTTATAAATGTACTCAACACTGTCGACTGATAATCCATTATTAGTCAACAGAATAGACCTAAACCATTCATTCTCTCAATAATACTAAAATGAAAATTACTTATATTTCCCAGTGGAGATTCATCAAAGACAACCACCATTACATGTTTTCAAATCAATCTATGTGTAACTGATGAATAGAAGGATTTTCTCAGGACATATAAGGACATATGCCTATATATGAAGTAAATGATGACCATACATTATATTCCATTGAGGATTCAAAGTATAATGTAGTGGAGAAAAAAATCACCGAATATTCGCAAACAATATTCTCTTTCAGTCTGAATATTTCAAATCCTAAGGGAAAGCAGGTAGTAATTAAATTATTACATTTATTGTTACCTATGTGTGTGTTCACGTATATGTGGTGATGCGAGATGTATATCCTGTTCGATTGACAGTAAGAAATTAATGTTTGATTTAGGGATCTAGTTCATATGTCAGAATCAGTAAGTGAGTGTAGGCTAATGTCAAATATGAATAAGTTACATTGATATACGAATTGGAAATGCTCAAAATATCGATTAACACATTATATCCAACACATTATATCCTATCATTTACTAGTTGATTAACCGTACTCAAGCATATGTTCTCCGTTGATACATGATTCATCAGTTGAAGTTACATTGATTGATATCTAGAAAATACTTTACAAGCATAATCATAATTATCGTCAATCTTTCCATTTATTTTTATTTAAAAGTCAGCTGAACGACAGTATTCTCGGCCACAAAATCATTCACAGTTTCCTTCAGATTTGTATCGTCTATTGACATCAACAACAGTACATCATATTCTCACTGATAATGATCTTTTCCTAGCTTAGACTTAGTGAAAACATCATAGAAATGCGTATATAGCAAATGCTGTAAGCATCTGAACACAGTGAAATAATTGTGATATATTGTTTTATGATTGATAGTAATTTGTAAATACGCTAAATATATTTTTGTGAAAGATGATTGATGGAAATTGAGGGAGTTGTCACCAATCACAGTGGATGGAAGTCAATGTATATAACAATTCGGTGGAGATAGGGATTCTACAAACGAATGCGAGACCAGTGGTGAAAAATGTTGCGCTTTTGCTGGGAATCCAAGTAGCCTTGGTTTTTATTCCATGATAGGGCTAAATTTGTGAACTGTTGATAGTCCCATTGTGGGACGGAATAGAAGCCTACTAGTGCCTAGTTCACAGAGGTTTCCATCCAACATCGATGTGTGATGAACTCAACAACCAGACTTAAAACCCATCTCTGCAATCCACTTCATTTCACTTATGATCTGCTTAGAGAACTATCTTTAAAATTAATGATGTACTTTGATTTAATTTGAAATAATTAATAGGTTTAGTAGAACTACTCGACGTGAACGCGGTTTAATTCTGAAATGTACTGACTAAAATTTAAGTTAATTTGTAGCAGCTCCTGATAAGCCTGAACATTATATCTTACTTAATTTACATTCTTATGGTGGTATGCATGTTACAAGGTAAGTAAACAGAGGAACTCTTAATACCGATCGTTTCAAATTTGGTGGGTTGCATTTAGTTCACGTATCAAATAATCTTTCACCTTTTTATATTACACGTCAACTCTACTTCAGTATACATGCATTGCATATAAATAGTATCTAAGTTGTACGAGTGAATTTCATTGAGTGAATCATATAGACTCTAAGAATTATCTAAACACAAGATCCAGTATAAATCAGAATCAAACGTTTCACTTATTCAGTGTTATTGGATCTACCAAACATTCATCAATGAACCACCTCTCAATATAATACAAAACAATTGAGATTATCATCACATAGTGAATGCATTCACCCTATCAATAGGCTACAATAAACACACCAAATTATTGTTCATGGCATTAATTAACTCCATGCAAATAGTGTGGTTCAACTTCCGGTATAATAACTAGTTTACTTGACGCTCACACTTAAATGCTTTCATGTATATCACATCCAAATGTTGAATAATGCAGAAGATTTACAGTAAATAAATAACTGTAATTGACTTCATGATTGTTCTAATGCAAAAGTGTTCTCATTTGGCGACAAGTATTTCAAGCATAGAAATTAAAATGTTGGAAGAAATTAATTATGTGTGACTAGATTAGCATCTAATTTATTTTACAATCGGATACATTAATTCCTTATTGAATTATTCGGCAGGTCAACAAGAACTATTGAAATAGTTTGTTGGAATAGATTTATGTTAGTTAGGGAATCCTCATCATCTGTACATAACCTGAATCTTTGGTATGTATCTTCACAGTGACAACCTAACACCTACACCTACACCAAGATTAGATATTAACATTTCATAAAAGAGGTTATTATAACTGATTCTAATCACATTTTACAAGATAATAAACAAATTATCTTTCATATCTTGAAGGTCAGTCATATTTACTCAGTTGTAATGTAATAGTCTTCGTAACTTAGTTACGGGAGCAAACATCACTAATTCTAAATACATTCACTGTACAAATTACTTTACAACTATGTTCTAAACACATCAGTAATATTCTCTTTACTCAAACCAGACAAAATGTGATTACTTCAACGATTATCTCTCACTTCACTAATGAAATTATGAGGCTATAAATGTATGGACACTTTTATCATACAGTTAACACCTTTTTCTATGTTCCATGATATTATTCACACCACCCGACTTCATTATATGCCTATATTATGATTGTTCTTTAGCAATTTATGGGTAAGCACATATTAAAGCTATACATTCCATTAATCCAAGGATACTTTGTGGTTGCTTTGTAATCCAAGTTTACGTTCTCATACTACTAATGTTAGATAATCATCTATATAGTGTGAAGAGAATTCCTCATTTTGTACATTGTTTTATTTTAATCCTATGTAAAACATCATTTTTTTACCATACGAATTAAGAATTACTTCGAAATTGGTGAATTTTAGGTGATAAGGTCTTCTCAAGAACACTTTTGCTGATGTATTCCAAACACTCTCCATAAGAAATCCTTCACATTATTAATGATAAGCAATTATTTACTTACATTCACATTTTACACTATAACAACAATTTCATTAATTTGCTATTACCAAAGGTTTTACATTTGCCAATACATTCATCCTCTGCAATTTTCAATATCCTTATATTCAACTTTTAACTGAAGTAATTAGTGAATTATACCCTTTTGAATAATCTGTGCTTATCTTTCTTATCATGAAAGTAAATATGTTATTGTGAAATCATTCAATCTAACCTCGAATCCATATGTTGAATTGAAATTAATCAGCTCAGTACTTATCTATTAATGGGTGTAACGATAAACTATTATATTAAATTTCGTATATTTCACTCACATTAAGCAACAGTTGTTACAAATGGCGTCTATTAGTCGAAATATCATTCATAGTAGTAATAATGTAAGGTGAAAGCCGCTTGATTGAATGAATGATTGTATGGTGTAAAGTTGCACAAAACCTTTCATTCCATGTAGTGAATAAATTTCCCAAAGTAAATAATTAATGTCAACTGAGTACACTGGAAACCAATAAAAAGTCGACTTTAAATGTTAGGCAGTAACAAGTAATTTACCATATGAATAAGTGTACCAACGTAATAAAGTGGAGAAAGTGAACTAGAATTACTTGGTGGTGATATTCTCTATTTGAAACCGATAGTATTTTATCGAAACCTACTCCTAAATGAAAACACTCTTAATTGATAAATTAGTATCGCCGCTGAAGCTACTTACAATACCTCATACTAATTGATATCCCCATCATAACATATGAAAACTACCAATTCTCAAAATAGATTTAAAATTAATCTAAATTATTTTCATCTTACCAACAATCAACTCTTGACATAATAGAACAAAAGACCTTTGTGTTTTTTAACGAGAAGTCAATCGTCCAACAACCTACTTGTCTGTAAATTCCCTTAGATAACTAATGAGAAGTCTTCGTCAGTAAGAATTATTAATGGTCACCATATTAATTAATGCTATGAAATTTATAACAGTTAAAACCAATTCCACCAAATATACTTTAACATGAAATTTAATAAATGCTACTGAGGAAACACATACTACTTACTACCTCATAATTTCATATACACTAATGATTACTTCACTCAATATTGACGAATAACATTTTAAGAAACTAATGTGTAAACGAATTGGTGAGATTATCAATCGATCTTTCTGGTAATATTCACTTGTTTTGTTAGTCAAGGTTTATATAAACTTAGTTTGTTACCAAAATTATCTTTTTTTTAAATGAAATAAGACAATCGTTTGAATACGTTCATCTTTAGCTGCTAGTCAGCCGATAATAATTTCACATGTTCATAGTTACAATAATTGGATGTTCGAATAGTTCTCAAGTATTGTCTTTAATTGTTATAAGTAGATTACTGGATATGAATCACTGCACCATATTAGTTATCTAAATTATGTAACCTAATTATAAATATTTCTTACTTGTACGCAACCTACTTCTTTGGAATATGTATTTATGAACTAGACTAAGACGTAACTGATAAACAAAAACGGTTTCCGAAGTATTATATAAGTTGGATTGTGACTGGCAAGTGGAATCCAGGACGCGCGTTTCGTCCTATTTGGGACTCATCGGCTGGATGTACCTGCATCCCAATGGTTTCCATTTAATTTCTCAGGTTTCCAGATATCATTAAACTAGCAACACTTTGTATGATTAATGAATGTTCATTGTAGTAAAGTTGTACATTTTGATTAAGAATACTATAATGTTAATCACAAGAGATGAGTACAACCTCTTTTAATTTGTTTGTTTCACGTGTATTTGCTAGTTTCTTCCTTAGAATACAAAATTGATCAACTTGTTCATCAAATCAGTGATTATTATCTTTCATTATCAGGCAACAGGTAATTTGGTACAATTAACACTTCTATACTTGATAAATAAAGTATATGAAGTTCATTTGAATTGTTTAACGTAGATACTAATCGACCTATTACATACAACAAAATGTAGTTGTCCTTACAAATTTGACCAATTATTCTTATTATTTCACTAAAGAATACAAACTTAACTTTCATTGAATATTTTACTCAGTATATCATATCATCTCTTTTCTGTAACTTTTAATGTTTCGGCCATTACTTTGCTAAAGTTTGTTACCACTAACATTTTCACTTATCACTTATGAAAACTTGATTTGTTTTCTAAGTAGCTTACAGTATCACTTCATTCTAGAAGTGGATTTATTATGTTTGCATAACTATATTTAAATTAATTTGTGAATTAGATTATTTGTTAACCATATTTATTATGTAATACAGTTTAAAAGTTGTTTTACTTTCACATCTCAACATCTTATGAATCGTTTCTTTAATAACAATAGCTTAAGTTACATTATACTAAGATATATAAAGGATACAAATATAGAAGACTGATATGCCGGGCACTTAATGAAGATTGATTATCCTCGAGAACTGTGTTTTAGAACATTATTTCAATTATTATAACTGTGGCTAATGTAATCAATTCATTTCTATGACTGTTACGTTCCCCTTGACCGGTCCTCTCGTTTAGTATATTTACTCTTAGTATATTGTTTATTAATATGAACTATAGTTGCCTAGTTGTGTACAACTTGTCTTCATTCATTGCCACTCTTTCCTTTGTTCTGTATCAATGTTAGATTTGTGATTGAGTTACTGTGTGGTCTGATTTAATGTATATATAAAGGCATGATTAAAATACAATACGTCTCCGGTACCGAATTCTAGTTCTTCTATTGTCGGCTTGGGGGTACGTGAGCTTAAGTCAGTCGCGCACTATCAACTAGGCACACTTAATTATCGTTCTCTACACCCACCCAAAACCATTCCTTTCTCACGTCATAACAAAGACATAGATTCTATAACTTAAGGTTAGATTTTATCATGAAATGATATAATTAAAAAAATAACAGAAGACCATAGGATTCTTGACTACTGTTTCATCTGAGTTTGAAACTAATCAAAAATTCACCACTGATATGAGACAATTTATATTGCTATATAACTTGATTGAAAATATCTACACTTATAGATATAGTCAACCCGAAATATTACGTCATTTTAGATAGTACTTCAACACTTAAAATGTCCCATTTGTAAATTATTGACCTAAAAGTAATGTGCTCACTCTAAGATCTGATGAACATGTGTTCCACCACCAGTAACATCTACCACTAGGCAGTGGTTTTTTTCTGTTACTACTGTTCCATAAAACAAATCTATCTATCAAATTACTTCTATCAATAGATTATTTCATTTTAAGTATTAAATATTACGTTTTAATAACTTACTGGATGTTATTGTTGTCACCGTTGTACTAAATACTGTATTCATTTTCATTCGATTATTATTTTCATTCACTATAGGATCATACCAATATATACATGAATATTCAATAAGACGATTAGCACAATATGTTAATAAATCTTTTTCAAAATAACCACTTCTTAAAAATTGAAATAAACTTATATTCAATGAAAGTGGTTTAATAATTTGTGAATCATCTTGTATCATATTTATACCGCCAGCTTTAATTCTTGCACCACCTCGAACCATTTTATATTGATTTATTGATTATTTTTAAAGAAAATTAATGTAAATTGATAAAATTTTGGGAAAATTGAAAAAAAAACAACAACAATCCTTTTTTAGATGAATTTTGTTTTGTTTTCTTTTTTAAAAGAAGAGTAACATAATGATTACATCGTAAAATGTTGATTTATTTTTTATTTTCAATCGTCAATTGTCAATCGGTTATCGTTACATATTGAAACTTTAAGTAAATTTTGATTGGTTAATATTATTTTCATTAAGAAGATCGATAGATAGACATGTTAAATAAATTGATATAAATATATAACAATACAGAAAATTTTCCCTATTTAAATATTTACATCTGCATGTAGGTTATGTTAGTTATAAAATCATTATCAAATAATCAGTAGTATGTTGAATAATAATGTTGCAAGTTCATAAGTATTTTTAAAAGCCATTAAGAATGATTAACAAAGCAATGAAAATATGAGAGCGAAATAGATTATTGTAGATTTAAAAAAAAGTACAAAAATAAAGTAACAGTTGCATGAACTGACACACTGGCGACTACGTACTATCTATTGAATGAGTTGATAAAATTTTGATGAGGACTGTTACGTAAGAACTAAGTAAATGTCAAAATTGTGTAAACAAAGAAATCAACACAAATTTATAAGTTATGAAAAGAAATAAAATTGTTTAATTGGGTTGGTTATTTTTGTGGAGATTAATTATTTCTTTGATTGAATATGTTACAGATTGATGTTGGCAAGGTACCACTGAAAACCAGGGAGCACTGGACGACTGATTCGTTCTAGTGTGGAACGCCTCAGCAGTGCGCACCCGCAGATTACACACCAGGGTATTCAGGTTGACGTCAAAAGCTTACCATCTTCACCATTGCGTTGGCATCCAGAGGTAGAATTCTTACCTTCATCAATTTGTGATATATAGCGCGACGATCATCCATTGTCATTGGTGATAACTGTCTCACATCCGACAACTCTGAATTCCACCAGTCACGACTTCTCACTAGAGCTCCTCGTGCGGAATCTGGGGTGCGCACTACTGAGGAGTTCCACACTAGAATGAAACAGCCGTCCAGTGCTATCTGGTTTTCAATGGTACCCTGTTAACATCAATTTGTAACATATTCAATCAAATAAATAAAATTGTAATAATAATAATCATAGTGGAAGAAGTAAATGTTAAAAATCATTTGTAAACCATCTAAGTATTGGCTATTATGAAGACGAAAGCAATGAAAAGATACATAAATTTTTCATTCTTATGTAGTTTAAATTTAAAAAAAATAGATGTTAATATCTTCCACTGTTTGTAATACAAACAAACTATACGTCAAATGGGATTCGATAAATGATTTTAAAAACGCCTTATTTATCTACTTGATGTTCCGTGTCAACTAAGTATGGACCTATAGAGCTCACTAATTATCATAGTCGGTCTCTACTCATCCATAGTGGGTGATGTTCAGAAATACATTGATGGACCTACTGAATTGTAAGGCGAATGTATCTGGCTCCATAAGCGTAGATGAATTGGTATATACACATGGACGAGGTGAATTATACGAGTCTGTCTGGTTGTATTTACTTTCCTAATGACAACATGATTGTAGGACGTGGTATAGAGTTTAAATGGAGTAAACATCTTTTTCAACATTTTGCTAATTCATCACATAGAAATTTCGCTAATATTTTTATTTAGAAATTGCAATATGAGAAAAATTGATTTTTTAGGAACAATTGCATTATCTGATTCTGCATTCGTATGCATCATATGTTTATTTATGAATTTCTACAGACATTCGTTTATTCTGAGCATATAGTAAATGGTGATTGATGTTTTTCCACAGTATCCTTAGATCATGTTAGACTTACGCTATATTCCTTTCATTATCTCAGTTGTACAGAACTGTTGGAATAAGTATGTTATCAAACGTGTGTTGAATGTGTATACATACTTTTTTGATGTACTAATTTATCTTCTTGTTAGCAACATGTATAAGAAGAAGACGTTGTCATTGCCCCATTCTTCTAAAGTGAATTTAAATGATGAGTGCACTCTGTTAGAACTTGTAAGTATAATCTTCAAATCCATCTCACTGGTGACTACTGTAAATGCATCATCTACGTAGGAAGAATACAGTGAATATAGTTTTGTGAGGACCATTTACTTATTTTAACAGAAAGGACCATCTGATTGCTTATAAAACCGATTATCGAATTGAGACATTACGCTTATCGCGGATCTAAGGATAGACTCTTTTAGTGTAAAAACTGAAACTCCGGTTTTCATGTTGCTTTCGATGCACACAATATCTACTGTTTTTAGTAGGGGAAGATTAGTGAACAACGCTAATGTTTCGAGTGACATCATTCATTCATTTTCAACTATCAGATCTTTTATTTCATTGGCGAACTCAAATGAGTCCTTAGGGATGTCACTAACAGCTTCTCTATGTGTAATGGATTTAGGATTTTTACTAACCATTTTATCTTAGCATGGTAAGCAGAATTAATCATGTCTAATATTAGTCGAAGAGGTAGGCCATTATTATGTATTACATTAAGTATCATTATAAATTGTTGATTCATTGTTGATTTCCACTTTATCAAGTGGTATATTATCAATCGGTTACCATCATATTGAAACGCTAACTTCTAAAGTAAATTTTGATTGGTTAATGCTATTTTCATCAAGAAGATCGATAGATAAACACGTTAAATAAATTGATATAAATATATGTAACACTAACATTCATTTATTTTTTAATATCCTGCATAAAATGAATAATTTGACCGGATTGTTGTAACTTCAGTGTCGGTAATTTACCTTAATATCTACCACAAGTGTATACTTAGAAGCAACTTTGAACATTATTATTTAACGTTAATGAAACAAGTTAATCAGCTTACTTGTAACGAACTTCAAGATATTCTTGAAGTTCTAGTGAAAAGTTACGACTATTGGAATTCATTTATCTCAGGAGTCGGATAACAATATTGTACGATCGTTACACAACATCCTGATACTGGGTGGTGGTCTAGTAGTGCTGATGGTCAAGGGTTCGATCCATATTGGTTGATGTCGTCTGTGAACACTGGTTAGGAGTCCCGTATTAAGATACAACAGCTGTTCAGTGCTACCTAGTTTTGAGTGGTGACCAGTCGTGATTGGTTAATGTAATATTTCACTCGAAATAATAGTTTTCCCTACTATTATTAAAGTATTCTGTAGCTTATAGTCCTATAATTACTGACTGATGCAGGAAAGGCAAAGATTAATATCTCATGAAAATAAACACCACCAGTTAAATCTTTCGGAAATGACTTCTCATCATATTACTGTGTTGTGGGTAATTAGGTCCACGACATTTTCCTTCATCATATTTAAGGAATTATAACAAGAAGACGAGAATTTTGAAATGAACATCTCTGAATGGTGATTATTTCGAAATCATTAAGGATGTTTTTAAGTCACATTTATTAGATATGTGGCTTTTAGAGGTTTAGTATTTGTTAATTTGTAAACCTTCAATTGATCTAGTAAGTGTTATCATACTGTAGACTGATCTTAAACCTGATCACCTAGTTTCTGTACCTAAAGTTTCTAGTCATATCCTCACTGTATTTTATTATTTCTCATATAATATGATCTGCATAATCTCTTCGTTCGATTCACAAAACAGACGAAGTAAAAAAATCCTTAACATGAGAGATATGATTTGACCAGGTATCTTATTTCCAGTAATCAGATTCATCTGGTAGTCAGTATACAGTTTTGTAAATCTAATATAATTGACATATTGGTAACCCAAGGCTATATCATTTCATCCAGCAATATAATTCACTTCATTTAACCAGCGTGATCACAGGCCTTTTTAATACAGGTATATTTTCAACCACTTAAGCTTGACTTGAACAGACTGAGTATTCTTATACTACTTGTATTCAGTAACATATTTAGTACTTATTGCCTTTGATACTTACTGTAATGCTTGATATTTTTATGTATTAACAAATATTCTTCATATGTAGTCTACTTCATTGTCATAAGTGAACTCCCTACACACTGTTATTAGTTTTTATTTGTTGGATGAATGTTTATTCAGTTTCTGTTCTGACTTGTCGACTAGCATAGATTAAATAGACAATACTGTAAGGTGTCGATTAAATTCTTGTATGTTTTAGAATTCATTCTTATTACATTACTTCAGATAAAACTTTCCTATTGATATCATTTTGATGTATTCAAATGCTTTATTTTATCACATGAAATAGAGTTTGTAGAGTTTGTATTACTTATGTTATCATTGTAAGTAGTATTGAATGTGTAGACAAATAATTCGCTTCAGCATAGTTGAAATTCTTCCGATGGATTGCCGAGACTTAAATTGATAAAGTAAATAAATAAACTTATAAAATATCAGATATTCAATGATCACTGTTGAAGAATACCGAATAAGTAATCATTATATCATATGGAAAAATACGCCACCATTAGTAATTTAAAGTAAGGTAAATACGAAAATATGTCCAACAGGTTGGTAAATATTTAATAGTTTGGATAATGTTGTCGTTGATAACAAAGATCACTTCTACCATATGTTCATTCTGATGGTAATGCTTTTGATATTGTTTTGAGTGTGCTTAGAATGTGGTTGACAGTCGAATCTTAAACAAATGTGTTATTCTATTTGAGATTCAACAGTTTGATGTCTTTGCTTCCCAATATTGATACTCATACTGTGCTTTAACGATATACCGCTTTTGATAATGCAATAAAAGATGAAGTTTATCTGAACTACATAATAAATTTACTCAATACATTTTGAACAGACTGATCATACATACACTTGTTAAGGTAATTATATATGTGAAAGATAAACGTCACTAGACAATTCAGAGTATAAGCTAAGGAAAAAAAGATAATAAATAGAACAATGTTCCACTGTGTCTACTTAGTTTGCGTGTATGTGCGGAGACTTGGAAGGACAAACAAACTGATTTGAACTAATAATCATTTATGCAAAGGCAACGTGGAACCTAAGACTTACGTGCATCTGTCTAAGTTCCCATATCACATCAATACAAATGAAATAAACATGATGAATATCGAAGTAGTAGAAGTACGAAAGATTGTAAAATAGTTCCAACGTAGAGAATACTTCAGGGGAAGAATGAATAAATATAAGTAATAATATAAATAATAATATGATATAAAGTAATTTTGAAATTTAGGATCTATGAGTAGACAAGGCATGAATGAACGTTACGCAACATTACCAACCGTTGGCTATGATGATTAAGAGCAATTTAACTGGAAAAGTTACATCGATCAACATGTTTTAGCCCAAATGTCAATGACTTCATGAATTAGAATATTATATTAGCTTGCTTAGTTTTCATTTAAACATTGATATTTCCCCTAACCTACCTCCAGACAGGGTGACAGGTTGCCTCGAGGTAGTTTCGGTTAGCGTATGTGAAGCAACTCATACCAAGATTTTATTAGCACCAAAACTCAACAATTCTGTAAAAAAAAAAAAAAAAAAAAAAAAAAAAAAAAAAAAAAAAAAAAAAAAAAAAAAAAAAAAAAAAAAAAAAAAAAAAAAAAAAAAAAAAAAAAAAAAAAAAAAAAAAAAAAAAAAAAAAAAAAAAAAAAAAAAAAAAAAAAAAAAAAAAAAAAAAAAAAAAAAAAAAAAAAAAAAAAAAAAAAAAAAAAAAAAAAAAAAAAAAAAAAAAAAAAAAAAAAAAAAAAAAAAAAAAAAAAAAAAAAAAAAAAAAAAAAAAAAAAAAAAAAAAAAAAAAAAAAAAAAAAAAAAAAAAAAAAAAAAAAAAAAAAAAAAAAAAAAAAAAAAAAAAAAAAAAAAAAAAAAAAAAAAAAAAAAAAAAAAAAAAAAAAAAAAAAAAAAAAAAAAAAAAAAAAAAAAAAAAAAAAAAAAAAAAAAAAAAAAAAAAAAAAAAAAAAAAAAAAAAAAAAAAAAAAAAAAAAAAAAAAAAAAAAAAAAAAAAAAAAAAAAAAAAAAAAAAAAAAAAAAAAAAAAAAAAAAAAAAAAAAAAAAAAAAAAAAAAAAAAAAAAAAAAAAAAAAAAAAAAAAAAAAAAAAAAAAAAAAAAAAAAAAAAAAAAAAAAAAAAAAAAAAAAAAAAAAAAAAAAAAAAAAAAAAAAAAAAAAAAAAAAAAAAAAAAAAAAAAAAAAAAAAAAAAAAAAAAAAAAAAAAAAAAAAAAAAAAAAAAAAAAAAAAAAAAAAAAAAAAAAAAAAAAAAAAAAAAAAAAAAAAAAAAAAAAAAAAAAAAAAAAAAAAAAAAAAAAAAAAAAAAAAAAAAAAAAAAAAAAAAAAAAAAAAAAAAAAAAAAAAAAAAAAAAAAAAAAAAAAAAAAAAAAAAAAAAAAAAAAAAAAAAAAAAAAAAAAAAAAAAAAAAAAAAAAAAAAAAAAAAAAAAAAAAAAAAAAAAAAAAAAAAAAAAAAAAAAAAAAAAAAAAAAAAAAAAAAAAAAAAAAAAAAAAAAAAAAAAAAAAAAAAAAAAAAAAAAAAAAAAAAAAAAAAAAAAAAAAAAAAAAAAAAAAAAAAAAAAAAAAAAAAAAAAAAAAAAAAAAAAAAAAAAAAAAAAAAAAAAAAAAAAAAAAAAAAAAAAAAAAAAAAAAAAAAAAAAAAAAAAAAAAAAAAAAAAAAAAAAAAAAAAAAAAGATAATAAGGCTGAGTTTTGTCAAGGTCTTTACCAACTAGGGTTCTGTCATCTGCATATTTTAGGTGATAAATAAGTGATCACTCCTTTAACTGGGAATCAAACTTTCAGATTACTAAGCTAACCACAACTCACTTGACTTACCACTGACTCCACCATCACAAATATAGAACGTTCAAATTATTACCAAACAGGGAAATAACAGTTTACTTACAATTAGATCATTTATAAATGCATCAAGAATAAATACTGCCTCCTAATAAATTATGTGTTTGTCCCTTTATTAAATTCAGATCATTTGAGTCTACTTGACTTTGTCTTATTTCAGAGTTCAAGTAACTAAATCAAGTAAATTACTTCAATGTGTATACTGAAACAAATTCACAGATAGTTACTTAATTACTTACGCCGGTTACCCCACACAGAGAAGGCCGCTCACCAGTATTCTCTATTTAACTCTGTCTTGAGCCATTCTTTCCAGCTGTTTCCAGTTGCGGTTCAACCTTCTAGTATCTGCTTCCAATTCTCGACGCAGTGTGTTCATTGGCCTATAGCTCTTCTAGGGTTACTACCATTCCCAAGCCCGAGTAAAAGAGGAGGGTTGGAGATGGTGCTACCATTCCCCTCCCATAAAACACAAGCTTACTAAAAAAACGCTCCCAGATAGTTGATGTTTATTAATGTCTACTTATAGGATTTAACAAACTGTTAATATTATTTAGATCCTCAAATTTCAATGCGGTTAGCATGACTGACTAATAAGTATACAATATTTTAACTCTACAATGAAACGTTTAACATTAAATTATAACTCTAATCTTAAACCTAACCTTAAGACTAACCTAACTCAAACCCTAATACTAACCACTAAATCATACTAGAATCTAAACCGAATTCCAACCCTGACAATAAATTAACTCTAAACCAGAACCTTAACCTTCATCTAAACGGGTGATAAAACTTTTATAGTAGTAAAGTTACTCATCAAACGGTAGAGGCTTATATCGTCACTCTGAATGAATTTCATCCTTAATTTAAATATATCAGTTAACTTTAAAATCACTGATTCACGTACTATTGCTTACAATTTTGACGTTGACCGGAACTATAAGTAGATCATGAATAAATTGGAGCTATTTTTGTGGAGATACGTGTTGAGTCTGGTCGTTGAGTTCGTCACATATCGATGTCGGTTGCGTACCTCTGTCAACTAGGCCCAATTGGGTCCCTAATCTGTCTTAAAATGAGACTCTCAGCAGAAAATGAATGGAAAAGGTATATTCTGCTGACTAATAATGGATTACCAATCGACTGTGTTAAGTACATTTATAAGTATTTCTTCATATTGTGATGAATGGTATATTACGTGCGATGTTTGCCCTCGTAACTAAGTTACGAAGACTATAAGATTGCAACTGAGTAAATATGATTGGCCTTCAAGATATGAAAGATAATTTGTTTATTATCTTGTAAAATGTGATTAGAATCAGTTATAATAACCTCTTTTATGAAATGTTAATATCTAATCTTGGTGTAGGTGTAGGTGTTAGGTTGTCACTGTGAAGATACATACCAAAGATTCAGGTTATGTACAGATGATGAGGATTCCCTAACTAACATAAATCTATTCCAACAAACTATTTCAATAGTTCTTGTTGACCTGCCGAATAATTCAATAAGGAATTAATGTATCCGATTGTAAAATAAATTAGATGCTAATCTAGTCACACGTAATTAATCTTTTCCAACATTTTAATTTCTATGCTTGAAATACTTGTCGCCAAATGAGAACACTTTTGCATTAGAACAATCATGAAGTCAATTACAGTTATTTATTTACTGTAAATCTTCTGCATTATTCAACATTTGGATGTGATATACATGAAAGCATTTAAGTGTGAGCGTCAAGTAAACTAGTTATTATACCGGAAGTTGAACCACACTATTTGCATGGAGTTAATTAATGCCATGAACAATAATTTGGTGTGTTTATTGTAGCCTATTGATAGGGTGAATGCATTCACTATGTGATGATAATCTCAATTGTTTTGTATTATATTGAGAGGTGGTTCATTGATGAATGTTTGGTAGATCCAATAACACTGAATAAGTGAAACGTTTGATTATGATTTATACTGGATCTTGTGTTTAGATAATTCTTAGAGTCTATGTGATTCACTCAATGAAATTCACTCGTACAACTTAGATACTATTTATATGCAATGCATGTATACTGAAGTAGAGTTGACGTGTAATATAAAAAGGTGAAAGATTATTTGATACGCGAACTAAATGCAACCCACCAAATTTGAAACGATCGGTATTAAGAGTTCCTCTGTTTACTTACCTTGTAACATGCATACCACCATAAGAATGTAAATTAAGTAAGATATAATGTTCAGGCTTATCAGGAGCTGCTACAAATTAACTTAAATTTTAGTCAGTACATTTCAGAATTAAACCGCGTTCACGTCGAGTAGTTCTACTAAACCTATTAATTATTTCAAATTAAATCAAAGTACATCATTAATTTTAAAGATAGTTCTCTAAGCAGATCATAAGTGAAATGAAGTGGATTGCAGAGATGGGTTTTAAGTCTGGTTGTTGAGTTCATCACACATCGATGTTGGATGGAAACCTCTGTGAACTAGGCACTAGTAGGCTTCTATTCCGTCCCACAATGGGACTATCAACAGTTCACAAATTTAGCCCTATCATGGAATAAAAACCAAGGCTACTTGGATTCCCAGCAAAAGCTCAACATTTTTCACCACTGGTCTCGCATTCGTTTGTAGAATCCCTATCTCCACCGAATTGTTATATACATTGACTTCCATCCACTGTGATTGGTGACAACTCCCTCAATTTCCATCAATCATCTTTCACAAAAATATATTTAGCGTATTTACAAATTACTATCAATCATAAAACAATATATCACAATTATTTCACTGTGTTCAGATGCTTACAGCATTTGCTATATACGCATTTCTATGATGTTTTCACTAAGTCTAAGCTAGGAAATGATCATTATCAGTGAGAATATGATGTACTGTTGTTGATGTCAATAGACGATACAAATCTGAAGGAAACTGTGAATGATTTTGTGGCCAAGAATACTGTCGTTCAGCTGACTTTTAAGTAAAAATAAATGGAAAGATTGACGATAATTATGATTATGCTTGTAAAGTATTTTCTAGATATCAATCAATGTAACTTCAACTGATGAATCATGTATCAACGGAGAACATACGCTTGAGTACGGTTAATCAACTAGTAAATGATAGGATATAATGTGTTGGATATAATGTGTTAATCGATATTTCGAGCATTTCCAATTCGTATATCAATGTAACTTATTCGTATTTGACTTTAGTCTACACTCACTTACTGATTCTGACATATGAACTAGATCCCTAAGTCAAACATTAATTTCTTACTGTCAATCGAACAGCATATACATCTCGCATCACCACATATACGTGAACACACACATAGGTAACAATAAATGTAATAATTTAATTACTACCTGCTTTCCCTTAAGATTTGAAATATTCAGACTGGAAGAGAATATTGTTTGCGAATATTCGGTGATTTTTTTCTCCACTGCATTATACATTGAATCCTCAATGGAATATAATGTATGGTCATCATTTACTTCATATATAGGCATATGTCCTTATATGTCCTGAGAAAATCCTTCTATTCATCAGTTACACATAGATTGATTTGAAAACATGTAATGGTGGTTGTCTTTGATGAATCTCCACTGGGAAATATAAGTAATTTTCATTTTAGTATTATTGAGAGAATGAATGGTTTAGGTCTATTCTGTTGACTAATAATGGATTATCAGTCGACAGTGTTGAGTACATTTATAAGTATTTCTTCATATTGTGATGAATGGTATATTACGGGTGGAGAAATATAGGATTATGTGTGTAGAATATAGGAAGCATACTTGATATCATTGTGGCTTATCATACAACGAGTCAATTTCAAGCAACTTATTAAATTCATTATTACTTCCAATTTGTATTACATAATAAGCACGGTAAATGAGAAAGTATTTTACTTGTCATATTCCATCTACAAGATTGTCTTGTGATAATAGTAATAATTATTATCATTAATATATTGTTATTATTATCTTTATTATTGTTAGTCCTGTATTTATTATTATGAATGATACAATATGAATTCTGAGCATACTATATCTCCGTAAGTCACTGACGTTTCTTCTATATTCACATTCGATATTGTGTAAAAAAGGCATTGCCTGTTTATGCATAGAATTCTGGTATCAATTATATAAGAGACATGAGTCTCGACCTTCCATAATAATTCGTGTTTTAAGAGCATAGATTTCTATCTTGATCTGTTTTTGCAACTTTTCCATCTCATAGATCGTGTGCTCGATATAGAGTAATGAAGCTTTTATACTTTTTGTTACGTGCATGAATTCTTACATTGTGACATCATGTCCTGGCAGATGGCAGACGAAGTGGAAGAGGTAAATGAAGAAAGTGGTTTATATCTGATAGGATAGTACTAGATGGCTTTTTTCAAGATTTCAAGTATCTGTCTTTAACCGTGTTCGTAATGATGTTGATGTCCTCACCACACACTCTAGTAACAGCCTTCAATACTCTACGCTCTTAGTCCTTTCTCTCAAGTCCGGTAAAAATAACGTGGAGGAAAAATAAAAATTATTAGATAATACTCAAAAACTGACAAATTGTAGATATCAATGTTTGCAAATACCGAAACTATGCAATCGTTTTACGTAATATATTAAGTAATAATCTTCCCTTGAAATTAATAAAACATGCAAGGATCAAACTGAAACTGAAGTAAAAGTCACACCAAGATATGTGACATTCGATGTGGTCTTCATTACTGAATCACCAATTTTACAAACAGCATGCGAATTCACTATTGTCTGTAAGTCTTAAGTTGAAGTCGATGATATTTGGAAGAATTAAACTGAAAATCCCTCAAAGTAGACGGTCATTTAACATTCGCTAAGAAACTATTCATTTTAAAACAATTTAAGAAAGATGAAAAAGCCATACAAATCCTAAGATCATCTGCATACTTAACAAGAATTTGGTGAGCCGTATAAGAAAAGTGAGTGTAGAAGAGGGTAAAGAACCACACCATGAATTATATCGACTTCTGTTAATCGATGAATAAAGCCCCTTCCTTTGTACACAGAATATTGTTCTCATCCAACGAAACAGAAAAATGGCCAGCTGACTATCCAGCTTTCTCAAGTTTGTTTAGTAAACTAGCTCTGGGAACTGATTCAACAACAGAAGTATTATCGAGAAATAAACTTTGCACATACTGTTTACTCTTCACTAAGGTAATTATTATATTATGGAAAAAGGTAACTACTTCATCCACTATGTCTCCATTGCGTCTGTATACAAACTAACATGGGTTGACACACTTTTTCAATGCAGGCTGTAGCTTATGTAGCAAAAGTTTTCCATAATTTTAAGAAAGATAAAAGTTATAGCTATGGGTCCAAACTGAATATTCTCACCAGTGGACAGGCTTTTTGGTATAGGCATTATTTTTACTTTCTCTTATGTTTTTGGCATAACACTTATAGAAAACGATTCATCAGAGATACCACACAGTGGCTAATATAGGACTTTGCACATTTCTTAAAAATAAGGCTTAGAAGGTCATCAGGTCCTGGATATCGTATTGGCTTGTGTGCCTTTAGTAATACCAAAGCATTGATCTCAGTGGCTATGGTTATGAGATATTCCATTCAATTTTAGCAAACAGAGCCAACCAAATCGGAATGATAATGTAGGAAAGACTCATTTAATGTATCTAAATGTATGTACTCTTCAATTTAATTAGCACCTACAAGCCTATTAAAGAATTCTTACATGTTGAGAGAAGTTTTGACAGAATAAACGTTGTTTTTATACCCTACATTGACTTTAAGCGACTAATTTCTTGATACATGACGCCATTTAACCTTTTTAACTAGAGTATAATTCTTGTTTATACTGTGATATAAATCTCTTGACTAATTCATTCAATCGATTAGCATATTAATCAGTATGCTGAATGTATAGTATCACTATTTATTTAAGCTTCAATATATTCGAGTGGCTTTAGCAACATGCCGAATAAATAATTATCGTTTTGTGTGAATAAACATACTGTAAACCAACACTTTCACTTGATCAACTTGTTTATTCTTGAAAAGTAGATATTCTGTGATTGTTTTGACTAAAAGGAGGAAAGAGAGAGAGACAGCGAATCAGTATGTGAATATCTGATTATAAGTGACTGGCAGGAAGACAGAGTAGACAGACGACAATTGACACTTCATGGTTGAGTTAGGTAATAATTTACTGGAATAACTTAATACACTATTGGATTATTTCAACACAATTAGTATTCAGCGATTACAAAGTATTAGATGGTTATAGTAAGTTGGTGCTGGATTCATTAAATCGTCTTGTTAAATTTAGCATAATGAATGAATTATAATTCAACAGGTATTGAAAAATAGGAAGCACTGTAATACAGCTGTTTCGTTATAGTGTATGTCACTTAAACAGTGCTGAGGCACAATCCACTCTATAACTTTCAGGCTACACATTAAGACCACTGCAGTGACATTCGTTGGCTCACATATTCTAACTTCATCCACTTCGTTAACAGGCGTTTATTGGTGACTAACATGAGAGAGTAATTTCGGAGACCTAGTAAGAAGACATGATTAGGGAAGTACGAGCATGTCATGTGTGAAGCGGATACATAACAATGGCATTGGAAATGGTCCCTCAAAATTCCGAATTAAAGTTTAGAACAAAGCACTATTGAATACCAGAGCAATAGTCTGAACGTCTTGGATTCAATCCATGCATATTATCATAGATAGGCACGACCGAGGAGTCACATAATGACTTCTGGTTTTCACTGATTATCTACATAGGTTAGCGTAGTTTGTGAAATAACACATCAAATTCAAGAACTTTAACAAAACCCAATGAGGGAAGTAGTGATCAAACTGTTTCCAAATTTACAAACATGACACTTATATGATTAGTACATGTACTGGATAAAAAGACATTTAGTTTCTAATAGACTTTCCCCTGACTACAATTTTTAAAGATGATTAGAAAAGATCACTCAAAATTTTAAAGTCACTTGAATCTTAATTTTTGCCTAATTGTTTGTGATTTTGACACTTGTTCAACTAAATAAAGTTAAACACCAAACAGATCAGAGTGATAGAACATTGGTGAATTCGAAGTTGTTTATTCGAGTCATAAAACTTACAAAATACCTTCTGATGACTCGTAATAGTGATCAAGTAACGACAAATAAACTAGCAGATTATTTCTTGTTTTACTCCACATTCAAGTGTAAACATGTATTAATAAACACTGAATAATTCAGTGTAGTCACCATCCAATAGTTCCGAATGTATGTTACCATGTGTAAATGTGGCCAAATAAGGAATCAATAGATTCAGCTGACCGTAAATGAATTTGATAATTTCCTAATTTGTAAACTCAGTCAATCAAACAACCCCTGAAACTGTCACATCCTCATTAAGCATTATTTTATTACATTCACAGTTTCAATGGATTTGTCTGATATATTCTTCCTATCGAGATAGACACATTTTACTATACAGTGATGAATGGGAGGCAGTAAACTCATACTTATTGTCTATTTGTATTGTATTGTGTAAACCATCTTGTTCACTATCGAATGTATTCAGTCAATAATACAACTGAGATTGTTGCATGTTTTATTAGAACTCATTCTTTTGGGTATAATCGTTGGTAGATTCATAATTGAGATGCTATTATGAATACATCATATTTCGTAGAAATTTTGATTTAAATTAATATGCTAATGAGTAGTATGTATCAGTAGCATTTTAGTATTTACATAATGAATTGTTGTTTATGGCAGATATTTCATTCATCAACTAAGTCAATTCTGACATTCGATAGAAATTTGTTACTTCGACATTGTGTTCTACATTATTCTCTTGTTTTTACTTTTCTGCTTCAACTTAAATTCTTCTCTCCACTTCTCACCATACGAAAAGGGGGGCGTGGGGGTAAAATGGTGATGAAGTATTTTGTTCCTATTTTGTGATCCTTCTTTTGTTTGTTTTTGGAACTTCTTAAATGATGGGATTTTTTTACTTTTCAAATTTTCATTTGTCATTTTGATTTTGCATTCGAACCGATGTTAGAATAAGATAGTGATCAATACTACTAAAAATATATTTAAGTAGTTTTGTGTACATTTGTTGAAGTTGATTAGTGAAAATGTGTGATAACTAGAACAGCTTTTGCTTATCAGTTATGAGTAAGGTTGAAGTTTGCTTTGATGACTCAACATTGAATTGAATCTACAGCGTATGAGTAGATTGGCGAGTACGATACTAATGAGTTAATATATTTTAGTCAGATGATGTAAACTTTCCTACTCCTATTAATTATGAATTTATTACAAATATTGGGCTGTAGTATCGGTTATTAGCTGCCTCATCACCCATTTGGTAGAGTTATAGATGTTTCGGATTCTTGATGTGATTTCTATAAATCCATATCGCCAGTCATTAGTAAGTAGTTGTTAATGGTTAGTCAAATACAGTCGATATTGCGTTTTAGATCTGAATAATCAATATGTTCTTATTGAGTAGTTCGCAGAAGTTGGAGACGTGGAAATGACTCAAGATAAGTTATGAATAAAAGGTAATAAGATTAAAGTTGACATAAATAGCATTATGAGCAGAGGAGTAAGATGAAGTAAATTGGTACATTTACGGTTTTTGGTATTACTGACAGTAATACGTGGACGGTATGTATAATGCAGTCGGAAAACAGAAGGTTCAAGATAACTCCCTCCTAGACATACGATAATATTTAACCTCAGGCTGACCTTACTTTAATTAATCGAGTGTAAAATTCTTGATCTTGTAAATAAATCTACAGTTGTGACAGTGACGGGTTTGCTGAGGAATCTAGATCTCCAAAATAATACATCATATGGTGTTAGTAAGTGGTTACTTTTGCTATAACCGTTGTATTAAAATAGTCCAATTTTTAGATAATAATCGTTCGTGGAAAGCATTGTGATGTTTACTTAATCTTCGATTTTTATGATAATTACTGTAATTTTATTAATAAGCGAATTCATGAACTGTGTACTGGTTTGTTTGTTCTCAAAGCTGCTAATAAATTGTCATCCAAGATTAGGAGATTCAGGTTTGCCGACACTTTGGAGTGCGTATTGAAAACTCTTTCATATCTCCGTTGGCAAAGTACATATAAATTAGCTCTGCTGTTTGCAGTCGGACACACAGAAGACTGGGTATGTGGGAGTAGTGTAAAGTAATTCTCGTTGTTGTGTGTGATTCAGTCCCAACTGCTAGTTTTCAGTGTAGTTGGGAAGAGAAGAGATGTAGTGAATCGTTTATGATACCATGAACAAACCAGTTTTACAGTCGAGATCAAAACATTTGCATACAAACTGCAAAACATATTTAAAATACCAAGTTCATAAATTGATGTGAAGTAAATGTTCAAAACTTATTTTAAAAAATGGCAATATGCAAAGGTAGATCCCAGTAGCGTATTACATTGTGTGTAACATTTTGATGTCAATTATTCGATAGTGTAAATAAACTAAAAGATTAATGATACAGTCAGATTTTTGTTTCGTCGTAGCAATAGGCAGTGAGTAGTAGCTACTGGTACAAGTTTCACCTTGTTTGAGGGGACGAAAACTGATGGCACGATAACGGTATTAACCAGTTTGAACGTTTACGTAAGATGGAGATAAACGAACCGTAGAGTTTTCATTCATATTAGTTGAAACGAAGTAACATAAACGCACAGAAGTATCTAGTGGTGTACATCGAGGTGACAACAGAGCAACGCATACATAATCAGCCATACTGATTTGTTATGAATAAACAGTTACTGGAGTTCGGAATACTACCACAATGTTTCTACCTACAAAATGACTATATTTAATTGAGGTTCTCCCTCAAACATTATCACGATAACTTAAATTGAATCATAACAAATGGTAGAAGAAAGATCAACTGCTTCGCCTTCTTACTGTGAGAATACACAAATAGACTAGAACATAAAAAATAATCAGAAATGTACTTCTAAAGAATATGGACTCCAACAATAGCACTAAGATTTGCTCAGTCGTTCCGTTGTGGTGTGTGATTCAGTTAGAGCTGCTAGTTGACAGTGTAATTGAGAAGATAAGAGATTCGATGAGTTGGTTCAGTGAGATGATCGATAGTGGGAATTTGTGAAATGGAGGATGATTTGCGACAGACTGTAGTAGGTGAGTTGAGAAGGTGTGTGTGTGTAATTCAACGACGACGCGATATATAGAAGTCGGTAGGTTAGCATATACACATAAGTATACAACGTTGCACATAGATATTCACAGGTGCATACAATGTGTTTGGGTAGTATTTCGATGCATGTGAATTAATCTCAGTGCTTGAATGCATGAATGAAGTGTTGCAACTGACCTGAGTAGTTGGTTACTGGAGTCCATGTGGTTAGATCTCTGTGGAGGTTGAGCAGTTAGGCAGAGAAGCAGCAGTTTGTAATTGTTGGTTGATGTGTATCGTGTGGATTTGTTTGTTGTATAATTTTGTGTAGTGTGTGGTCAAAAATCTAGTGTCGGAGGTGGGATTCGAACCCACGCCCACATCGTGGACCAGAACACCCAGAAGGACTACTCTTGAGTCTGGCGCCTTAGACCGCTCGGCCACTCCGACGCCGTCCGGCGCCTCATTCATTTAACTACCTATCACATCACCACCCATCAACAATTTATGAGGTAGTAAGTAGTATGTGTTTCCTCAGTAGCATTTATTAAATTTCATGTTAAAGTATATTTGGTGGAATTGGTTTTAACTGTTATAAATTTCATAGCATTAATTAATATGGTGACCATTAATAATTCTTACTGACGAAGACTTCTCATTAGTTATCTAAGGGAATTTACAGTCAAGTAGGTTGTTGGACGATTGACTTCTCGTTAAAAAACACAAAGGTCTTTTGTTCTATTATGTCAAGAGTTGATTGTTGGTAAGATGAAAATAATTTAGATTAATTTTAAATCTATTTTGAGAATTGGTAGTTTTCATATGTTATGATGGGGATATCAATTAGTATGAGGTATTGTAAGTAGCTTCAGCGGCGATACTAATTTATCAATTAAGAGTGTTTTCATTTAGGAGTAGGTTTCGATAAAATACTATCGGTTTCAAATAGAGAATATCACCACCAAGTAATTCTAGTTCACTTTCTCCACTTTATTACGTTGGTACACTTATTCATATGGTAAATTACTTGTTACTGCCTAACATTTAAAGTCGACTTTTTATTGGTTTCCAGTGTACTCAGTTGACATTAATTATTTACTTTGGGAAATTTATTCACTACATGGAATGAAAGGTTTTGTGCAACTTTACACCATACAATCATTCATTCAATCAAGCGGCTTTCACCTTACATTATTACTACTATGAATGATATTTCGACTAATAGACGCCATTTGTAACAACTGTTGCTTAATGTGAGTGAAATATACGAAATTTAATATAATAGTTTATCGTTACACCCATTAATAGATAAGTACTGAGCTGATTAATTTCAATTCAACATATGGATTCGAGGTTAGATTGAATGATTTCACAATAACATATTTACTTTCATTTGTTGATATCACAATAATGGATTCAAGGCCTATTTTAGAATGATAAGAAAGATAAGCACAGATTATTCAAAAGGGTATAATTCACTAATTACTTCAGTTAAAAGTTGAATATAAGGATATTGAAAATTGCAGAGGATGAATGTATTGGCAAATGTAAAACCTTTGGTAATAGCAAATTAATGAAATTGTTGTTATAGTGTAAAATGTGAATGTAAGTAAATAATTGCTTATCATTAATAATGTGAAGGATTTCTTATGGAGAGTGTTTGGAATACATCAGCAAAAGTGTTCTTGAGAAGACCTTATCACCTAAAATTCACCAATTTCGAAGTAATTCTTAATTCGTGTGGTAAAAAAATGATGTTTTACATAGGATTAAAATAAAACAATGTACAAAATGAGGAATTCTCTTCACACTATATAGATGATTATCTAACATTAGTAGTATGAGAACGTAAACTTGGATTACAAAGCAACCACAAAGTATCCTTGGATTAATGGAATGTATAGCTTTAATATGTGCTTACCCATAAATTGCTAAAGAACAATCATAATATAGGCATATAATGAAGTCGGGTGGTGTGAATAATATCATGGAACATAGAAAAAGGTGTTAACTGTATGATAAAAGTGTCCATACATTTATAGCCTCATAATTTCATTAGTGAAGTGAGAGATAATCGTTGAAGTAATCACATTTTGTCTGGTTTGAGTAAAGAGAATATTACTGATGTGTTTAGAACATAGTTGTAAAGTAATTTGTACAGTGAAGGTATTTAGAATTAATGATGTTTGCTCCCGTAACTAAGTTACGAAGACTATTACATTACAACTGAGTAAATATGACTGACCTTCAAGATATGAAAGATAATTTGTTTATTATCTTGTAAAATGTGATTAGAATCAGTTATAATAACCTCTTTTATGAAATGTTAATATCTAATCTTGGTGTAGGTGTAGGTGTTAGGTTGTCACTGTGAAGATACATACCGAAGATTCAGGTTATGTACAGATGATGAGGATTCCCTAACTAACATAAATCTATTCCAACAAACTATTTCAATAGTTCTTGTTGACCTGCCGAATAATTCAATAAGGAATTAATGTATCCGATTGTAAAATAAATTAGATGCTAATCTAGTCACACGTAATTAATCTTTTCCAACATTTTAATTTCTATGCTTGAAATACTTGTCGCCAAATGAGAACACTTTTGCATTAGAACAATCATGAAGTCAATTACAGTTATTTATTTACTGTAAATCTTCTGCATTATTCAACATTTGGATGTGATATACATGAAAGCATTTAAGTGTGAGCGTCAAGTAAACTAGTTATTATACCGGAAGTTGAACCACACTATTTGCATGGAGTTAATTAATGCCATGAACAATAATTTGGTGTGTTTATTGTAGCCTATTGATAGGGTGAATGCATTCACTATGTGATGATAATCTCAATTGTTTTGTATTATATTGAGAGGTGGTTCATTGATGAATGTTTGGTAGATCCAATAACACTGAATAAGTGAAACGTTTGATTATGATTTATACTGGATCTTGTGTTTAGATAATTCTTAGAGTCTATGTGATTCACTCAATGAAATTCACTCGTACAACTTAGATACTATTTATATGCAATGCATGTATACTGAAGTAGAGTTGACGTGTAATATAAAAAGGTGAAAGATTATTTGATACGTGAACTAAATGCAACCCACCAAATTTGAAACGATCGGTATTAAGAGTTCCTCTGTTTACTTACCTTGTAACATGCATACCACCATAAGAATGTAAATTAAGTAAGATATAATGTTCAGGCTTATCAGGAGCTGCTACAAATTAACTTAAATTTTAGTCAGTACATTTCAGAATTAAACCGCGTTCACGTCGAGTAGTTCTACTAAACCTATTAATTATTTCAAATTAAATCAAAGTACATCATTAATTTTAAAGATAGTTCTCTAAGCAGATCATAAGTGAAATGAAGTGGATTGCAGAGATGGGTTTTAAGTCTGGTTGTTGAGTTCATCACACATCGATGTTGGATGGAAACCTCTGTGAACTAGGCACTAGTAGGCTTCTATTCCGTCCCACAATGGGACTATCAACAGTTCACAAATTTAGCCCTATCATGGAATAAAAACCAAGGCTACTTGGATTCCCAGCAAAAGCTCAACATTTTTCACCACTGGTCTCGCATTCGTTTGTAGAATCCCTATCTCCACCGAATTGTTATATACATTGACTTCCATCCACTGTGATTGGTGACAACTCCCTCAATTTCCATCAATCATCTTTCACAAAAATATATTTAGCGTATTTACAAATTACTATCAATCATAAAACAATATATCACAATTATTTCACTGTGTTCAGATGCTTACAGCATTTGCTATATACGCATTTCTATGATGTTTTCACTAAGTCTAAGCTAGGAAATGATCATTATCAGTGAGAATATGATGTACTGTTGTTGATGTCAATAGACGATACAAATCTGAAGGAAACTGTGAATGATTTTGTGGCCGAGAATACTGTCGTTCAGCTGACTTTTAAGTAAAAATAAATGGAAAGATTGACGATAATTATGATTATGCTTGTAAAGTATTTTCTAGATATCAATCAATGTAACTTCAACTGATGAATCATGTATCAACGGAGAACATACGCTTGAGTACGGTTAATCAACTAGTAAATGATAGGATATAATGTGTTGGATATAATGTGTTAATCGATATTTCGAGCATTTCCAATTCGTATATCAATGTAACTTATTCGTATTTGACTTTAGTCTACACTCACTTACTGATTCTGACATATGAACTAGATCCCTAAGTCAAACATTAATTTCTTACTGTCAATCGAACAGCATATACATCTCGCATCACCACATATACGTGAACACACACATAGGTAACAATAAATGTAATAATTTAATTACTACCTGCTTTCCCTTAGGATTTGAAATATTCAGACTGGAAGAGAATATTGTTTGCGAATATTCGGTGATTTTTTTCTCCACTGCATTATACATTGAATCCTCAATGGAATATAATGTATGGTCATCATTTACTTCATATATAGGCATATGTCCTTATATGTCCTGAGAAAATCCTTCTATTCATCAGTTACACATAGATTGATTTGAAAACATGTAATGGTGGTTGTCTTTGATGAATCTCCACTGGGAAATATAAGTAATTTTCATTTTAGTATTATTGAGAGAATGAATGGTTTAGTTCTATTCTGTTGACTAATAATGGATTATCAGTCGACAGTGTTGAGTACATTTATAAGTATTTCTTCATATTGTGATGAATGGTATATTACGGGTGGGGAAATATAGGATTATGTGTGTAGAATATAGGAAGCATACTTGATATCATTGTGGCTTATCATACAACGAGTCAATTTCAAGCAACTTATTAAATTCATTATTACTTCCAATTTGTATTACATAATAAGCACGGTAAATGAGAAAGTATTTTACTTGTCATATTCCATCTACAAGATTGTCTTGTGATAATAGTAATAATTATTATCATTAATATATTGTTATTATTATCTTTATTATTGTTAGTCCTGTATTTATTATTATGAATGATACAATATGAATTCTGAGCATACTATGTCTCCGTAAGTCACTGACGTTTCTTCTATATTCACATTCGATATTGTGTAAAAAAGGCATTGCCTGTTTATGCATAAAATTCTGGTATCAATTATATAAGAGACATGAGTCTCGACCTTCCATAATAATTCGTATTTTAAGAGCATAGATTTCTATCTTGATCTGTTTTTGCAACTTTTCCATCTCATAGATCGTGTGCTCGATATAGAGTAATGAAGCTTTCATACTTTTTGTTACGTGCATGAATTCTTACATTGTGACATCATGTCCTGGCAGATGGCAGACGAAGTGGAAGAGGTAAATGAAGAAAGTGGTTTATATCTGATAGGATAGTACTAGATGGCTTTTTTCAAGATTTCAAGTATCTGTCTTTAACCGTGTTCGTAATGATGTTGATGTCCTCACCACACACTCTAGTAACAGCCTTCAACACTCTACGCTCTTAGTCCTTTCTCTCAAGTCCGGTAAAAATAACGTGGAGGAAAAATAAAAATTATTAGATAATACTCAAAAACTGACAAATTGTAGATATCAATGTTTGCAAATACCGAAACTATGCAATCGTTTTACGTAATATATTAAGTAATAATCTTCCCTTGAAATTAATAAAACATGCAAGGATCAAACTGAAACTGAAGTAAAAGTCACACCAAGATATGTGACATTCGATGTGGTCTTCATTACTGAATCACCAATTTTACAAACAGCATGCGAATTCACTATTGTCTGTAAGTCTTAAGTTGAAGTCGATGATATTTGGAAGAATTAAACTGAAAATCCCTCAAAGTAGACGGTCATTTAACATTCGCTAAGAAACTATTCATTTTAAAACAATTTAAGAAAGATGAAAAAGCCATACAAATCCTAAGATCATCTGCATACTTAACAAGAATTTGGTGAGCCGTATAAGAAAAGTGAGTGTAGAAGAGGGTAAAGAACCACACCATGAATTATATCGACTTCTGTTAATCGATGAATAAAGCCCCTTCCTTTGTACACAGAATATTGTTCTCATCCAACGAAACAGAAAAATGGCCAGCTGACTATCCAGCTTTCTCAAGTTTGTTCAGTAAACTAGCTCTGGGAACTGATTCAACAACAGAAGTATTATCGAGAAATAAACTTTGCACATACTGTTTACTCTTCACTAAGGTAATTATTATATTATGGAAAAAGGTAACTACTTCATCCACTATGTCTCCATTGCGTCTGTATACAAACTAACATGGGTTGACACACTTTTTCAATGCAGGCTGTAGCTTATGTAGCAAAAGTTTTCCATAATTTTAAGAAAGATAAAAGTTATAGCTATGGGTCCAAACTGAATATTCTCACCAGTGGACAGGCTTTTTGGTATAGGCATTATTTTTACTTTCTCTTATGTTTTTGGCATAACACTTATAGAAAACGATTCATCAGAGATACCACACAGTGGCTAATATAGGACTTTGCACATTTCTTAAAAATAAGGCTTAGAAGGCCATCAGGTCCTGGATATCGTATTGGCTTGTGTGCCTTTAGTAATACCAAAGCATTGATCTCAGTGGCTATGGTTATGAGATATTCCATTCAATTTTAGCAAACAGAGCCAACCAAATCGGAATGATAATGTAGGAAAGACTCATTTAATGTATCTAAATGTATGTACTCTTCAATTTAATTAGCACCTACAAGCCTATTAAAGAATTCTTACATGTTGAGAGAAGTTTTGACAGAATAAACGTTGTTTTTATACCCTACATTGACTTTAAGCGACTAATTTCTTGATACATGACGCCATTTAACCTTTTTAACTAGAGTATAATTCTTGTTTATACTGTGATATAAATCTCTTGACTAATTCATTCAATCGATTAGCATATTAATCAGTATGCTGAATGTATAGTATCACTATTTATTTAAGCTTCAATATATTCGAGTGGCTTTAGCAACATGCCGAATAAATAATTATCGTTTTGTGTGAATAAACATACTGTAAACCAACACTTTCACTTGATCAACTTGTTTATTCTTGAAAAGTAGATATTCTGTGATTGTTTTGACTAAAAGGAGGAAAGAGAGAGAGACAGCGAATCAGTATGTGAATATCTGATTATAAGTGACTGGCAGGAAGACAGAATAGACAGACGACAATTGACACTTCATGGTTGAGTTAGGTAATAATTTACTGGAATAACTTAATACACTATTGGATTATTTCAACACAATTAGTATTCAGCGATTACAAAGTATTAGATGGTTATAGTAAGTTGGTGCTGGATTCATTAAATCGTCTTGTTAAATTTAGCATAATGAATGAATTATAATTCAACAGGTATTGAAAAATAGGAAGCACTGTAATACAGCTGTTTCGTTATAGTGTATGTCACTTAAACAGTGCTGAGGCACAATCCACTCTATAACTTTCAGGCTACACATTAAGACCACTGCAGTGACATTCGTTGGCTCACATATTCTAACTTCATCCACTTCGTTAACAGGCGTTTATTGGTGACTAACATGAGAGAGTAATTTCGGAGACCTAGTAAGAAGACATGATTAGGGAAGTACGAGCATGTCATGTGTGAAGCGGATACATAACAATGGCATTGGAAATGGTCCCTCAAAATTCCGAATTAAAGTTTAGAACAAAGCACTATTGAATACCAGAGCAATAGTCTGAACGTCTTGGATTCAATCCATGCATATTATCATAGATAGGCACGACCGAGGAGTCACATAATGACTTCTGGTTTTCACTGATTATCTACATAGGTTAGCGTAGTTTGTGAAATAACACATCAAATTCAAGAACTTTTACAAAACCCAATGAGGGAAGTAGTGATCAAACTGTTTCCAAATTTACAAACATGACACTTATATGATTAGTACATGTACTGGATAAAAAGACATTTAGTTTCTAATAGACTTTCCCCTGACTACAATTTTTAAAGATGATTAGAAAAGATCACTCAAAATTTTAAAGTCACTTGAATCTTAATTTTTGCCTAATTGTTTGTGATTTTGACACTTGTTCAACTAAATAAAGTTAAACACCAAGCAGATCAGAGTGATAGAACATTGGTGAATTCGAAGTTGTTTATTCGAGTCATAAAACTTACAAAATACCTTCTGATGACTCGTAATAGTGATCAAGTAACGACAAATAAACTAGCAGATTATTTCTTGTTTTACTCCACATTCAAGTGTAAACATGTATTAATAAACACTGAATAATTCAGTGTAGTCACCATCCAATAGTTCCGAATGTATGTTACCATGTGTAAATGTGGCCAAATAAGGAATCAATAGATTCAGCTGACCGTAAATGAATTTGATAATTTCCTAATTTGTAAACTCAGTCAATCAAACAACCCCTGAAACTGTCACATCCTCATTAAGCATTATTTTATTACATTCACAGTTTCAATGGATTTGTCTGATATATTCTTCCTATCGAGATAGACACATTTTACTATACAGTGATGAATGGGAGGCAATAAACTCATACTTATTGTCTATTTGTATTGTATTGTGTAAACCATCTTGTTCACTCACTATCGAATGTATTCAGTCAATAATACAACTGAGATTGTTGCATGTTTATTAGAACTCATTCTTTTGGGTATAATCGTTGGTAGATTCATAATTGAGATGCTATTATGAATACATCATATTTCGTAGAAATTTTGATTTAAATTAATATGCTAATGAGTAGTATGTATCAGTAGCATTTTAGTATTTACATAATGAATTGTTGTTTATGGCAGATATTTCATTCATCAACTAAGTCCATTCTGACATTCGATAGAAATTTGTTACTTCGACATTGTGTTCTACATTATTTTCTTGTTTACTTTTTCTACTTCAACTTAAATTCTTCTCTCCACTTCTCACCATACGAAAAGGGGGGCGTGGGGGTAAAATGGTGATGAAGTATTTTGTTCCTATTTTGTGATCTTTTTTTGTTTGTTTTTGGAACTTCTTAAATGATGGGATTTTTTTACTTTTCAAATTTTCATTTGTCATTTTGATTTTGCATTCGAACCGATGTTAGAATAAGATAGTGATCAATACTACTAAAAATATATTTAAGTAGTTTTGTGTACATTTGTTGAAGTTGATTAGTGAAAATGTGTGATAACTAGAACAGCTTTTGCTTATCAGTTATGAGTAAGGTTGAAGTTTGCTTTGATGACTCAACATTGAATTGAATCTACAGCGTATGAGTAGATTGGCGAGTACGATACTAATGAGTTAATATATTTTAGTCAGATGATGTAAACTTTCCTACTCCTATTAATTATGAATTTATTACAAATATTGGGCTGTAGTATCGGTTATTAGCTGCCTCATCACCCATTTGGTAGAGTTATAGATGTTTCGGATTCTTGATGTGATTTCTATAAATCCATATCGCCAGTCATTAGTAAGTAGTTGTTAATGGTTAGTCAAATACAGTCGATATTGCGTTTTAGATCTGAATAATCAATATGTTCTTATTGAGTAGTTCGCAGAAGTTGGAGACGTGGAAATGACTCAAGATAAGTTATGAATAAAAGGTAATAAGATTAAAGTTGACATAAATAGCATTATGAGCAGAGGAGTAAGATGAAGTAAATTGGTACATTTACGGTTTTTGGTATTACTGACAGTAATACGTGGACGGTATGTATAATGCAGTCGGAAAACAGAAGGTTCAAGATAACTCCCTCCTAGACATACGATAATATTTAACCTCAGGCTGACCTTACTTTAATTAATCGAGTGTAAAATTCTTGATCTTGTAAATAAATCTACAGTTGTGACAGTGACGGGTTTGCTGAGGAATCTAGATCTCCAAAATAATACATCATATGGTGTTAGTAAGTGGTTACTTTTGCTATAACCGTTGTATTAAAATAGTCCAATTTTTAGATAATAATCGTTCGTGGAAAGCATTGTGATGTTTACTTAATCTTCGATTTTTATGATAATTACTGTAATTTTATTAATAAGCGAATTCATGAACTGTGTACTGGTTTGTTTGTTCTCAAAGCTGCTAATAAATTGTCATCCAAGATTAGGAGATTCAGGTTTGCCGACACTTTGGAGTGCGTATTGAAAACTCTTTCATATCTCCGTTGGCAAAGTACATATAAATTAGCTCTGCTGTTTGCAGTCGGACACACAGAAGACTGGGTATGTGGGAGTAGTGTAAAGTAATTCTCGTTGTTGTGTGTGATTCAGTCCCAACTGCTAGTTTTCAGTGTAGTTGGGAAGAGAAGAGATGTAGTGAATCGTTTATGATACCATGAACAAACCAGTTTTACAGTCGAGATCAAAACATTTGCATACAAACTGCAAAACATATTTAAAATACCAAGTTCATAAATTGATGTGAAGTAAATGTTCAAAACTTATTTTAAAAAATGGCAATATGCAAAGGTAGATCCCAGTAGCGTATTACATTGTGTGTAACATTTTGATGTCAATTATTCGATAGTGTAAATAAACTAAAAGATTAATGATACAGTCAGATTTTTGTTTCGTCGTAGCAATAGGCAGTGAGTAGTAGCTACTGGTACAAGTTAGTCCAATTTTTAGATAATAATCGTTCGTGGAAAGCATTGTGATGTTTACTTAATCTTCGATTTTTATGATAATTACTGTAATTTTATTAATAAGCGAATTCATGAACTGTGTACTGGTTTGTTTGTTCTCAAAGCTGCTAATAAATTGTCATCCAAGATTAGGAGATTCAGGTTTGCCGACACTTTGGAGTGCGTATTGAAAACTCTTTCATATCTCCGTTGGCAAAGTACATATAAATTAGCTCTGCTGTTTGCAGTCGGAAAACAGAAGGTTCAAGATAACTCCCTCCTAGACATACGATAATATTTAACCTCAGGCTGACCTTACTTTAATTAATCGAGTGTAAAATTCTTGATCTTGTAAATAAATCTACAGTTGTGACAGTGACGGGTTTGCTGAGGAATCTAGATCTCCAAAATAATACATCATATGGTGTTAGTAAGTGGTTACTTTTGCTATAACCGTTGTATTAAAATAGTCCAATTTTTAGATAATAATCCCTCAAACATTATCACGATAACTTAAATTGAATCATAACAAATGGTAGAAGAAAGATCAACTGCTTCGCCTTCTTACTGTGAGAATACACAAATAGACTAGAACATAAAAATAATCAGAAATGTACTTCTAAAGAATATGGACTCCAACCATAGCACTAAGATTTGCTCAGTCGTTCCGTTGTGGTGTGTGATTCAGTTAGAGCTGCTAGTTGACAGTGTAATTGAGAAGATAAGAGATTCGATGAGTTGGTTCAGTGAGATGATCGATAGTGGGAATTTGTGAAATGGAGGATGATTTGCGACAGACTGTAGTAGGTGAGTTGAGAAGGTGTGTGTGTGTAATTCAACGACGACGCGATATATAGAAGTCGGTAGGTTAGCATATACACATAAGTATACAACGTTGCACATAGATATTCACAGGTGCATACAATGTGTTTGGGTAGTATTTCGATGCATGTGAATTAATCTCAGTGCTTGAATGCATGAATGAAGTGTTGCAACTGACCTGAGTAGTTGGTTACTGGAGTCCATGTGGTTAGATCTCTGTGGAGGTTGAGCAGTTAGGCAGAGAAGCAGCAGTTTGTAATTGTTGGTTGATGTGTATCGTGTGGATTTGTTTGTTGTATAATTTTGTGTAGTGTGTGGTCAAAAATCTAGTGTCGGAGGTGGGATTCGAACCCACGCCCACATCGTGGACCAGAACACCCAGAAGGACCACTCTTGAGTCTGGCGTCTTAGACCGCTCGGCCACTCCGACGCCGTCCGCCGCCTCATTCATTTAACTACCTATCACATCACCACCCATCAACAATTTCTCATCATCAACACAAATTATCACTGTCATCATAACACATGGCAAAACAAAACACATCAGAACAACACTAAACTAACAAACCATCCACATCACCAAACCTAGATTTCATATGCACTCTATGGTCGACATTTCTAACTTCAACGTTGACGCTATCACCTTACTGGAGATGAATAAATATTTTTGAATATGCGCGGTTGCGCGATGATCTTTCAGATTATTAGTATTTTTTCAAAATTCATACTTAACGTTTTTCTAAATTGCTGGTATTATAGCTTTTTTTTATCGCTACTTTGGAGCACCAGCTTTTTATAAGATTTTTTGTAGTTTGGTCTGATGTTAAGCCTACAAAATTTCAGTGCTTTTGTGGTGGCTGAGTATTCAGATGCAGCAGCGGTGATATAATTAGCTATCAATTTATATTCGTAATATTCGTAGGGTATAATGTTTATCCAAAGTCTTACTGTTGATAATTTATCTGGACAATTTCAGGTTCTTGGCTAAAGATTAGGGCGTTGATGACCAGTCGTATTAATTTCGACACATTTAGTTGCCTCTTTGTGCAAATATCCGAAAACTACACCCGGCTCGAATCAAGTAACAAACAATAAGTGTTCAATCAATCCGCATAATGATTTATATATAAGAAACCTTCGAGCTTCGAGATCTATATCTAATATAACAGTCTTGATTTTAAGGAAATATTATCTTTTACTATGAAAAGGCCATATTAGAATCGTGAATAATACACAAATAATCAACAAATCTCCGATGAGTTCTTATATATGCAGATCATTCTGAACTTTGAAGAATTTTATGGTGTGGGAGTGACGTACAGAAACTACAATATAATTTGCCATCGCTCGAAAAATGGGTAGGAAATAATAGGCCGTAATTGAACACCCAGAAGGCTACGCTGTTATTCTGTATCACATGAATCCTCGCCTTTGTCGACATTAAATTTTCTAGCACGGTAACAACGCCCGACCAATGACTCACTCTAATAAAGGCTATTGGCACAAGATATTACTAACACTAGGACATTGCCTGGAGATAACCGGTTATTTAAAACCACTGAATACTTTCTGACTATCCATAAGAAATATGAAACATTACTGCATCTCTTTGGCTAAAGACTAGCTCATCATACAAGTTGTATGTAAGACTTTGAGACGAACTTCTTGAAGGCCAGTCATATCACTTTGATTTATTCTACTTAGATGCCAGTAAACAACCTGAGGCCGTGGAAACAACTAATTAGTTCAGGATAGCTGGGGAAAACTGTCCTATCCAAGAGAAGTGAATATCATCAAGTCGCACACCAAAGGTTTTACACTCCGATTAGGTCCAACTTCCTCTAAAGATAGGTTTACCTCCCCCGATCTTAACCCTTGGACGTAATCACGGCTTTTATTGTAGGACGTTTCTGTTTGAGGTAAGATGAGTAACCTCTGTTTAAGTAGTCACGCATCATCACCATGAACACTACAGCCTGAGCCTCGATTTAGTGCACTGAAGCAAAATTCTATCAACTTCTTCAATTTTGAAATTTGTCTTCATTTGCTTTTATCATTCGTTATCCTGATTGAATACTTAAACTCAACTGCGTACTTTTTTCTATTCTTATCTCATCAACAAATGAGACATGTTCTTTTACACCATTTTTAATTGAACTATAAAACATGTAGGAATTGAATACTTAGGTACTGTTTTAACACGAACCACTGACCACAGGTCGAATAGTTGGTGGCTGTGGAATACTCTATGCTGATGCACCAAAGTAAACTGTCAAAAATTATATGTTGAAAGTCATGCTAAACTAGTACAAGTACATTCAAGATGTGTAATGTTTATATAAATGCTGTTTACTTGTAAAAGCAGTAGACTTGGATCGAAAGACAATATTCCAGTAGATCCATCACATAATATCATCTCTTAGTTTATCAACCAAAACCAGAAATGATGAAGCAAGGAGCACTGGAGCAGTATGTATGTTCAGGAGACAACAAAAATTGGGCCTTTAAATTAATATGTCCATTGGAACTATGGTAAGAATCAGTTATCGAATCCCAAGATCACAACTCGTGACAGACTGTCCTGTAGCAGATTCTACTTGGTGAGCTAGTATGGAAAGCGAAGAGAACAGCAGACGAATCACTAAGAAATTACAGGGACTAGAAAAGGTATTAATGACGAATTATAACAACAATACATAAATAACGAAACAGTATTACTTATAGTCTAGTACAAGAATAATGTTAGTAAGTCTTTTAACCTGAATTAAAATGTTCATATAGACTTAAATTTTAAGAAGGGACCAGACAAATACCGTACTTTGCGTAACTTAGAATATTCGCCTCTCACATAGACGCACATGAGTTGCACTGGGTATATGACCAAGTTACGTTTGTAGCATTAACAGAGCAACTTCTAGCGATTAGGCCCACTATTACGAATGAGAATAAATAGGAAGACAATAAAGGATGGAGGAGAAGTTATATTTGATTGTGAGTAGAGCATCAATGGGATAACAACGTTTAGGCTGGCAAACTAGAGAGAAAGATGCTTCCCACGGTACGTCGTGACGTGATCTGGTGATGATGTGTGACCAAGCTATCTCAACTAGTCGTGTCCGCTGAAACAAACATGTTCAACATCAATGACGAGAGTCTATTCAATTATTTATTTAGGAAATAATGTACTTATGAACACATTTAAGAGTAAAATTTCCGAGTTATTTTCATGCGCTTCCTCAAACACACACTTTTATCATGCCTGACTAATCACGAGTTTCGTACTAGCCACTAGGAATATTTGGGACGCAACTGCACGCGCAATATACCTAAAACACAATTTCTCGGTTGTGACTGTCAAAATACATTCGATTCAAAAGGCAGAACACCTATCCAATTTGGCTTGATCTTGGCCACAACTTAATCATAGAAATTATCAAGTAGTTCACGTTAGGATTCCCGCTTTCTGGAGTCCTAGTACAATTAAGATATATTATAATCTACTTACTTGTTATGGATTATTAGCATCATTATAATCTTATGTTATTTTCCCTCATTGTCTTGATAATTTTATACTCTGTAGATTTCCATGAGCCCTAGCATTCTCTAGGGAATAGGAGCCAGATTGGTTGCGCCAGCCCACAACTAAAGTGATACTAGCAGGATTCCTATTCCCCCTGGTTGGTCATAATTTAAGCTCACCTACAGTATCTTTGGGTATGACCTACATAGGCATGTCGCGCGAATTAGTCCTCATACAGGCCTTCTCAGCTACCACTAGTGCACCCTGTAACCCGAGCAAACAAGCAGTAGCAAATGAATACACTGTGATCATGACACAAGAATACCTAAGGAATACTATTCCCTCATGCTAGACAACCCCTACAGGTGGTTCTAGCACGTATGTACCTGCATGCAGGCTTAACTCCCACGAGCTGATGACTGCCGGGAATACTAGCTTGTCGACCGAGGTCAATAAGCACCTCAATGTCAATGACCGGTACCCTAAGAGAAATTGGTGCCTCACATGCGTAGGACAAAATGATTCCGTCCTAACGCAAAGCGCCTCGACAAGGCATTAAAAACCGTACGCTTAACGCGCGCACGGGAAGCGCAGGCAGAAAAATTTCCCGGTAGGATGTAATGGAAGACGGAGGGACAGTGATTTCAACTAGTTGACACCCTGATAATAATCAAGTCCCTCCCTTAAGCGGCTCACCAGAAATTTCAGCCCACGGACAACCACTTGTGACTGACAAAAGCCGGCCGGAATTAGGAGTGTTCATCACAGCATTAACTGAGCTTAGAGACAATGAGGCCTGTAGACTTCACTGATTCTTTTCAATGTCACGACACGTACAAGTAACCTAATGGAAAGTCATGATAACTTCAGTGAGCAACAATTGCACAAGTACTAGCAATTTTTTGGGAAGAAAACTGCTCTCGTGAGACTCTTCAGGCTCTAAAGGAAGGCAGTGCAACACCGACTGACCCTCCCTCTCATCCATCATGAGAAATACTAATATTAGTTCCAGACCGGACAAGACCTGAACAGAGCGAGGGTTAAAAGAAAAACGGTTGCCAGGTTTGGAAGAAAACACCTCCGTAGTTGTAAACAGAGTCCCTGAACTGCGTGATGTTTTTACGGACAAGCACTATCTGCACAACCTGCACCAATGGAAGTGGCTATCGAGCGAAAGGAACCGGAGGAAAGTTATGGCAGTGATAGTCTGTGATCTAAATTGCCCTGTTCACCTCAGGACAATATGCTCTCCCCAACTGACAGGAACGGAATTTAGAAACTATGGAGACCCAACGGAGGCTCTACAGACCTGGTACGAGTCCAAGAATGTCCAACATGAACGTATTCTATGCTCTGAAAGAAGACCCAGGTTGACGAGGCGGTAAACAGCTGCAAGTATGGCTCTCACCTCCGTTCCGGTGACCTTGGAAAGATAATCACCTGAGGTGCACTCGGTATATGACAAAGTTACGTTTGTGGCATTAACAGAGCAACTTCTAGCGATTAGGCCCACTATTACGAATGAGAATAAATAGGAAGACAATAAAGGATGGAGGAGAAGTTATATTTGATTGTGAGTAGAGCATCAATGGGATAACAACGTTTAGGCTGGCAAACTAGAGAGAAAGATGCTTCCCACGGTACGTCGTGATGTGATCTGGTGATGATGTGTGACCAAGCTATCTCAACTAGTCGTGTCCGCTGAAACAAACATGGTCGGCATTAATGCCGAGGACCTATGTAACTATATACTTTGGGGATTATTTACCGCTACACCCGATTGTTGAGTACTGCTGCCTTGGAAGGACTGTCCATAATAACTGCTACCCCCACAACAAAATACTATCCCAGGCCAGGTCAACGGTAACTGGTCATCACTTCCATATAAACGAGACTAATAGCAGTGAACCACAGACAACAAGCCAACCTACTGAAGATTCAATAGCTAGCAACTTGTCTGTGTCTATGTAGTAACGTACGGGGTTTAAGAGGCAAAATAACCAAACTCAGACGCCTATGCACCCGCACAAAATCATTAAAAGCCAGTTTGTCTCGAGGATAGTAAATAAGAATAACAGGTCTGAGTGTTTAGGTCATTGTTGAGGTAATCTAAAGCTCAAGGTTAGGTTCTAAAGTGCTTCATTTAGCCTAGAGATGGCGGGTGTAGTACTTGAGACTCTAAATGTTTGGAAACTTGTGACATTTGGATGTCTTATGCTAGCTGTTCAGATTTGCTTCTTCCTTATTGGTGGACTAATAGCCCCAGCACCTAACACAACGGATCAAATCTTGATGTCTAAGTGTATTGACCGTTCTAAGGATGCATTAAAGTGGCATTTCGCCAGGCCAATTTCTAATGAAAGCTGCCAGGAAATTTTGCCGGATGGTGATATTGAGGAATTTGTTCCACCTGATGTTGATGCCAATTCGATTGTGTTCATTGCTCAGTTCCCACATCCACGAGATGGGATGGACCTGCGTATGACCCGTTGGTTCCAACAAGTCATTGGGGTACTGATGCTCGATATTAAGCAGAAGTATTCCAAAGAAGTAGGTTGTTTGTTGAAATCCTTGGTTCGTCATATACAAATTATCAGGTAGCAATAACTGACTGTTTATAATGCGCAACAAAATATAGGTCATATACTAACTAACCACCTATAAGTCTCAACTTCATTTAGTCACAAAATATGTCCTGCCTTAACTACTTAGCACGCAGATAATGTACATAACATAACGTTAGTTGGTATTAGAATCTAAGTCTATAGCCGATTATATCTTAGGATGCATTGCACGTTTATTTATCTTTTAATATATATTAGAAATATCAATGGAGAGTTTGTGCAATAGTTTGTTTATTCACATAAATCCTGGTGAAAATATTAACATTCAAGTGCAAATTTCCTTTATTGTGGCTTAATACTTTACAATAGATGTATTTGGTGTTAATAGGTATTCTGTGTAATAATCTAAATCATTTGTACCTAAAATCCATGGTGTTTTAATCCGGCCACCCGCAATTACTAACGAATTTCTCTCTATCACTTGCTTTTTGGGCTCGTCACTAGTTTCATACCGATGATGAGTTTGTATGAATCTATAATTGTTAGTCACTTCATATGTTCATATCTAGGTGTTTTTTATGCTATTCAACCACTTCACTAGGTAAAGACACTTCAGTAAAAATTTTCATGTACATCTATATTTAATGTTCTCCACTGTCAGTTCATTTATTGTCGTGGTTAGTGTCTTTTGCTCTTTAAAACCTCAAAAATGTCCGAAAATGTTTGTAGCACAGTCGACGATATTGACCGAAATGACAGTGGAGCGCTGTCAAGATATCTGTTTCATGGAACAGTGGTAGCGAATGCTTAACAAACGTCGCTAACTGTAGAAATCATCCGTCTGTTTGCGTTACTTGTTTCGAAATATACTTCAAAACTTGAGTTGTTTATCCGATGAGTTAGTGTGTTTTTTTCGGGACACATATTCGAACTTCAATAAGATTGCGGTTACTGTTTTATTTTAGTTTATCTAGGTAGTTACTTGGCTTATGTGTGGGACTTGTATAATAGTACTGTACAATGTTAAATGATCGTGATTTTCCATACTCTTAGGTATTCGTAAATTAACTAATTTACACAATTGCTTATACATGTTTTAGTTAGAGAATACTCAGATAACATTCGATTTACGACTAGGCTATCGTAATCATAATGATCCGAAGCATGTCTGGCACGAATTGGCTCGTTCAGTTGAAGTTCGACCGCTTAAATGTTCACTTGATCCGGAAGCTAAGCGTCATCAAGGGCATTCACATCCACTTGATGAAGGATTTTACTACGATTGCGAGGTTCTGCCGTTATTCACCCTGGCTAGTTGTCACCATGAGGAGTATTTGTTGAATTTAAGGATTCCCGTTGACGAAGAACGAAGAATCAATGTTGGTATTGGAAGTATTCAGGATGTGTGGATGGTTGAAATTCATCAAAATGGAGGGTTTACAAAGGTAAATAAACCACTAACTATCATAGTTTGTATATGTTTATTAAACTAATATAAATAATCTAGATGTTTAAGTTATTCCCATATTCCTAGATTGCAATTCTTGGTATCATTTTAAAATTATCCTCTTTTACCACCGGTGCGTACTTGGTATTCGTCGGATTGGCATATGATTTCTTATAGGAGGCATAAGTATTTCATAAAAATGTAGCGTAGTTTGTATAATTCTGTTGCTTACCTCCTGTAGTCAGATCTATAAACTTTATTCAGATGAAGTGGTAAATATTCATCTGTTTGTAATAATAATATTGTAATTGCTATTTAGACATTATTTTGGTACAGATGTGCACCAAATTATATTCATCGCAAAATTAGAAGCAGTATCGTAAATATATCGGATACAAACGTCGATCATATTAAAAGAATCAACGAGAAGACACAAATTGCAGATAGGAGATACAATTCGATCAAAATCAAAACAAGAAGGACTTCATTCACTTATTGTTTTCTATTTTATTAAAATTGTAGAAACTACAGTGGAATCACCGCTAGTTTCTACTACAAGCTACACTGATGACATCTCAAACCACCGAGTTGCACCATCCTTAGGATCTATCCAGAGAGTAGTGATAATCCGGCAGACCTCAGTTTTTTGTAGCCTTTATAGTACTTCAATGTTATGTTATGAACTAACCACTAATTATTCTACTCGGTCCCAGAGTATGTAAATAATATGTCATACTGAAGCAGCTGGGATGATACTTATCAAACATACCCATTCCACCGAAGCCTGTGTTTTAAGATGATGGCAGACTAAATTGTTCTCAAATATATCGTTAAACCTCTGGATCGTTGATATAGTGTTGCCACTAGATGTCAAAAATCATTTAATGACATCGATATTTGAGAGTCCTCAGCTTGGAGTGGTTGGGTTTCGCTATCATGACTGCTAGCTAAAAGTGTTAATATAATAAAGTAATGTTTTGGTATTATATCTCATCGTTTTTTCAGTCTCACTTAAATTACCACGACATAAATCCTCAGAAGAAATAATCGCTCTAAAAGATTGTTAGGCATAGTGTATTCAGCGTTTTGAAAATCGACCAATCTAACTGTAACTTCTAAAACTTAGTTTGTTAGTCTAATCTTCGGTCGATTTAAAGTTCTCTTTTTTTATCTTCAAATCTAGGTGTGGTTTTCATTAAAAACATTTTCATTTCCTATCGTCTTGTTGGCTTTGATATTTTTTGGCCATCGTGTCAGAGAGTTAGAACGTCCACCAAACATATTGGAAAAAACTATATTCATTCTGGGTATATGTTTATCGATCTTGAATTGTCCAGTTGAATGGTTGTCGCTTAAGTAAGTATATTTATTTAAGATTATTAGTAAACGTTTTTCTTATTCTAAAGAGGCTAAGGTTAAAGCGTATGACTTCCAATCATTTAGTCACAGGTTCCTGCTCCACTTACTTCGATCTGGATAACCGAGTAGTATCACTAGCTTTCACACATAGAGCATGGCTCGATGCCAAGTGCATAAATCTGTACCTATCTACGTGGTAAATGAATACTGTGAAGTCTCTTGAACTTTAATGGTTAAATGTAGCTTGTTACATTTCAACTTAATTTTAGTCGTTTGTGTTCTTTCTTCATCTAGGTATAACTTCTCATTTTGGCTTATCTTAAGTGATGTACGCCAAGGATTATTTTATGCTACGCTTGTTTGTTTTTGGCTTATTTTCACTGGCGAACATATGATGCATGAATCATCAGAAAATCGTCGTTCACCAAAGCCAAGCAATTGTTTCGGTTTAGGTGAATTATATTGGCCAAGAATTTTACTTGTTGCTAGCTGCTGTGCAGCTTTGTTTATATTCGAGCTAGCTGAACGTGGAGTACAAATACGTAATCCATTTTACAGGTAGATCATAACTACTTCACTATTTCTTAGTTATTTGATTAAAAAAATGGTCTGTAAGGTCACTAATGAAATGAAAAAAGAGCCCACTAGTCATATGATAAGACTACAGTCAAAATCCGATAATTTGTATGATACCTTGGTACTTGGTTTTAATGATAAATTAATAGAACTATATTAGCTGAAATAATTGGTTCTTTAAAGTCCTATCATTTTAACTGGTAAGGTTTCGAACCACCTACTACTAAGTGGTGGATTCAAATCCTTTACCTGTTTCAGTTTGGACAGTCAGCTAGCACTACTGTCGCACTATTTAAGTATGGTTTGACGCCAAGTGCATAAATCTACCCAGCGAATACAAAGGTTTTTTCCCATGTCAAACAAGTCAGGTGAAGTACAGTATATCTAGTGGTAGATGACAATATTGTATCACTGATTCTACTGTCTCAAATCAGATTTCTAAAAATAGTGCACATCACGTTCTACGATTTTCGCGTATGGAGTGTATAGTCTGTGAAGTGTTGAAAAGATACTTCAACTGACTTAGTTGGATAAATAAAGCCTCCATGTTTATTGATCTAAATTAATTTATTTAGAATTGCATCTGACTCTTCAGCTACTCGATTTTCATTGTAATCGGAAATAGTATGCTTGTGAATGAATTACATAAATCTCAGTTAAGTTGTAGCGCGCAGATAAAGGGTTGATATAACCGATTCGTATGACCAAGTGGATGATGCGACCTTGCGCGCATAAAGACAATAACGGGCGCCAATAAGAGTTTCTAGCTAGTCACTACACGTCTGCCCGATGCCTGCTTAGCCCCAAGCCAGAAATAAAGAACACAGGATTGATAAACCAACCAGATAGAATCGTATTGTATTTCAAACATTCCTTTATATGTACACAAAACCAGACCACATAGTCAACTAATTAGAAAACTCACGTTTATACAAAATAGGAGTAATAGTGAATGTGAACTGGAGTAACGTATACACAACTGATTAACCATGGTTCATCAATGAGAAATGGTATACTGACAGTTAATGTGCCAAATTGGAGGATAGGTCAAGGAAAATGTAATAATGATAGATAAATTAATAGAACTATATTAGCTGAAATAATTGGTTCTTTAAAGTCCTATCATTTTAACTGGTAAGGTTTCGAACCACCTACTACTAAGTGGTGGATTCAAATCCTTTACCTGTTTCAGTTTGGACAGTCAGCTAGCACTACTGTCGCACTATTTAAGTATGGTTTGACGCCAAGTGCATAAATCTACCCAGCGAATACAAAGGTTTTTTCCCATGTCAAACAAGTCAGGTGAAGTACAGTATATCTAGTGGTAGATGACAATATTGTATCACTGATTCTACTGTCTCAAATCAGATTTCTAAAAATAGTGCACATCACGTTCTACGATTTTCGCGTATGGAGTGTATAGTCTGTGAAGTGTTGAAAAGATACTTCAACTGACTTAGTTGGATAAATAAAGCCTCCATGTTTATTGATCTAAATTAATTTATTTAGAATTGCATCTGACTCTTCAGCTACTCGATTTTCATTGTAATCGGAAATAGTATGCTTGTGAATGAATTACATAAATCTCAGTTAAGTTGTAGCGCGCAGATAAAGGGTTGATATAACCGATTCGTATGACCAAGTGGATGATGCGACCTTGCGCGCATAAAGACAATAACGGGCGCCAATAAGAGTTTCTAGCTAGTCACTACACGTCTGCCCGATGCCTGCTTAGCCCCAAGCCAGAAATAAAGAACACAGGATTGATAAACCAACCAGATAGAATCGTATTGTATTTCAAACATTCCTTTATATGTACACAAAACCAGACCACATAGTCAACTAATTAGAAAACTCACGTTTATACAAAATAGGAGTAATAGTGAATGTGAACTGGAGTAACGTATACACAACTGATTAACCATGGTTCATCAATGAGAAATGGTATACTGACAGTTAATGTGCCAAATTGGAGGATAGGTCAAGGAAAATGTAATAATGATAAGAATAAAATAATCAATCCTTTTTAGGTGCCCGGCATATCAGCGACCATCACCACTAAAATGCATGTTCACTGCCAATTATTCTAGTTCGATTTCACTGCCAATTATCTATTACGCTAACATTACATCATCGATCACTGAATAGTAGCTAATATGATATTTACCTAGTTCTAAATGCTGACAGAATTCTATCGATCGACGCACGCTGTGGCCAACATGTTCAAAGGTTCGAATTCCACAGATTAAAGTATCAGTTACGAATGTCGTCTATCACAAAACTCGCCTCCAGTCGATTGACTTCAAAACGTGGTGTGTTCAGTGTCGTAACTCAGACTATTAGCCATATTTCAACTTGATCACTGAAACATACTTTGCCTACTAAGTAGGTATTTTGTAAGATAGCTAGTTCTTCTGTCGACTACCTCTAACCGCTTAACATTCACTGACCTTATTCAGAATAATATGTCCCTGTCGCTGTAGCTAATTGTCTTTTTTCTTATCTTACTATTTTTATCACTAGTATATGGTCTCATCCAGTTTCTGCAAAAATGGGTTTGACAAGTATTGTAATCGGTGCTTTGTGTGCATTTGCCTACATGATATATCTAACTGTATTAATTGTTAAGGCATTTCTACAAGTATTAGCAAAACGTCGTTTGTTAAACAATCTACCAACTGAGCAGCGTCGTTATTACAGTGGCATTATTTATCGTTTTATGGTACTTTTAACATATACAATATTATGCGCTGGTCTTACTGTGGCATTCTTTATCTTCAACCAAGTAAGAATTTGTTGTTGGTGGCTTTGTTTTTCTTTGAAAAAATTATGCGTTCATTGTGTTCATTGCGTTTTAAATTTCTCACCAATTTTCTATGTATTGATTTGTGTCAGAAGCGTAGATCAGCTTATTGTCATTGGCGGTAATGACATATCAGCATGCTTTGTTGGTTGGAGTAAAAGTAATTTGGGATAAAGTTAAGTTTCCGTTTCGAGGCGAGACGTCATTATTTACTATACTGTGTTGCCGGTGTCTACGCAATAACCCTTATAACTCTCTGTATATTCCGGATCATAGTCGACTTAATCAATACTGAAACTAAAAGATGAAACGATGTTACTTTGTCGAATAATAAAAAAAAACACTATAAATTCATAGGCTTAGAATCATAAGGTATCCGTTCGTCAGTGAACTAGAAAAATAATACATGTACGTCAGTGCGAATATAATGACAGCCACCAATACAAGATGCCATTTTAATAAAGAACTGAAAAGCCTTTTATGCAGTGAAATAATGTTGAAAGGTATAGTTTAAAGTGTATTTCAAGTTTGGTTGATTTCACTGCCAATTTATCTATTTCGCTAACATTACCATTCATCGATCACTGAATAGTAGCTAATATGATATTTACCTAGTTCTAAATGCTGACAGAATTCTATCGATCGACGCACGCTGTGGCCAACATGTTCAAAGGTTCGAATTCCACAGATTAAAGTATCAGTTACGAATGTCGTCTATCACAAAACTCGCCTCCAGTCGATTGACTTCAAAACGTGGTGTGTTCAGTGTCGTAACTCAGACTATTAGCCATATTTCAACTTGATCACTGAAACATACTTTGCCTACTAAGTAGGTATTTTGTAAGATAGCTAGTTTTCTGTCGACTACCTCTAACCGCTTAACATTCACTGACCTTATTCAGAATAATATGTCCCTGTCGCTGTAGCTAATTGTCTTTTTTCTTATCTTACTATTTTTATCACTAGTATATGGTCTCATCCAGTTTCTGCTAAAAATGGGTTTGACAAGTATTGTAATCGGTGCTTTGTGTGCATTTGCCTACATGATATATCTAACTGTATTAATTGTTAAGGCATTTCTACAAGTATTAGCAAAACGTCGTTTGTTAAACAATCTACCAACTGAGCAGCGTCGTTATTACAGTGGCATTATTTATCGTTTTATGGTACTTTTAACATATACAATATATGCGCTGGTCTTACTGTGGCATTCTTTATCTTCAAATTTCCTGATGTTTATGAAGTTGGTTACTAATTTTTGGTTTCACTAGCGATATTAATATAAGAACTGGAGCATTAAATCGTTCTGCACAAAACCTCTCAACTTGATCTCTTGCCAGTGACGATTGTGTACTCATTGATATAATTTCTGTAAATGTTGAACTCCATTTTCCTTTCATCTATATCTCTATTCCTTGTTCTGCTATGTTCTGGTATTAGTCTTACAAGCGTAATTGTGTCTTACTAACTTAATATGACATATATACATCTATATATATTTACTACTGAAGGTAAACATAAGTGTTATCCTATTAGCTGAATGATTAGTCCACTTATACATGAGAGTTCCATTACGATTTTATCTTACCGTACGTTGTTATATCATTGTACCATTATTGGACGTGTTTAGTCCTTAACATGTTAGTCTTATTTATTTGCATAACTTTTATCACTTCATACTGATTACTTAATAATTAAATCTAAGATACGTCACTTTTTTTTATCATTGTCTTTAGTTTATATCGTCTGTTCTGCAAATATATTAGGATTAATTGCTAACCATTTCGATTATATTTTAGTGACTTTAGGTTTTAAGATCAGTGTTTTTGATTTTCCTACTTATCTCTTACTATTTGTTGTCTGTAATCGTTACAGACTGATCTCCACAGGATTCCCATTCCATTGAAATTGTGATATCGTCCTTCGATCATCCACGGATGATAACTATCTTACTCTTTACATACTTGATGTACATTAATGACGACTTCTCACTAAAATCTCAAGTCTTTCTTCATGTCATTAGTGAGCTAATTATTATACTTAAATTGTGCTGATTTTATGAAGATTGGTTTAAATTTTTTGTTTTCACTAAGCTGATATTAAATATAAGCAACTATTTAAAATCATTCTGCACAAAACCATCTCAACTTTATGATCTCTTGCCACTTTAAAACTGAGTGGCCATAGCACCAAGCAATGAGATTATTTACATTCAGACTGTCATTTTGATACATTATATCCGGTTGGAAGATATATACATGGTAATCGAGGTCGGTAGTTGAAGTTGAGCTATATGACTCAGAATCGATCATAATAGCGCACATATATACACTCTAGATTCTGAGTTCTAGTATTCACGCATATCTTTTCACTCGTCCTTTCTAATGCTTAATCCTTCTCAGCGTGATTGTGATCATCTCGGTTCCTTTTGTAATCCATCTATTTCATTTCTTCTTGTTCGAACTTCGTTTGATAATTTAAGCTAACTCACATTTATGTCAGGCTGTGTTAGTTATTACTGTCTGTTTATGTTACTGATATAACTATCAGTTTCTCCATATCTTTGTTTATTATTTAAAGGTTACGGAAGATCAATGGAAATGGGGTGAAAAAAGTGTGGAATATACTTCAGCTTTTATAACTGGTGTTTATGGTATGTGGAATGTTTATGTTGTAGCTGTCCTATGCTTATATTCACCATCACATAAATTTCGTAGTGTTGCTGGTCAACAATTATATAACCGTTTATTAATTAAGAATCCTAACACTAATACTACTACTACTACTACTGTTGCCGCTGCGTCGGCAACATTACAAGATTCTCTTGTAGATCATGAATTCGATATGTTGAATATGCAATCAGAAACAATTCAACTTGTGCCGAAATATAGTGAGCACAATGCAGATTTAGCGTCAACATCATTGTTGACAGATGATAAAAAGCTTTACTTACTAACAGATGGTTTGAAATTTCTACGGAAAGAAGCATTTGAATAATCATCATCTACATTATCTTCATTTCATGCTGTTTTGCCTATTCAAGGTAAAGCTTACTTTGCATTCAACTTTCATGTGATGAATTATGCATCACATATACACATCATAAATCAATCTCGCAAACAACGTACTATTCCAAAGGTGTCTTATTATTATCATTATCACTATTATTATTATTATTATTATTATTATTATTATTATTATTATTACTGCTAAATAGTACTTCGTTTTTGTATTACTTTGGTATTTTGCATTTATTTGTCTGTGTGCTTTATTTCTTTTTCTGCATTTTACTACTTATTGTTTGTAGTAGTAATATTCATTCGTATATTGACACGACATTATTAGTATTATGGATTCTTGTTATATCATTTATATTTGTTGATTCACCTACTGACTGATCATTTTTACTGACTTTTACTGCATATTATTTCCGGTGTACTGTGTTTGCGTGGAATGTTCACTTGTACGTAATTTTGTTATTTTCTTGTTATTTTAAATGAGCTAAGTGCCTGGCATTTTATACACAGTTTATGCTTTAATCAATACACAAATTTTCTTTACATATTTTTATCTTTATTCGTTAAAAAATGAGACTATCGACCAACATTCCAAGTTCTAATCAAACTAATATGTGGCTTCAGTTCATGTTTATCAGTTTTAGCCACGTTGGCAAATGCAGAATACTTTGTTATGGTTCATGAGTTTGTCATGACCAATGGTTTGTAAACATGTGGTGACAATTCTTAGAATCCGTAGGAGTCGCGTGGATATATCCATTCTTCATCTCTACTCACATCTGAAATGCAAAATGCTGCATCGGGATCGGTCCGTTTTAACAGTAGTAGTAGAAAGTAAGGTAGTTCGGATGTCGATCACACCCATTATCCTGTAAGTCATCAACTGCGATAGGTTAGTGCTTGACGAGGTTACGATTCCGATTCGGAAAGCTCGTTTGGCTTTTGATAACTAGGAGTGCCCATAGCGAAAGAGAGGTGTACGCCCACCAACCAATCGACTAGTATACTTCACGACAGTACGTTCCGTATTACTACATGAATGTGGAATGTGGGCCTAACAATAGACACTTGAAAGCTACTTGTATTTAGCCATGAGTATTTTTGAAACAATCCTCGTATCTATTGTAGCCATCTTGCAAACCGTGATATAGTTGTACTCAGCACACTAGTTGGGTGTGACGAATCACGTTATGAATCTTAAGCTTACATATTTCTTTTTCTCATTAATTGGACGCCTCCACCAAGATATGGCTAATCGACTCCTACTCGTCCCAATATTAACTTTTCGGATGCTTTTATTCTGTAGTCACTAGTTAAATTTACGATATTATGCACGAGGTCAAAATGTTGTAGGCGAGTGGAAATTAGTTAGCTGTATTTACACTAGGATTAAGGCCTAGCTCATTCAAGTCGTACTCTATCTACTGGGTTTAGACAGTTACTTTTCTGGGGGAGGCGTATACTTTGGGAGTTGTCACATGCCCCCGTCGTGTTGATATCTAATGAGTCCTAAGTGTGTCAAAATATAAGTTCTAGATTTCGCTAGCCAACAACCATCTAACTTCATTAATACTCTTAAGCCAACTCTGTTGTGTCAATTTACTCAGGCTTCACATGTGCCAATGGATACTGGTAAATGCAGTCTATTATCAATGTCGGCAAGAAAGCACGAATACTTTCAAAATTAGTAGGTGGTATGTCCACTTTTTAGATTTTATTATTGCTACGAAGTTCCGCAACTCCTGTTAATATAGATACGTATGCCTGTATACTTTTTGCATGGTTAGTCTATCCATATTATTGGAGACATTTCGAACGGAGTTAATGAGGACTAAGTCCCTCTTAATTTATCTTTGAGTTACAAAGTTCTACTTTGAGGTTCGCAACTGTAAACCAATGGTAAGTGTTAAGACGGCTCTCAGAAACCTCAACAAAGTTTTTGGAACCCTTGAAAGAGCCGGATATATTCCATCCAATCACTGATCGACAGAACCTTCCAAAATCTTGACGTGGTGCGTTCTGATTGAGTAATAGTTAAAACTTCTTAGTTCAGATTGGATTGGTTATAATACTGATTTTGTTGTTTCAGGAAACTACATATAAATGATTATTTTGTACAAAACTCACTATCTTACTGGAATAAAGTTTCTTGTCTACTCGTCTTCTGCCTTCTAAATTGGCGACTAGAAGCGTTCGAGGCTTTCGAGTGCTAAAGATGTCTGCATCCAGTCAAGCTACTAAGCACGAGGTATAACAGCATCTAACAGGTCGCGCAATTTCATGTTGCCATACTAAAATTTGCAAGTCATTTCCTTCTGATAATATAAATTGCCTAAATTATATTTCAATCGTCTAACTCGTAGTCTTGTTCAAAAATCGTAAACGGAGTTGCTAAAGGAGTGTCCGTCATCATGAAATTTTCATAAATGGTTCACAAAATCATTTTTAACACTTAATTGTTCGTCTTCTAACCAAAACCGTTCATTCTAAATGTGTCCATTTTGAATGGGCTAACTGTCTTTAAGATCTTACAGCATAAGTCTGTTATTACTGGTTATCACCCAGTATGTGTTGACCATATTGATTTTAACAAAACAACTAAAGGAAGGCTTGATTCCAAGCAGTACTAGGACATGGGAACATCTAGCCTTTTGAAAATGTGATTTGACACACAGTAATGTATATAAATTATTAAACTGTGGGTAAGTTTGTGAAAAATATCAACTCTTTTAAATAAATAGGCTTACTAATATCCCACAACTACTAGGCTTTATTACGTTCGCTTGTTAACATATGTACAATGAATGTTGTTTGAACATGAAGTGCACCCGGTGTATGACCAAATCATGTTTGTCGTATAACCAGAGCAACTTCAAACGAATGAACCCACTCGTACGAATAAGAGCAAATCAGAAGGCAATGAAGGATGGAGAAGTTATATTTGATGGTAAGTGTAGGAAAGCTGATGCGATAACAACTTATAGGCTGACTAACTATTTTATATCCTACATTTTATAACCTACATTGTTATAGCAAATGTTCCGGAAGTTTTGTTGACTAGATTAGCCAATAAAATGTATTGACTTATCAAAGTGTTAGGAGCCCTCGTGTTTAGATAATCTCTAAACTACCACTAAAGAGTTGAGGAACTATCCCGACATCACACGTAGGCAGCAACGGTAGTCAGTGGAAGTTATTCACTACTGAATCACTAGCAGGTCCGCTAACGCGTCTACTTTGGCCTAGAAGTTAGCGTTCTGCTTGCAACTTTATCCGAGCTGTACTTGGCATACAGATGGATAACAGGGAAGAAATTGCCACGTATGACAAAAGATATATTTACTTAAACATGGGTTACATAAACCGATACATTGGATTTTCACCATCGCAAATGTGAAAACACTTTTCACAGGCACAGATTTACTAATTTAATACAACTTACTTGTCGACCCTAGCAAAATAAACTAGTAACACTAAGCTGTCTGTTTGTGGAATAACTATCTGAGCTGCAGTTTACGTTCTCTCTATTTGAAACATCTCAACCAATCAATCAATCAATCAATGCCTGTTACTCCAAGTGGAGCATAGACCGCCCACCAGCATTCTCCAACCAACTCTGTCCTGGGCTTTCCGTTCTAGCTCTTCCCAAGTGCTGTTCATTCTCTTCATGTCTGTTTCCAATTCCCGACGCAATGTGTTCTTGGGTCTTCCTCTGTTTCTGTGGCCTTTAGGATTCCAAGTCAGTGCTTGTCTTGTGACACAGTTTGATGGTTTCCTCAGTGTGTGTCCAATCCATCTCCAGCGTCTTTTCCCAATTTCTTCCTCAACTGGAAGTTGATTAGTTCTCTGCAACAACAGGTTGTTGTAGATGGTATCTGGCCAACAGATCCGAAGAATCTTACGCAGACAGTTGTTTATAAATACTTGTATCTTCTGTAGGATACTTTTCGTAGTTCTCCAAGTTTCAGCTCCATACAACAGGACTGTCTTCACATTTGTGTTGAAAATTTTGACTTTTATATTGACTGGCAGTTGGTTTGAGTTCCAGATGTTTTTCAGTTGTAGAAATGCTGCCCTTGCCTTACCAATCCGCGCCTTCACATCCGAATCAGACCCTCCTTGTTTGTCGATGATGCTGCCCAAATATGTAAAGGTTTCAACGTCTTCCAGAATTTCTCCGTCAAGTGTAATTGGGTTAGTGTTTGCTGTTTTGTATCGGAGGATCTTGCTTTTTCCTTTGTGTATGTTGAGGCCTACTGCTGCTGAGGCTGCTGCTATATTGTTGGTCTTCTTCTGCATTTGATGATGTGTGTGAGAAAGAAGAGCTAGGTCATCTGCAAAGTCCAAGTCATCTAGTTTCGTCGATGTTGTCCATTGCATTCCAAAAGTGCCTTCAGATGTTGCAGTCTTCATGATTTAGTCGATGACCAGTAGGAAGAGGAAGGGCGAGAGTAAGCAGCCCTGTCTGACACCGGTCTTCACTTTGAATGAATCTGTGAGCTGACCTCCATGCACGATTTTACAATGTAGTCCGTCGTAAGAATTTCGTATGATGTTGGGTACGCCGTAATGTCGTAGAAGGCTCCATAATATTCTCCTATCCACGCTGTCGAATGCTTTTTCATAGTCGATGAAGTTGATGTAAAGTGGTTAATTCCATTCAATTGATTGTTCAACAATGAACCATAGAGTAGCGATTTGATCGGTACATGATCGATCTTTACGGAATCCAGCCTGTTGATCTCGGAGTTGGCCGTCGACTGGGTCCTTTAATCTGTTCAATGACACTCTGTCGAAGACCTTTCCTGGTACTGAAAGTAGGGTAATGCCTCTGTAGTTCTCACAATTGCTGAGATCGCCTTTCTTTGGTATCTTGATGAGGTACCCTTCTTTCCAGTCTGCTGGAACTTGTTCATCCTCCCAAATCTTCCTGAAGAGAATGTGGAGTATCTTTGAAGTTACTTCTATATCTGTCTTCAGTGCCTCTGCTGGTATGTTGTCTGGTCCTGCTGACTTGCCACTCTTGAGCTGTCTGATGGCCATTTTAATTTCTTCGACTGTTGGTGGGTCTGTGCTTATAGGGAGATCCGTGGCTGCTGCTTCGATGATTGGTGGGTTCAGTGGGGCTGGTCTATTCAAGAGTTCTTGGAAGTGCTCTACCAACCTGTTCCGTTGTTCATGCACTTCAGTGATTGGTTTGCCAGCCTTGTTCTTGATTGGCTGTTCTGGCTTGTTGAATTTCCCAGCTAACTTCTTCGTTGTATCGTATAAGAGCCTCATATTTCCTTCTCTTGCAGTTTTTTCCGCTGTCATTGCTAGGTCCTCAACAAATTTTCGTTTATCCAACCTGATGCTCTTCTTCACTTGCTTGTTGACTTCGGTGTATTCGGCCTGTGCCTTGGCTTTCTCTGCTCTTGTCCGACTGTTATTCATCGCCGTCTTTCTGTTCCTCCTTTCTTGGATCTTGTCCAGAGTACTAACAGAAATCCACTCTTTTTGGTGTTGTTTCTTGCGACCCAAAACCTCCTGACATGTTGAGGTTATTGTTCCCTTAATCTCTTTCCAGTTGTCTTCCATATTAGTTCCACCTTTTTCTAGTAGATTATGAAATGCCTGGAACTTGTTGCTGAGAATTAATTTGAATTCGTTGCGTTTGTTAGTATCCCGGGGAAGGGCTGTATTAAACTTGTGTAATACTGCCGCTCCAGTTGTCCAGTGTTTCCTCAGCTTCAGTTTCATTTTAGTTACCACCAAATGGTGATCTGAAGCTATGTCGGCTTCTCTCCTTGCTCTTACGTCTTCCATGGTCCTTCTAAACTTCTTATTGAAACATCTAACTAACCCTTATTCTAAGCAGCTACTTGACAAGTATTCCTATCTGAATGAGACAAAGACAATATTACCATGTTTGAAACTGATTATTTTGATACCACTAATCAAATTTATTTATTTATTTCTATCGCAAAATCTATGTCTCCGCCTTCCCGAGTCTATGGTCTGAACTGGCAAAGAACTGATCTCCTTTAAGCACCTTACTCCAAACGCTGGCCTGGAACGCAATCAATGCACCAACAACTCACCGCTCAAGACTAGTCCACACAAACTGTCTGCCTTATCCAAACTTTAAAATACCAGCCTTATCCTGTCTCTGGATAGTCTCCATGGTTCGTCCTGCTCTCTCGCAGCTATTCCCTGAGATTACAGCACCAGGGACAAAAAGAGCGCGGTTGTTTACTGGAAGTGTTCTGTAATACAAAATATACCTCTGATACTGCAGCATTATAAACTGTGAAGCTAGCTACCGTTGGCTTCCTAATTAATTAATACCTTTGTATATCGTCAACTCCATAACAATAACTCTACTAAAACTCTGTTACGATTATACAATATCATTCTGATCATGCCTGTAAACTGGTATGCTCTCATGTACAAATTGATACTTGAGAATAAATTATTATTATTATTATGTGTAACCAGCAGTTTTTCACATCACATCACGATTATCGGCAAACCTGCATTGTGACAAATATACAGAACTGTTAAATTGTTAAAACCTCGTTGGACTTCCTGGGGCATGCCATTGAAGTTAATAGCATACAACCTCAAAATCACTAGGTGACAGGTATTCCGGAGTATCTTCAACCAACCAACATTAGGCATCTTAGAGTTTTCAGTGGTTTCATAAGCATATACAAGCGATTTATACTTAGCTGTGCATCTCTCGTGAAATCACTAACAGATCAACTTCACGGAAAGAAAAGGTGGTCACAATGAATGCAGAGTCGACAAGAGCCTCCACTGAAACGGTTGCAGTAGTGAAAGTGACGATGCAGCACATCACATTCCTACAACATCCATAGGTATTGTAGTAAACGTATCCCACTCAGCCATCTGTGTGGCTCTCTGGTATTGGATTGCCGAGAAAACCTTCAACATTCTTCTGGAGACGATTTGAAGTGACCAAATCGAGATGTAACACTATTGGCCTAATCAACGTTTCCTAAAGATCCGAAGGCCGAACGTTATGTATATTGATTCAATAAACTACGAATCACGAGTGTAATGTTTAAAAGTTCAAAAAACCAAAAAAATTTATCACATACGAACAAAAGCATTTAAGACCCCAGCTTCAAGCCTAGTCGTTCTTGTTCCAGAAAGTGATTCATTAATATCTCTGTAGTGAGCATTTGCAAAATTATGTCGATTGTAAGAACCAGAAATAGAATGGGATGATTGTTTGGTTAATTTAACTAGATAAAATTAAAACGCGGACCAATTATCTGTCCAAAAAAGACTACTAGTTTACAGACTTCCGTGTCTAACACTGATAAATTATCTAATCTCTCAAAATTAGTATATAAGGATTCTTGTTTTAACCTGTCTTCATTTTTCCTTCGGTGAAACTAAACTCAACTTGCAACCTTAAGAACCAAGGTGGTTCTTTTAAGGTCTCGAGCGTAGTCTAGTTTAAGATGTTTGCGCTGGACTAAGTGAATAGATTTTTTACTAAGGTCCGTCTTTACTACTACTCTATAAGCCCTCAAGTCACTTCCTGAAGTTTTTTTGTGTTAGCGGACTCAATGTTACTTTGCACCAGCTAAAGACACATGAGATGGAGATATTTTGCACTTCACTGGATGTGGGTCTTCAGGAGTTCGTAGCTCGTGTAAAAATTTGTATTCACTGTAATTATTTTATCTTTTTACATAACGGATTGAAGATTTGTCTACAATTAGATTCTAATTAGTAGAAAACACTGAGGCAATCTGTTGCCAGTCACGTTCCCTAGCAACGTTCAATTTCACCTTTCCTTCTATTACTTACATCACTAAGTTTAGTCTTGCAAATTAAACCCTGCTAACTTTTCCAACCATTACGGTAGCCAGTATGGTATTCAATAGTAAGCTAAATATTTGGTGAGAAGAACGATATACTCTACTATCCATATGAGTGGACTTGGGGAGGCAGCCTAATATCTCTTACTTCGCTGTCAAAGGTAAGAAACATTTCTTGAAACGTTTTCTTTTCAAATGACAAAAAACGTTTGTATTATCTAAGGTTTAAGGCTAAAAGTAGAATCTTTTTGATATGACGCAACGCCTTCGTTATATACAGGAGCACTAACCTCAACTATTACTCACTAAATTACCTATGGGAAAAGACACTTGCAACTGCGACCAACAACCCGACAACTGATTGCGCTCCCAAAGTCAAATCAAGAAGACACGAGCATAGCATTAGGAAGATTGGATCCTATTTTGTCCCAACTTTATATATGTAGTTTTAACAACGACCTTGTGATGATTAGAGTCATTAGCACACTGAAAAAAAACACTACAACCAATCAAAAAATGCAAGGTCACTGCGGAGAAAATGAACAGCAGTACAGTTAGCGCATTTTTAAAGTAGCCTTATGCATTTCAACAAACTGGAAATTGTTGATAGTTTTATGATACGATTATTGCACGAACGCCAGCAAAAGAAGTATTGGGCTCGACTTGGTTAGTATCTTGTGTACTTCATTATGGTTTAATACCTTAAATATATATTTTAGAATCAACTGCCAGATACAGCAACGTGCTGCATTACGGCGACTCAATATCAGCACTACCCATTCCTTACTGACTTCACAATGCGTGACATTCGTTAAGTAACCATTGTGGACGATGATACATGTGGTAGAGTTAGACATTTTAGCGACTCCACAGTTACATTGTTTCATTATCAGCCCGTTCTCTTATATGTCTCATGATCGCAAGCGTCGGAATAGGCAGCTTCAAAAGGAAACTATATTACAGCTTGACATAAGTCTCAGCCAATCCAAGGTAAACCAAATATTCTGCTATCCTATTAGGTATCCTCGCAAATTTCTATTTTTTGATTCGTCTTTTTATTGTATATAGACTCATCGCTCTTCTACACTGCTACAAGTGCATCGTGAATAGTTTTTAAAAATTTGAAGACTGTCTGCTTTTCCATATAATACTTTTGATAACATGTTTGCAAATGATGTCTCTTAAATCAGGGTTAACAACGTTGCTATAATAGGTAGCTTTTAGTCATCTGTTCTAAAAATTCTAAAAGAAAACAACTTAGGTATAGCGAGTTAGTGAATGAGATAATGGCGTTATGCACTGCAAAGCATCCTCTATCATCTGCCAACGGTAAATTTGGGGACAATAGTGTACAACTTTTTACTTATCAGCAATATGCGAAACCAACTTCAGGAAGTGACATTAATACAAACGTGTTTCAATGTAGACATGATTTGAATTTTCTTGGCCTTTTAGCCCGTTTGTTTAAGTGGATGCTAACTAACTCGAAATCCAAAAATGATACATTAAGTCTTTAACCAAAAGCAGTATTGTCTAAGTAAGGACTACCTTTTAATTAGTGGTAAGGCAGCTCGGTAAAATCATTTATGACTTACTACCCACCTTGTTTAGAGCCAACTTTAGGTCCACCTGCTAACCATAATATAAAAGGTTATGAACCCTAAGGAAGGATTCGGACCTCTTAAGGAAAGTTTACCCTCAAGCAGCTAGACGGAAGCGGGTTTCAGATACATGCTCTACACGAAGGCTATTTTTAAAGGTCAGAACGCTTTTCTTTAGGAAATGGAAAATTAAGGGCTGAGTTAATTTGGATGTTTCACACATTTAAGGACCCGGCCACTGGAGCGTGATTGTTCTCTCCACTAGGATAATTTAAGTGTAACAATAGAAAACACCTTTGACACTGCTCATCGAAGAGAAGCTTAGTAAATAAGTGATAACATTAGCACACTGCTAATATATTTCGTGTGAAACTTTCTGTCGGCTCTCATAACAATAAGCCTATACGTGGAGTGCTTCCAGCTAGGTCTAAACGCCAACTTCATACTCCACAAACTCTCGAGTTCTGAGTAAATTACTAAATATGAATATCAATCTAAACTAAATTCTCAGATTCCACCCTCAATTCTCAAACCCAAATATAATCATTTCTCATGCACGCCTACTATGTTCACCTATACATCTGATATCACAAATATTCGTCATATTTTAGGTCATTCTTCTGTCTCATGTGCATATAACCACTGCAACTTGATAAGTAGCCTACTTCCTAGTATCAGATTCGTGCTAACCACAGCAACATCCATAGCTCCCACAAAAAAATAGGTAGAAAAAATTATATATATAAAAAATAATTATAATAAGTCTGCTGAAGTGCGCATCTAATAAGTAGGATAAATAACATAGTGAATCAAACAATCAACCAGAAACATTCCTCCAAAATCTTAAGATGCTATCATAGAAAAATCAACTGGCTTATACTAGCTCATCGCACAAACATTGGATACTGTATCCAAGAAAGTTTGGTTTGGTTGTTTTTGCAGACTTTGCGTAAACCTCTATTAGGTACGACCAGAAGACTTGGAGTCAACGAAAACAAAAACAAATCACTTAGCACGAAAGTACCGGATGTTGCATAGTGAACATAGTCTCTAAAGGTCGTTTTGTTTATCTTTTTGATTGTCATGACAGTTTTACGCGATATTCCAAACATTAATTCACTAATTAGTGATTAAATAATAATGGCAAGTGTAGCCAACTTAAAACACGCATTCGGTTACCGAACAGGAGTTTCTGGATCTATCGGTTTTTTTGATGATCAGACAATAGTTTATCCATGTGGATCTAATTTGGTTCTTTACAATATCGAGCAAAGAACACAGAAATTTATTACAGGTTTGGAAAAATCTGAAGGAATGACAGCTCTAACCATCAGTCCGAATAGAAGGTACATTGCTCTTGCTGAAAAAACACTGGATAAACCTGTCGTATCTGTATATGATCTACAAGCTCTTCGGAAGAAAAAGTCATTGCATTCACTGGACGTTCATTCTAGCGAATTCGTCAGTATAGCTTTTTCTCCGGACTCAAAATATCTCGCAGTTCAGGGTGGGAGTCCTGATTGGAATTTAACCTACTGGTCTTGGGAGAAACCCAAACAACTGGCTAGTATTAAAACATCATCATCTAACACAGTCAAACAAGTTAGTTAAATATTTTATCCTTATTTGGATCACATAGGTTTCCTTCAGCCCTTGTGATTGTACACTAATATGCGTCGTTGGGGCCGACATTTTTCGTTTTTATCGTTATGGCGAGAACAGTCTCAAAACATTTGGCTTAAGTAAGGTAGAACCTCACAACTTTCTCTCCCATACTTGGATTGATGGTGAGAAAATTGTCGTTGGAACAGATGATGGACGGTGGTTATTAATAGAAAATGGGGAACCAAAAGTAGAATATAACATTTCCACTATTAACGAAGAAAATGAATCCGACCAGAAGAAGTATGTTACCTGTGGTTATCATGTTGGTGATATTTACATTAAAAATATAATTTAATTAGCATTTAACAGACTTATCTTCGTCAAAAGTGATGTGCAATTTTTCGTCTTGAACACTAGGGAAGTTTAAATTTATTTGTTCCCTACTGATAGATTTACGAGTGACATCTTGATCATTTTTATGCTGATCGTATGACGTGTAGTGGCCCTGTTAATGCATATTAAGCATAGCTACTAGAAACTCGTTTGTGTCGTCAACAAATATTTTATTTAGCTCATTTGTTTTTTTGTAAACAACGCTTCCGTTTACATCACAGACCATATTTCTCTAAGCTTTATAGTAACTCTAGCCTGTGTATCTTTAAAAGCAGGCTGATTAAGAGTAACCAAGGCAGTTTAACCTTAAAGTATATTGATTCTCCCTTGATCTGAATCCATCAGTAATGAGATATTGTAAGTTTTTAGCCAACTAACTATGTGTTGAAAGGGTCTTTCATGTTTCATATCACAACTTAATTGCTGGAATTAAAACCCTTCTGAATTTGAGACAGTTATAATCAACAGGTACGCGATTGCTTTTCGTTGTGATATCTAGGACGAAGATTAATCGGTTTTGCAAATGGTATTAATGAATTTCAAACAAAATAATTAACCAATCGGGTTTTAAGAACCTAGATGCACTTAAATAACTTTATAGTTTATTATTTATACTCCTTCACATATAGCCTTTATTCTGTAAGGTCTCTCCATCACATTAATCAATTAAAAATGCAAATTCGTTTTACATTACCTAGATAACACTTAAATAGTATTTTCTTTTATTTCTCTATTTTATGCAGTGAAGATATATTTTCGCTTTTCTGTGTAAACAGTGCAACCTTTTTTGTCATAACTTTCATAAATATAAAGCTATCCCTTGGAAATAAAAAGTGGATTTACGTCATATTACTGAAAACAATTTTTATCCATTTATCTGTAATAATGTGTTATTGTACTGTCGATTAACAAATGATGAAAACATAAGTTTATCTTTAATTTGTGTAAACTTGATACAGTGCTTACGTAACAGTGTTGACCTGAATTTGTATGTTTTAGTCCATAAACACTGGTTCAGGCAAATAGCTTAACAAAGGGATTATCAAATTTCACAATTTGTTGTTTACTTCTTGTTATCTTTTGATTTTTCGGAAAAAATGAGCCATTTACAGTTTTATTTTCTTTAATTTCTTAGTAGAGATACTGTATGCACCAAAAATAGTATAACAGCGTTAACGTCAACTTCTAAAGGTTTAGCTGTTGCATCTTCTTCAGGTATTGTTTACTGGTTTGAGCATATAAATGCAGATAATTTACATCAGCAACGACGTAAAAACGAAACGTCTGTAATGTCAACAAATATGAGAACTACAACTAATCAAAGAAGCGTATCGTCAACAATATCACTGAAAGAGGAATATCAACTACTAGGCAGTGTATATATACCGAAAGATTTAACAGTAGATACTAATTCTGAATTCAACTCTGGTCAGATAATTACACAATTACAAATTAGTCCATCGGATGAATTTCTCATAGCTACTACAAATACACATCAATTATATCAATTTAATTTAAATAATATTGATACAAATATGAAAGGTGGTGAATTAGTTACAAGAAATTCGCATATAAATAACTCAGTTAAAGAACAACGTTCGTTAAATGAGAAAGCAATATTCGTACCAGTATCACAATCATTTCATAACGGGCAAATTCTGGGCATGGATGTATGCATTAGAAAACCATTAATAGCTACATGCTCAACAGATCGGACAGTAAGAATATGGAATTTCGAAACAAAGTATGGGGCAGATCTTTGTTTTTCTTATTGTAAAGGTATTTGTTAATACGCAATGACATTCTGTATATAAACTTTGGAACTGATAAAAATAGGTAGTTTTTGGATAGGAGTTGGAGTCCAGCTATTGGTAGAGAACCATAAAAATTTAGAAGACTGTGGAAAATTGTCGTGTCTTAGTTAAGAGTCCCTCAAAAGTCCACATTAATCATGGTAGGAAATCTAAGGTTCTCAGTTCTTCTGGTGAGCCCCTAACATTAAAACCACTGATTAAGGATTCAATGATTCATATTTCTAAATTCAGTTTTAGTCAGTCAAAAACATGTGTGTATATTACCATAAGTCGTTATACTACTTCACTACAAGATGAGATTACTAGGAAAAATATCCAAATAATACAGGTGGTGAAAAGTAAAAAAGCTTAGAAAAAAGTAAATTATGATTCATACTGTGAATTTAGGAGGAAGTAAGCATGCCAATTATTTGTGCCACCATGACCTATTCTTAACTGAGGTCGCACAATGTCTCTAAAAATGGCTGCTGTTATCATACTTTCCATTCAACTGATCTATATCTATCGCTGTATATCATTTCATTGGTTAATGGTCTACTTAAGTGATGCAAAATCTTGGCTTGATTGCTCCTCAATTTTCTACAAATCCTTTTGCACTCAGACTGACGGCACAAGTCGATGTAGGTGTTGACTGTGTTCACGTAATACAGATTCCAGCCACTTTTGTCTGTTAAAATTCATGACTTTATCAACAGCTATTGCACTTTCTACTACTTCCCTACTTTTAATGATATCACTGCCTACTTAATAGTCCAGATATACGTTATTATTGCATTAACGGTGATCATGAGTAGATAGCAGTACCTTATGAGTGGTTTATAATCTTTAAGACCATAGATTCGATTACTATCATTTAATTTATTGTTGAAATTTAGATCCAAACCTAAAATTGTTCCATTTAAAAATGATAACAGTAAACTGTTTTAGTCATTTTAGCCAATTTACCGATTAGATTGTATGTCTGAAAGCGAAGCCAGATGAAAATGAATATAGGTTGTGGAATAAGTTTACAGACAGCCACTATGTGTTTTGTTATGAGTAGTGCAATCTATCGTGGATTGACTTAAGCAGAAATGTTAACCAATCTTCTTTCTGAAACAGCTGTATTCACTAGCCTCCATTCCCATTTAGATAGTAGATACGCATTGCCGAAGAGCCTAATATTAAGACAAAACAACTCTTCATCGTTTTTCGATGTTCAATCGTTGTCCAACATCAATCCGTAATGTATGATTTTGATCGTCATATTGTGTACTGGAATTTGTGGTCGTGTTATTTTTGAATTGTAGATACGCTTATTTATTGAATCACAGGTATCATCACCACATTAATGAACCAGAAAACTAAGTTTTCTTACCATAATTAAAGTAGATAGGTTGGTAGTAATTTATATTGTGTTATATCTTGCTAGCACTCAATCACAGATATATTCGAAGCGTTGTTGTTGGCGCTTGATATGATCAACAAGTGATTAAAGTTAAAACTAGCCACAGGGTTTCATTAAACGAGTATGTTTGAACATACTTTACACGAAACTTGCGTCCTGGACTCCACTTGCCAGTAACAATCCAACTTATATGATACTTTACACTTATCTGGTTGTCATATGATTTGAGGCATAATCTCAGCTTACCTACAGGCATGCAAGAAGAAAGCTAGGTATGTCAAACAAAGACATGGGATTAGCACATTAATTTATTCATTGTGAGTCAATGTGGTATCTATGAGTACGGATTTCAGTATATGGAGGTTTTATTCAAACGTTATTTGAAATTATAATCACACTAACAAATATGCTACAAATGTCATTCATGGTTAGCATATAGAATATGGTAATCTTTTCACTCAACAGAAGATCAAATCGGTTAATGATACTTTGAATCCTCATCAACTGAGGTTGCTGAGTAGACACTGCCCTAATGTAAGCAGATAGCTTTCTTGAAGGACAACTCCCTGAACATTTGAATGAAGGTTTAGTTCATAAGACAGCAGTGCATAGTCAGAAAATACAGTCCTGTGGTAGCCAGTAATCAAGATATGTTTATTATGCACTCACTACTTCAGGGTTCTGAAGCCTATGTGATCATTAGTTTACACTATCCTAAGTAGACATTATAGATCCACCAAACCGGTTTTAAAACTGGATGTCTGCTTTCTTCTTTTCACTATTCTATGTAACATCACCACGTGAAATTAGTGAGTAGGATATCTTATGACGAAGACTAAGATTACTTTGCTACATGAGAGCGTATCAAGAGAGAAAGTGAATTTTCTTTATTTTTGGCCATACCAGGACATTTTAAAAGAAATCCTATGTAATTATTTAATTGGAATGCTCTCGATAATTGCAATCAGTGGTTGGAAATATACGAAAATATGGTTTATAATTGGCTACAGTAACAAAAATCCGTTCATTCATTACCTTTCTCTTGAATATCAATATTCATCATTCATCCATTCTCATTATAATTTACTATAATTGTTATGTATTGCGGATAATACACAGTGACCTTGACAATTGCCAATCAGTATACGGACATGTTTGCCCCACGACTACCAGTCCCCTATGCCGGAAAAGAGAAAACAACGATTTATAAGCCAAACAGACACAATCTAATCCAACCCAATTCAGTCATATTGTATTGCAATCATGCCTTTATATATACCCTTATCAGACCATAAAGAGAACCAACTGGGGATTTCACACTAATTCGAAACAGAAGAGATTGTGGCAGTGAATGGGGGGGGAGTAACTTGTACACTGTAGTCCATAGTAAGAGACAATAATAATTATTATTTCGGTTTCTCGTGTTGATGATAGACTAACTGACATATGTGACAACCCCCATGTTGATCACGATTTCATCACCTCTCAATGCATATCTTTAACAAATGTTAAGAAAAATTCTTTATCTTTCTCGCTTTTTTATTCTTTATAGTGATTTAGACTTAAATAAACAGTTTGCTGAAGAAGTATTCAGTGTCGCACTTCATCCAACCGGTTTATTTATTCTAGTTGGATTCAGTGATAAACTACGCTTTATGAATATATTAATTGATGATTTAAGAGTATTCCATGAATTTACAATACGTGGTTGCCGTGAAGTAAGTAAACTTCATTTTATTTAATTGAAAAAAATATTTATTTTGTTTTATTTACAATTTCTAGATTCTGTCTGACAGTAGATTCCAGAATGTAAGTTACATTCTATTTAAGAGTTAGCAGTTAGATATTAATATTTACACTTAGTGAATAACTGGTTGACTTTTGAAGTAGGAATTCCTAAGTTTGAATTTAATTATTCACATTACTGAAATACTGATAAATCAAACTGAAAAGTTTCAAAACGGAACGTGGAGAATGAATGCTTCAACTAATGATGATGTAATTTATGTATAGCGATCCACGTAAATATATGTGTATACTACACTTTAGTGAATTACTCTACATTTACTTGATTCCAATCAAAGATTCAATCAAAGTCGAGTTAAGAGCAAGTCTCAAAATAAATAAATTATCGTTCTTTTTAGTGGCGATTAGTATTTTTAATTGGTTGAATACGTCATAGATTGATTTTGGCAGGGTACCATTAAAGACCAGGGATCACTGAGCAGTTATCACGTTCTAGTGTGAAACTCTCCAGTAGTGAGCACCTCAGATTCCGTCCCAAGGGGACTCTCGGTTTGGAGAACACCTAGCCTTTTGCACCACTTGGACGGCCTCCAATGGTAGTGAGAAGTCGTGACTGGTGGAAATCAGACTTGTCGGTGGTGAGACAGTTATCACTAATGACTATGGATGATCGTCGCGTTATATATCACAAATTGGTGGAAGTTGGAATTTTACCATTGGGTACCTGCCCAATGGTGCGAAGGGTTAGATATTTGCCAACCTGAAGCCTCTACAGTGCGTGCTGCTGAGTTCCACACTAGTACAAAACAGCTGTCTGGTGATCCCTGGTTTTCAGTGGTATTCTGCCAACATAAACTTGTGACGCATTCAACCAATTAAAAATTATCGTTCATCTGAAAACATGACACTACTGGCGTTTCCCATTTTAAAGTCATGTTAATACTTCCCTATATACCTTGTTATAAACAAATTTATTTCTGATGTTCATGAACGAGGAAGATGTATAATAATTCAACTTTATCCAGCATAGCATCCTTGTAGGTAATATTTTCCTAAACTTTTTCTGTTATCCTGTTCTGTCGTTTATAAAACAATGATTTTACAAACATACAATCATGAAGTGTCCATACATCAACAACACTATCAAAAGCAAAGGTTTGTTTACAACCTGGATATGTGAGTTTTATAGGACATTCAATTGATTTTCTATCTTATTGTTTAATACTTATACTAATGAAAGTAAGCTAAGGATTAGATATGGAGTTGATATTCCAATGTTTATCATGCTATTACTAAGTAATTTACAAATAAAATGTCATCTGTAGCCTAGGCTAAATGTATGTCTATTAGTCAATGGACTCGTGGGCTACTAGTATCCAATCATAAATTTCTTGGAAACATTTTCCAAGCTTCCAATGACCACTGAGCAGTTGATGATGAGGTTAGCTGCAGCATACTACGAAAATATAAAGAATCAGTTGATCGGGTTGTATAACTTCATAGAGTGAGATGATTAGAACATGAGTTACTTATGTCTAGCCACCACGTACTTTTATGTTATATAATGACTAGTCTAATTTTGGCATGAAAAAAGGGTAGGAATAACTAAACCAAAACATTGCATCAATCTGTAAATTAGTTAACTGTTAATCTGAACCATTATAGTAGATATAGGTGATCATTGTTCGGGTCTATGTGATTGTCGTAACCGATGGTTCAAAGCATTTTGTGATGGTTGTTCCTTTTAATTTTGAGCCTTGAAATTTTTATTCAACTTTTTCTCTACGGCTTGATTCTTGCTTTTGAAATCATATTCTCCGTACATGAACATTTTTTTCCACCAGTGATATGATTGCTATCTCTAAAGGTTTTAGTTTCAGTGTGCTGGTTGGTTTGATTATGAAGCTTTTGTTATCGTTCTGAGCAATATATTCGTTAGTTACTTTGAACAGAAGTAAAAATTCCACATGACTTTAAGCCGAATGTTCATCGTGTAGCTGCGGCATTTGTTTGACCTCTTCTGTATAGATTAGTAGATTGAGTCTATCTCGATAAATCTACTGTTTACTGACTGATGAGAACTCCATACTTCAAAAAATTTTCTAGCATTCTTCGAACTTCCTCATCCCAGAATGTTGACATTCTCTTCAGTTAAATTGATGTTCATGGTCTGATAGAATGAATAGGACTCTGTATTTCCTCAATGTCAATTTGAGTGAGTAAAGCTGGTGTGCAGTATGCTTATTGCAGTGTATCTTACACTCGATACAATCAGTCTCGTAGATAACGTTGCGTTTGTTTTCTTCTTCCGTTGAGTCTGACGATCTACAATGAGTTGAATATAATAATTGTGTTGGCTTGTGTGTGGTCATTCTAATATTCATGTTGTTGTGTTTGTTGCAACTTGTATTGAAGCATATAGATGCCAAGTCCCAAGCTGCACATAACTAACTAAATGGCCAAATGTTAACATATCTCCTAAATGTGTTTAAATATTTAGCGGTAATTAGCAAACTTTAAATCCTTAAGAACTATTCGATATCTATCAAACTTGTATTAGAAGTCACTGATAATTCCTGCAAAATGTCTTTCAAAGAGGATAAAATGCTAAAGTTGTTTCAACGATTCAGCACTCTTCAGTAACGTCGGATAGAATTCTAGAAAACGATGAATTATTTTTTTAATTATCTTAGATAAAGAATTACCCAGTCAGGTACCCATTTTTGGCATGTTTTCTAGAAGCTCTTGGAACAATTAGTTTAAATATAATCATTTAAACTCTCTTCATATATCCCACCTTTTTGCTTTCTGTACAAGGTTCAAGAGTAGAAGTTTTTTCAGGACTATGAAGAAGTTGTTAAGTCGGTGTTGAAATGCTCAACTATAACATGTATCATGAATGGTTACTATGAAAAAGAGAGAATTTAAAAAATACTTACAGATATAAATTCAAGAAGTATTGAGTATCATGAGTACAGTATGTTTATCTAGTGCTAATTTGAAGCTTTTCCATAGAATACACAATACGATGGTCATATGAATTACAATATGTTATACTCATTTCTGAATTCTTATCTAATGCTATGCATTTAAGTTGGATTGTGACTGGTAAGCGGAATCCTGAGTGCGGATTTTGTCCCGTTTTGGACCCATCGACTGGATGTATCTGTATCCCAATGTTCACATGGGGACTCGAACCCAGTCCGCTTTCGTGTCAAACTCTACTGCATTCACCACTAGGTTACTGTGTCCAGACAGTCACACTTGTGCAACTGGTATATATGTAATTTGGTTCAGTTTGTATCTCCCTGTTGATTATTCATGGACCGAAACTGGTCAGCCTCTGGGATGCAGGTACATCCAGCCGACGAGTCTCAAATACAACGAAACGTACCTCCTGGTTTCCGCTTGCCAGTCACAATTCGACTAAAATCTTAGTTGTGAACTAACATTCTATCGAGGCAACCCGCTTAGAAGGCACATATAGCAACAGAGTCTAGCCAGTTTTAGTTCATGACTAATCAACGGGAAGATACAAGCTCAACCTAATTAATATTATACTTTTTAAAGTGTAGTTAATTATTTATGTACATAATGCATTCCTGAAAAATATTTGATCGTGTAATCATCTCAACATGATTTCGTCTCTTCTTTATAGTGTGTTTTCAGTAATGGTGGACATTTAATCGCAGCTGTAAATGGAAACGTTATACAAATTTATTCAACGACAACATTTGATAATCTACTTAATTTGAAAGGTCATAATGGAAAAATTCGTTCAATCATCTGGTCAGATGACGATCATAAATTAATTTCATGCGGTATGGATGGTGCTGTTTATGAATGGGATACACAAAATGGTTAGTAACTAATTTAAAATGACATTTTGAAAGTGTTATTTCATGTCTGTTAGTCTCTTGTCTTATTATTCTCGACCGTAGCTGATACGTTGACGTGGTGAACGGGCTTGCCTATCGTGATGACCCAACCGAGATATATTGGCTGGAACGCATATTTGTCTAGATCCTACCATGCCAAGCAGGTCTGTTGGAGAGCGATAAGACTAAAGGCAGCAACCTAAGATCTAAGGGTGAAGTCTTACTACTGACTGCAGCGTGATGTAACAGCAGTAAGGTGTTTCCCTCGGATAACCAGTATCTGCAGCGACTCTGCCTTCTCACAAAGAAAGGAAGGGGTTAGAAAAGGTCGACCCTAGAAATGTTACACCTCACCTCGTATACATAAGGCCCATATAGCTTTTGGGAATTTGCGTCACCTGTGGCGTAGGCGAGACATCCGACTACTGACCAAAGAAGGCGTTTGCTGCACAGTAGTTCTGTCCGTTCTACTTTATCGATGTGAAACATGGCCATTAAGGATAGAGGATATTCGTAGGCTCCTGGTATCCGATCATAGATGTCTTCGAAGCATTGCTCGTGTTTTCTGGGACCACCGAGTAAGCAATACGTGGGTTAGGAATACAGTACTAGGTAGATATGGTAAGTCTATTGATGAAGTAGTAAATCTTCATCAGCTAAGATGGTTAGGACATGTGTTACGTATGCCTGACCACCGCCTACCTCGACGAGCAATGCTGTCTGGTGTAGGAGTAGGCTGGAAGAAAGCTTGGGGCGGCCAAACCAAAACATGGCACCAGTCCATGAAGTCATTGACAGTTGGGCTGAGCCATGTCAATAGGTGCAGACTACCTGGTTGGGGTCCGCGTGACGCTCGTAATAAATGGCTAGAGACCTTGGGTGATATGGCTAAAAATCGTTGGCAATGGCGCAGGTGCATCCACTCCTTGTCTTCCTCCAAATTCTAAGCCTCTGAACTTATCATAATTTTCTCTTTACAGAATCATATTTTATTAAATGTTCTCGGTCTCTATTCGCTCCCATGAATACTAACTCTGCTACTACCTTCCCCACTCTGGGATTTGATTCGACAATTTAATCTCTATCTGCTAATTGAAGCATGGCAACTTGAACAGATGTACGTATGTACCAAGTTTTACATCGTAACTGTCTGTTTGTCTGTCTTTTACTTCGGTAGATGAAAGTTTTTTGAACAAAGTAGATTTAAACTAGAATAAATATCCATATGACAATAATACAATAATGGACAAGAACCGGTCAAATACTTGATCAACATAACAAGTGGTTAGTCATTCTTTGAAGCGATTTTAATTGCTTACTTCATTTTTGAGTATGTATTGATGATATCAGGTGGTAAGTTGGTGAAAGCTTTGATATTAAACCACTGAGGTCAGTAAACACAATATCTCCGAAGTCCTTCTCTTAAACTACAAATCTTTACTTTCACTTGTTAATCATACATTATTTTATAACTGAGTAGCAGTGGAGAATGTCATATTTGTCTAGTTTTCTTAGTGCTAAACAAATTCTTTTGTATATATCTCACTTCTAAATAAAGTCAATTACTGAGTAAATAATTCGATGGTGACTTCTTAGACTGTGAACCTGAGTGATATAACATCTTTGAAATTGAAAGTAAACCTTACTGATGAGTATTAACTAGGATAAAACCTAAATCACTTAATTTAGTTGGATTGTGACTGGCAAGAGGAAGGAATCCAGGACGCTCGTTTTGTCCTATTTGAGACTCATCTGCTGGATGTACCTGTATCCAATGTTGATGTTCACAGTTCACAAGTCCATCCTAATACTAAATCACTTAAGGTTTTCTATAGAATATCTTTAACTATTAAACATCATACTTTATTCCATAGTGAAACTTTATAATCTACATAATTTATTACGTCATTACAACTATCTAAACTAAATATACTTGTTACTTCTTACCTTTTATCTTTATACTTTCCTTTTTTTAATTCACAGGAACAAGAATTAATGAAAATGTATTAAAATCTTGTAGTTATACAAGTGTAACTGTATCACAAGATGGTAAAGTTGTTTATGCTGTTGGTTCAGATAAGACATTGAGAGAAATTAATGATTCACAAGTATGTTTTGTAGAAAGAATAATTACATTTTGTTATATTCATCAAGTAGTCTGAATCCCAAATTAGATTCATGGATTGACCTAAGTAAGATAGGTGTTGGTATTCGCAAAAACACTGAATATGTATTTTGTTCTAATATGAGACTCCTGATTGGCGGAGTAAATCCAGGTCCCCTACTAGAGAATTTAGTCCAGGAACTACATGCTTCACAGTGAACGCCTAAAGTTGCGACAACTGTGTCTATGATACCCAATGGTTGGTATTTCCGAATTTATTGAATTCCTGATATATTGTGTAGTCATATCCTTTGTCATTGGTGAGTGACTGACACAAGCTTGACACGGTTGAATTTCACTAGTCACATCTTCACACTAGATCTTTAATTACTACCTTTTGAAATTAACTACTAATGAGCTCATACTGATTATAATTGGGTACTGTGGAGATTATTGCACTTGAATTTGATATCACAAAAGTGATTTGAGTTAGTAAGGGTTTTCTCATAATTGTGTATCTAACTTCCTACTGTGGATTGAACACAAACTCCAATAACACCTAATCATCCATGTACTTATCAAGGAGCACAGGAACTGGCCAATGCATTAAACAACGCTTTATTTAATTATAAGTGTATTAAATTCACAGATATTTTTTCAGTGTATACCGCCTCCTCAAGGAAATCTCTACCTTCCGTGTATTAGGGATTATTGCGTAATACTTTTATGATCTAATCTGAAACATTCAGTATTGACTATGATACTTACAGATTACTGAATTGAAATTCACCAGTTTACATTCTAAACTATAGTTGATGCAATGTAAGATGATATCATCATTCATCGTTAACTTCCGACCTGTTTGACCTTATACAGTTCAAATATGTTACTCAAATTTTGAAAGTCCTAATTTTATTCATAGAACTAAGTTCGACATCATCAATAGATAGTTGTTAGTAGACTTAACCGTTGATCAAGAGTTTGAATACACTCTTCATGAATGAAACTTATCACTTATGTACATAACAATTGGCTTAACCAGTATTGGGCACAAGTTATCATGACGATAACCACCTTTCTATTTAAAACAGATTTATGCAATCAGATTGATGGTTGTAGTGGGAGGGAGGGGAATCAGCATTTGAACTAATAGGCTATAAGTAAGTAACTTACTATGATTTAAGCTAAGTGTCAATTATCTATCTCCAATCAAGGTTGTTTTAAATAAAAGAGCCAGATAACCTATCACTAGTATTTATTTTGTTTATTGGATAATCGTGGAAGATGTTTATTTAAGCAGGATGATGGTCAGTAATGAGAGGATAGATTTGTTGAATTGTTGACAGTCATCAAAATATAACAACGAAGAAAACAGTTTGATGATTTAGACAGTAAAATTCGCACAACCGACATCCTTTCTTCACCTCCTGTCATCCATTTACGTGTAAGTTTCTTACAACACTTTTTTGGTTGTTATGATTGTGTGATGACTATATTATACGTTGCATTTGACAAGTCTTATAATACAGTGTCCTTCCACTGATTTCACCTGCAAATATGGAAGCTTAACATGTTAGTCGTCTTCTCATCATACCACTTTGTAACAACAGATCATTTACTAATCTGTGTAGTGGAGGCCATATTATCACAACATATCATAACTATGTTTCCTTAGTATATTATAACGAAATTTTAATGATGATATCTTATGCTTCATACAGATTGTTCATGAAATACAATCACCTGATAATCTATTGACTACAGTAACAATATCACGTTCTGGTCGTATGTTATTTTGTGGTTGTCAAAATGGTCAAATTAGATCATATCAAATGCCATTAACAGATCATTCTGATTGGCAAGATTATATTGGTCATTGTCAAAGTGTTACAAAAATGAAAATGGCATCATTTGATGAATATTTAATTACAGTCTCAATGGATTGTTCTTTAATGATATGGCGAATACAAGATCGTGAAGCACGTTCAACGAAAACAGATAAAGAAATTGGTTGGATGGAGGAAATATTAATTACGAAATCAGATTTGGAAGAGAAAGTAAGTTCCAAACCTATCCTTTAGTCATTAGTCCTATTGAAATGTAATTATATCTCTACCATAGATTTCACTTACAGAGAAGATGTTTTTAATGGTTTCCCTCAAAATATTATATTGTCTTTAATAATTGTCCACTCTGATGTTGATTCGCCTCAACTTCATGGGCAAAATTCAATCAATATCTCAGCCATATAAACACCGCACAACACTAACCATGAAGCTACATGAATTTCATATAAGGTGTAAGTCGTTCTTGGATAATAAGTTCTTGATAATAAGTCATATTGGTAGGTGTTAGATATCGGATAGTTCAAGCATATGGTATTAAAGACAGATAAATGAAGTTATGGAAGCTTTATAATAAAATATCCTGGCAATGGTAGAAAAGTATACATTTGCTATAACCTTAGCTGAGATTTCCAGGTCTAAGTTGATTCTCTGAGTCAAGTTCCATTTATTTTTGTTTAGATGATGTAGAGAGAAGAAGGCAATAACTCCAGTTGTCTAGATAGTTTCATGTTTTGAAACTTGAAGGATTTCAGCGGCACTTCTTTGCAACTACAACATAGTCACAGCGGAGAACAAACTATGGTTGAATAATAATGAGATTACTGTACAGGTTGTTATACTAAAATAGGTTAATTGATACTAGATGTGATAAGGTCATGTTTGTTATATGTTCTTCGGTGTGAAGGTATTTTTTCCTCGATAATCACTGTCTTTGGATCGACAATTATACTCTAAAATACCTGCTGACTTGATAAAACGATAAATGTCAATAGTTAATGCAAACTAGAACAGAAGCAGATGTCTGATTACTAGTCTTTCTTCCTCAATCATTCATATCATAGATGTGACATCTCACAAGACCGTAAGATTGGCGTCTTTGGTTTAGGTAAATGTAACTTATCAAATATAAATATATACAATAGTTATGTGGAATGATCTTAGCCACAAAATCAAAGAAAGTTTCCACTTTAAATACTTTCTCATTTTAGCAAGCAAATCAGACAGAATAAGCTAAGTCATATTATGATGTTATCTTTTCCAGTTCTATTCGTCATGATGACCTATAGTAATGTCTATAAACTAAACTAAAGTTGTATAGCAATGAGTTTCATATGCATTGGTGACAGATGAAGGGTAACTTGTGAGATAATAGAAAATGTATGCAAACGCGCATGAGACATCTTGATGAACCATTCAAAAGCGATAGGTGGAACCTACAGTGTACTTCATTATCCTTTAATAATTCATGATAATATAGTTAAAGATATATACGAATAGGAACAATTAGAAGAGTTCTTTGTACTTCAGAATGAACGAGCCTTGTTAAACATATTTAGCTTATAAATTATCAGCTGTGATTTTTAAAAAAAAAATACTGCTATTGATTATGCAAATGAGAAATGTAATCACTACTCTGTGAACATATTAATTTTGATACTACTTAATAAATCAGTAGTATAATGAGCAATGAGATTTTCAATGTGAAGTGATGCAATCTTGTTTTTTTCAGTCTCAGATTTGTTGGAATGTGCACAAAAGTGTAGATACTAACCCTCCTTTCTGTTTTTTTCACATGTACACTTTACTATTTACAAATGACTTGGTAGACACAATATTAGGTTGTACATAGTGGAGATCTGTTTAGATTTGACTGGCTAAATGAATATTTCACTTATGTGATTATTTACTAGATATGTCCTTATCAGCCTAGCCTTTATGTATAATTTTTCCATATATTTCATTACTTTAAAATCCAAGTTTTAACATAAACTGCCTTTTTATCAATAGTAGCATACTCCATTTTCACTGTTCTACTCTTCACAAATGTCATTAATGAATTTATACTGATAGACATTCTCACAGGACGGAAGTTCAATTATAAATAATTCTTTCTTATTTCTACCCTCTAAATATAATATGAATGCACAGTTGTATTACATTCTAACCAGTACTTCATAATAATTTACTTGACAGAAGCAACTGAGGTCTAAATACATTCTATCCTGTGTAACCAGTTGAGAGAAAGTTCTTTCTAATCTCGGCAATTAGTTTAACATTTAGTACCAGGATCCATAGAGTATAACAATATAGTTATGCTTACGTTCTATTGTAAATCCAACATAATAATGGAAATTCTTGCACGGTATATTAAATATTTGTTCATTTAAATTGTCAGTAAAGATTAGTGCATCCAGCTGATCAGTCTCAAACATGACGAAACGCGTATGCTGAATTCTGTTTGCTAACTACAATCCAAATTAAGTCATACAAGTTTAATTGTCTTTTATTATATCTATATATCAACTGAGGCTAAAGTACAACTCATTGACATGATTCATAAGTTCTAAAACTTACAGTCTATGAATTTAGGATTGTTATTGGTCAGAATAACTCGTCTATGATGTTAACTTCAATCAGTTGTCATGGTGATCATCCTTATTCAAAATTGATGTGTACACGAAGTAAATTGGCTTAATTTTTTTCATTAAAATAATTAATGACTTCCTTGATCTGATGGGACTAAGTTATTAACCGTACTCGGCCATTCAGTTGAAACAGACCATACTGAGAGCAGTTTATATGCCACCGTTTTGGTTGCTATGACCGATATCAGACAAACAAAGTCACTAATCATCTTAATGTTAAAATTCAAACCAACCTACTTCATGTGCATATTGATTTCTACCTCCTCTGCCCACCCCTTTGTATCTTTCTAACCTTTGTTTTATTCTTCAAACATTACTTTTATTACTACCCATATCGTTGCATACAAATGACGATTAATATGCATCTTGTAACCACAAGAACAATTTTAATAAACATTCACTATTTATTTCATGCCATTACATATAGCAATCTTAGTCTTTATCTAACTATTACTTTTAAATTGTATCACCCTGATAACAAATTAAAGGTAACATTATAAGCTAGTTCTTTTGTTGCTAACAATCTTAAGTTTATAGATTTTAACCTTATCTAAATGATATTTCTGCCTTAAACTTTACTATTTAGTTGCTGTAGATTTGGATTTATAACTGTGACGATTCTGAGGGAAATTTATCGAAAAGAATATTTTTCATTCATAATTGTTTTGTTTTAATTCGAATTGGAAATTTTAAACAATTTTTACCCCCTTCCCCCTAACACCTCTTCGGAAACAGAAATGAGCCAATGTGACTATCAGCATCATACATATTTTTAATGCCTATTATCTAGCTGGAAGATAGCGATAGTAAATAAAATCTTGTATCAATGATGAATAGTACTATTACAAATAATCTAAAGATTTTGCATATTTGAAGAATATATTCTTGTAATCTCGCTCATATGAAGATTCATATTGTTTGAGATTCCATCAACAAAGAAACTGAATATATGCAGACGAGCTAGACTAATCTATATAACTAAGTACGTTGATACGTATTATGTCAGACACAGTATCCCCATTATTGACTGAGAATCAGATACGGAGACTGATCAGCTGGATGCACTAATCTTTACTGACAATTTAAATGAACAAATATTTAACATACCGTGCAAGAATTTCCATTATTATGTTGGATTTACAATAGAACGTAAGCATAACTATATTGTTATACTCTATGGATCCTGGTACTAAATGTTAAACTAATTGCCGAGATTAGAAAGAACTTTCTCTCAACTGGTATACGCAAGTATTTATAGACACAAATTACATAGCAGTCTCATATAGTGAAATTCTAGAAATCAATCACATATACAAAGGACAATGTTATGTATTAATTAATAGTGACTATTAAATAAGATCTTTAACTGAATATGATATACACTCTAGTGCATAACTCATATTGGATACATTCAAGCTGATGAATGTTTAACAAAGCAAAACTTGAAACTAATAATTTTATTCATTCAATGAGACCGCTGTTTAACGGAAATCAATAAATTTACTCGCTTGATTTTTTGAATACAATATTTTTAGAGATCTATCGTTCGAAACATTTTACCATAATATGACCTTTGGTGGGTGTGTTGGTGTATAGACAGCCATATGATGACAGAAATAGACATACAGTTGACGTTAGATTTAAGAGAACCAGTGGAATATGTAGATATAGTCTATGATCTGGCTACATGGAATCGAATTTATTGATATGAGTCGAGATTGATCAAAAACCAACCCTGTAGAGGTAGAAAAAGGAGTACATCAGAGAATAATAGTCAATGCCAAGTCATTTGTCAAATAGAAACAAGTGACTATATACATCAAATAATTGACTAAAATGTAAAAATAAGTACATTACATAATCACAATTAGACTAGAGAAGTTGTGTACAGAAAAAATATTTACTATGATTTGAGAATATAAGTAGGTATGACTGGCTAATAAGTCTCTAGAAAGCTAACAAACTAAGAGACTGCTACGTATGATGTTTTCTAGATATTAGCAACTACAGTTTAGAAGCACATGTTTTAATAACACCAAAAATGGGCTTCAGAGATAGTACTTTCCCGTTCTTTGTCCCGTTTTTTAGCAAATGTACCAAGTAATAACTGGACTGTTGATTATTTTAACGCCATAAATTATAGTTTGTATAGAAAAAAAGACTTTCCGCAAATTATTCAACCATTTTGTGCAAATTTACAATGAAAAGATAAAATTTAACGTTTACTGAAATATTTTTGGACGAATTACTTAGATGCTTAATCAGCATCGATTTGCAATATCTGAGATTATCCATTAGGTTATCAACAGTTGCTAGAAATCAAATTAAATTTTTGATGGTTGAAATCAAACATTTTAGTGATAATCTAACCGTACATTGAGTTCAGGTCAGGACAGAAACATGTCGCTTCTATCTTTTCCCTATTTTCAAACAATCCAACACATAAAAGCTTTAATAAATTCTTAAGGCATAAAAACAGCTACAGAATATTATGTGGACGAAATTGTAACATTCTCAGATTGACAGCATGGAATAACGATCGTTACCAAACCGAAAACACTTGCTCTAATATTTACATCTAACGCCTAAAACTTATAAAATTAATGATAATAATTCATTTTTGATATCATAGGGAATAAATTATCGTGTTAAGAATATGAATTACTAAGTTCAGGTTAAACAAACGATGTATAATACACAAACCAAACAGCATACCTGAACTAACGCTTTTAACCTTAATTAAACGTAAGTTTAACACAATCATATCTCTTACCTTAACCCTAACTCTGTACGCTAATCCAAATCCTTTTGTAGGTGTTTAAAGACCATTTAAGTCCCTCAGATAGCTCCTCCATCACGAATGTAGAACAGCATTATATATATAATATCCAATTAACGTCATTATATCTACTTTAAAGGCAGAAAAGTCTATTGGAAGCTTGAATAATCACAATAATTGTTGAAAATCTGATTACCATTCCTAATATTAACGTTTAGAGGATTGCATATTTCGTTAAAATGGCTGTCTTTTGATTGGATTGGGAGGTTCTTGAAGCTGATTGGCTTGTTACTAAACATAACATTTCCATAGTCTATGCTGATTGGTTAAAGTGGTTAATTTTCATCGACATTTCGAGAATCGCTGATTGGTTAGCTTGTTCATTTTTTAAAATGTTTCTCAACTTAATTTTGATTGGTTTTTTTTTAATAAATTTTTTAATTTAGAATTCAATTATGACTGAATTAAAAACACGTGTTGAAGAATTAAAAATAGAAAACGAATATCAATTACGCTTAAAAGATATGAATTATAATGAAAGAATAAAAGAATTAACTGAAAAATTTATACAAGAAATGGAAACACTGAAGACTAAAAATCAATTATTAAAGACAGAAAAAGAACGTAATGAAGTACATTATCAAAATCAATTAACTGAATTAAACGAACAACATAATCAACAGTTACAACATATTGAATCATTATCTAATCAAAAACTAATTAATGAATATGATAAATATAATGAATTACAAAATATAGCTCAATCAAAAGAAGTAGAATATGAAAAACAATTACACAATATAGAGGTAACCAATGAACGTTTATTAAATGAAACAATTGAATCTTATGAAACAAAAATTAATGATAAACTACAAATTATTGATAATTTAACTAATGAATTAAAAGAACAAACAAATGAATATGAATTATCAAGACGATTAATTGAAGAAGATGCTGATCGTGAAATATTAGAAATTAAAATTAAATATGAAAAACGCTTACATATTGAACATGATTTAAATACACAATTAAAAAGTGAGTCAAGTATAATGAAAAAGAAGTTTGCTAGTCTACAAAAAGAAATTGATGAATATAAAGATGAAATCAAAAAAGTCAATGTTGAAGTACAAAAATCAAATACAACAATACGTAATTTAGAGAAAGATATACAAAGTCTACGTAAAGAATTACAAGAACGTGATGAAACTATACAGGACAAAGTAATTACTAATTTGTTTCATTGTAATTCTTTTTTTGGTTTGCTGAGGAAATACTCCGGGAATCAAAAGTAGGCATTTCTTTCTGTTCTATTAATCCACCTGTTGAAGCTATTTGTACCGGTAGGATACATTCTGCCATATTAGGGCTTCTTTCTGTGATTAATTGTTCCCAAAATGTCATCGATTCTAAATTAAAGTTAGATTAATATAGTTTTTCGAGTACTGTAGTTCCAGTCTAACACTTTATCTTCACTTTAACACGATTGTCGGTGAGCATGTGTGAGATGTCCGTTTTCTAACTAAAAAAATAAGCAAAATACTTGGCAGTTTAATTTGTTTTACCGTATAAATGTAAAATGTGGTCACTAAGAGTAGACTACACTCGTAAGCTACAAATATTTGATAACTGATGTCTTGAAATTAGTGGTTTCATTAGTTAGGATTGCGTAGAAGGCGTTGCTAAAGTTTTGCTCATAACATTAGTAAAATATAACAGATTAGCTTATTGGATTGTGGATCTTCTCTGGCCGGGGTGTGTGCGACATGTACTGACTACATACAACTATATCTTACGCCTACTTGCCATGTTATTTTGTATAGAAGTCGAACAGCAGAAAGATGGAGACGACAAAACTAAAATTTGCTATCAATCCATGAAGTCGCCGATTGTTGGTCAGAATCAAGTTAGTAGATGAAAACGACTTGGTTGGGTTATGTATACTTGTCGTAACCAGTGGTTAGATGATATAGTTCAGAATCAGTCACTAACGCAGTTTTATTGACACCTTACCCTCCTTTATATCTTAAACTTAGGATTATTTTACACTTTTCTTTATGTAAACTAATTTTCACCTTCAGAATCGTATTCTCTATGCTCGATCTTCTTTATTACTACTGCTACTACTTTGGTATGCAAATAAGATGTAGCAACCTAGACCGATAAACATATGTACCAGGTTCTAGACTGTACACAAACTAACTCATTGAAATTTAAATATAGCAATATTTTTAATTGATTGAATACTTCACACATTGATGTTGGCATAGTGCCGTTTAAAACCAGGGATCACTGGACAGCTGATTTCTCCTATTGTAAAATTCTTCAGCAGTGCATACCCTAGATTCCATCCCAGGGGCTTTAGGTTGACGAACACTTAACCCTCTACACCTTTAGACCAACTGGCATCTAATTTTTGATGGTAACATTTGCCTTAAACTCTATAGTATTCATAAACTTACTGATTTCAATTCAGTAGTGATTTTCTCTTTTTTGATCAGGAAAAACGAATTTCTGATTTAAAGAAAAAGAATCAAGAATTAGAAAAATTCAAGTATGTTTTAGATTATAAAATCAAAGAATTGAAAAAACAAATTGAACCAAGAGAAAATGATATAAAGAATTATAAAGAACAAATACAAGAAGTAAGTGGCTTCATAAATTTAAATGTTTCTTCTTACTTGTTGTTAACCTACTTGTTGTTATAACTTGAACTTCTAAATCATGATGATTATAACAAGTGTTCCTATAGGTCCTGTTATGTTAGACTGGTTAGTTGATGTGGAGTGGATTTGAGATTAGAAGGTAAAGTTATACTAACGATTGTACAGGAGTGTGGTAGTATAAAGGTGATTCCTACCCCTTTACTTCCCCTTCCTCGCACCATTTTACCAATGCTATCTTCCTGCAATAAATAGGAGTTAAAAACAGAATGACGTTAAAAATGTATATTTTACCTTGAGATAGACGAATTTTAATCTTCACCAATAAACCCTTTATAAGTATGAAACAAGCCAAATGCTACTTATAAAAAGATCATATATGACTGGATTAGGGGATTTGTCGGTTATGCTTTTTAATGATGCTTTCGGGTTGTTTAAACCAACCTAAACCCTGTTTTTAAATACTACAAGATAAAGAAGTGTTCCACCATGTAAACAACGGAAGTATGATAATCGCCTTCATGTTCTTAACATCACTGGACTTCGAAGATGTTGCGTTCCTTCAGCAAGACAGCTCATGAAGTTTTCACTAAATAAAATCACACTAGAGAAATCAGCTATTAGATATATCTTCACAGATGATTAACACCTTACTTTACCAAATATAGCATTTGGTTGATCTTTACTTAAAATTGAATTCTTGTTGCTTATTAGCATCATTTGATTAATTTCTTCTTTGACCCAACCTCTAGTTTTGTCGTTGTCTGCAAAGACAATAAATGCTTCATAAGTCAACCATCTACCTCAGACCATTCCATATCCTAAATTTACTACTATGCAGTAATGATCAACACTTTACTGACTGTATAGTTATTAACGTATCAAACGAATTAAGGCTAGAATCAGATTTATTCGACTTATTGACTACATTTACTTAGTTAGTCATGTAAAATATGAAACCTGACACACACATGCATATCAGTCTAAATTGTCACAATCTGACAGGACGAAATAATGAATACCAAAGTGGTAGAAGTAAAATTTCTATCAATGATAATAAAAAAATGATTGTACATAGAAACTATGATTCTAGAAGGAAAAATTAATTCGTATAAAAGAAAGTATAAAGTAATTCTAAATCTTAGAATCTAAGATAAGACAAACCCGATTTTTATGCATGTAACCCGGAGTCTCTAACAAATAGTTATATGGATCTTAAACAGATAGTTTGTATCTATCAACATGCCTCACATTAACAATAAACACATTTACCGCCTTTTAGTTTGGTAGTTTTTATCTTTCTCGCATCCTACTCATACACTTGGTAATATCACACATCAAGGTAGACGGTGGATGGACACATGTAATATATATCCGACACCTCCAATAGAAGTAGATTTATTAAGAAATTAGACTCGGTCAAATTAATATTTGGTATCGGTCAATCAAATTATTAACTGATGAGCTGAGTTATGATGATTGATTAGTACATATTACGTAGTCGATGTCCATGCAATCAAAAGTTAGAAACAATAGTTGACATACTTTAGAACCATTCGTAGTGATACAAATTCATTGCTTAGTTGTCTTCTTTTTATGCCGTATTTACTGAGTTCGTTATTGGCAGTTACTTTCCGTAAAATTAAGGTATTCCATTATTTCACATGAGTTATATCAACCTGTTCTAAAGAATATGCTCATGAATCTTTAAAGGTTAAATTATCTTCATATGTTATGGTTTTTCTGTTAGTTCCTTTGTAGATTGGTATGTTTTATGGATACAGTCTAAGTCGATTTGTTCATTGACTTGAAATTGATTTGAATACCATATCCACTTACTTTACTACTTATTTTTTATTTTATTCAGTAATATGAACATTTTATTTGTTTATTTCATTTCTTTATTTAAAGATGGAAGTTGAATTACAACGTTTTAATAAACAAAATGATCAACTTGAAATTAATATTTCTGAATTAAAACAAAAGTATAAATCAGTTGAAAATGAATTGAAACTTGAACGTCAATCAACTAGAGACATTGAATCATTAGTACGTCGATTAAAAACAGATTTATTCAATTGTGTTGGATTTATTCAAGAACCAAAACAATTAAAAGCTAGTATATTAGCATTATATAAAAAACATATACATGAAGATATGGTTAGTTAATTATTATCTTATGTAATTTCAATCAGTTTATACATATCTGTTGTTTGCATTAGGTACAAATTGATTTCCGTCAAGATACCAATGAGAACTAAGGAACATTAGATGGTTGTTTTTTCTTTATCTTAGTATGTGATGTTATAGCCTCAAGTGATGCTCAAATTTATCAATTACAGTGCTGATGACATAGGTTTTCAATGCACACGGATATACTTTAAATAAACATGTTAGGATTCGACTCAGTTATAGTGAACTTTAGTGGATTGTGAAACTTTGGCCTCACTTCCGGCTGGAGGCGATATAGGTGGAAAAGTTACAACTTATATCTGTTTTTTGGGCTTTGGGCCAGTGAATCCAGTATTCTGTCCAGGAGATATTCTTACTCTTGTTGCTTTAATAACTGTCCTGGTTTTTGTTTCATGGACCTTAGTAGCTACTGCACTTATTGAATATTGGGATCCTTCGCGACTTCCATTACAAAACTTGCAGGAAACCACCTATGTTCATGTGCAGAGTCGTAACTTGGGCGATTGATCCTATCTAATCTTTCGGTTGGTAGTAACTGTCCTGACAGTGTTCACTGGCGATAAATGTAGTGATGTTTTACAGCGGCTCTAAACCTATCTTACTTGTGATATGAAGCTTCATAGGCTTTCTTCAATTGACTACATTTAGAAGGTGACTCCATTATGTTTGACGGTTGGCTTGTTAGGAATTTATTATTGTTAGTCAGAGGCGTCGTTAATGGGCTGTTTTAGCTGACCTATTAAAGCATAACGAGTGAGGAGTTAAGACAAATAATGTGGAAGGAGGGTCTCACGAGTGTTGTTGTGATTTAAAAATATGTTACATGTCCTAGAGTGATCCATTTTTAATAATCGGTTGCACTCAACTAAAGTATTGCTATGACAGTCCCCTTGATCTACTATCAGTTATCCCATAGTTACTTTCTTACTTTCTTACAAAACATTGTACTGATTGAATCGGGAAACCTTAAATTATCTAAAATTATCCACGACAATGTCAATGCCTCACCAAGTCCTGTATCGCCACTTTCAGTATTTTTATTTTAAATGTCCAAAACCACTTATAATTGACACTTTCGACGTCACGAATCGGTCTGAACTAGACAACAATTGATCACCTGGAAGCACTGAACCTAGTATCACACAACTACAGTAGTGTTTATCCACGATCCCATTGATAACCGAACCCACGACTTCCTGGCTCCGCGGCTAACGCTCATACCATTAGACCACTGAGTCGGCTCCCGTCGGTTGATATTTCTAATCCAGTCAATTCGTGATACGTTTGTGCGATCGCATCCATTGCCATCGGAGGGGGCGGTAACTGCCTCACACTCGACACGGTCGAACTCCAGGAATTACCTCAAGGAGTTAGTCACTGGTTAGCTGGTATTAGTTATAATTGGTTGTTGCGGCAATTGTTGATTGTCAATTTTGAAATCCCGAGTTAGTCTGAATTAGACAGCCATTAATCGTGGAAGCGCACTGCTGAAGAGTTCCACATTAGGATGAAACAACTATCCAGTGCTAACAGGTAATCAATAGTTGTCTAGTTTAGACCAATTCGTCGTATCAAAACTGAAAGTCACCAATCACCACAACAACCAATTTATAATTATCTTTAATGTTTATGTCTAGCATACTGAACCTAGAAAACACAAATGTGATAAAGATAAATTTCGTAGTGATTAATTTCTAATGAAAAGTATACTGTAATATCTAGCATTAATCGATTAGATGATTGGAAAAGTATTCACTGTTCCTAAGTACAGCATACTTCATGAATATTCAAAACATTGTGGATACTCTTAACTGAAATACACATTATATAGTGTAAACGAAGTTTTCACATTAATTTTACAATTATTATTACTAGATAATGAAGTCAGTCAGTAAGTCATATTCAACGTAAAATCACATATATAATGTTTGTTAACTCAAGTTTCTATAGCATATCAACATGAGAAGATGAAATAAACATGATTGTATTGGAAATATACTTGAAGAAAATGAAATGATACAAATCAAAGATCTAGTTGATGATAAATGATGGCAAAAGTACAATATTGTTATGGTGCAAAGAAAATTTGGTTGATTTCACGAACGCCAATGAAGTGTGCCTAGTTCATAAATGCAAGTCTGCCCTATGCCCACTCACTCTCCCAAGCCGACGATAGAACCAACCAGACAGAAGCAGAATCAGAATCGTATCGTATCGTAATCATGCTTTTATATATATATACACAAAATCACACCACACAGTAAACCTATCACAAATCTAACATTGATACAGAACAAAGGAAATAGTGGCAGTGAATGGGGGGCAACTTGTACTCAACTAAATAACTATAGTTCATAGTAATAAACAATATACTAAGAGTAAATATATTAAACGGGAGTATCGGGTAAGGGGAACGTAACAGTCATGGAAATGAAATGTTTACTTTATCCACAGTTAAAATAAATGAAATAATGTTCTAAAACACACTATACGAAGATAATCAATCTTTTTTAGATGCTCGGCATATCAAATACAGGAACAAGTGAATGGAATGCTTAAATGAACGTGTAAAATTCTTCAATTATTCAATAAGAGACACATTAATGGTATCAAGGTTGTCTTACACTTGGTTATAAAATCGTTAGTGCAAACAATGGATCATAGAAAGGAATAGTAGTTAGGCTAATAATAAAGAGTTTTAGTTAAAATTAGGCTTTGAGTGTTAGATGTATTGCTTAATATCATAGTTTAGAGTAAGAAGGAAGTTTCATAATGAGAATTAGTCATAACCGTATGAGCTTAAAGGTTGATACTAAATCATATAAAGTTGGACAAAACAAAACAAAAAATACATTTTACAAATTCATGTTACAACGTCTTATTCAACGGTTTTTAGTGTTTACCCAACCTTACATTATGTCTTGCCCTACCTTGCTTGTATTACGTTTTGCTTAGGCTTACACAAATGTTGAACCTATGTTCAAGAATACGACTGGGACTTAAGTCTTGAAGAAATACCGAATAAGTTAATATTAGAAGTAAGCTTAAGAAATTCTAGTTAAACCTGAATCTTCTCGAATAAGTTCATCATCAAAAGTATTAAAGGTTATAAACCTGTTGTTGTCAAGTATGGATATATAGTTGCATTTAGGATTATAACTGGATTGACAATAGATTTTAGAGTTGTTAATGAAATAAAATTCATTATAGTATACCCTTCCCCTCCTATATAAACCTTGAGTAAAACTAGATTTGTAATGTGAATCACATGTATATTTTTGGTTTATAGTTGCAACCACTGTTATGTACATTCATCTATGCATAAATTTTTTACTTCTTAGTAAAGATTTTTATGATGGTGGCATATTTTAATGAGACTTTAATTTGAATTCTATGAAAATTTATCTATCAACTCTTTTTTTGTTACATAGTTGAATTCCTTTATTTCCTTTCTGTAAGTTTATTAACAGTCATGTCATTACAAAACTCCAATTCATTTCTTTACTATAAGAATATTTATACTTCTTGTAATGTAATTGTCTTTCATTGATGAATTATCAGTTATTAATATTGTAATTTTATTGTAAAAAATGTATTTAGACGAGAAGCACTTCCTGGATTCCGCTTACTAGTCATAATATAATTTAAACAATACTTGTATGCTTATTGGTTTATAATGGCTAAGCAATCGAAACGATGATTAACTCCACAGTAAATTGAGTTCAGACATTTTAAGTATCGCATTTACACGTTTCTATGCTGTACTCTAGGTCAAATGAATACATTCGTATAACTTTAGCCAACTGTAAACTATTTTATATCATGATATTTGTTGTTCCAAAGTTAAACAACTACATATATTCATTCATTAACTACTACTAAATATAGTAATCAATAAATCCTTCCTTTAAAATCTAGGGTATCCATTCACCATTAGTAAGTGATTATATCACATTGTATTGATGTGTAACCGGATAATAAGTGTTGTAATTTTTTTTAATTTATCGTCATGTTGTTTTAGTTGTTGTCTTAAACAATGAATTATTTTCAGTTATAAAAGTTTGTAACTACATGTTGTTGACTGGTCAACAATTCAATTTATCAGATTATTCTTTATTCAGATGTACCTTAATGTGCCTTAATGTAACATGAAGTTATAGATTTATTTACAGATGTTTTATCATTAGCAAATGATATCCTGAACACAAGTTACCTTCATCTCTAGGATTCATCATTAGGTAATTCTATAGTATACAAAAGAGAATGAACTAACTTTATATCCATTTGTAAATATCATTGCTAGGATGAAAGTATATACATATGATGAGCCATCAAGGTGACGAAACATAGACAATAGATTCTAATTTCCAGGCATAACCCAAATAGAAATCGTTTAAAGTATCTTTTTAGTTACACAATTTATAAAAATTCAAATTAATTCATATAAGACAGAGTTTTAAACATTCTTCTCTGTTTTACATAACTACGGTAATTTTAGAGTACTGTTATAATGTGAAAAAAGAGAGGGTTTCCGTTGGTGGACGCGGACGCCAATGAAGTGTGCTTAGTTGATAATGCGCGACTGAACTGAGCCCACTCATCCCCCCAGGCCGACAATACAAGAACCAGAATTAGGGACCGAGAAAGGAGAATCGTAGAATGTATTGTATTTTAACCATATCTTTATATATACATAAAATCACACCACACAGTAAGCCAATCATGAATCTAACGCTGATGCAGAACAAAGGGAAGAGTGAAAGTGAATAGGCATAACTTGTACACAATTAAGTAAATATAGTTCATAGAAAATAACAATAAAATCAGAGTAAAAATACTAATAGAAAGGACCGGGAAAAAGGAATGTAACAGTCAGATAAATGAAATGACTACATTATCCGCAGTTACAATAATTCAAATTATGTTTTAAAACACAGTCCTCGAAGATGATCAATCTTCGTTAGGTGCCCGGAATATCAGTGTCAATATCTATACTCGTTACAATACGCAAATGTTTCTTGTAGGTTATAGTCTATTTCTGATAAGTTCTCCATCTTTCATTGTTGACTGTCATTCATTCTGCTCACTTGCAGCCATTTCTTGGGATTAGAGCGCCACAGACAAAAAGCGCGCAATTGTTTGTTGGAAGTGTTCTATAATACAAAATATATTTCTAGTACCGTAGTACTGTAAACTGTACAGCTTGTTACCATTAACTGTTTTAATTAATTAATATTTTCATGTAGTGTGAATTCCATAACAGAAACTCTATTAAACCCTGTTAAAAATAGGCCATATCATTCTGATCATGCCTGTAAACTGGTATCCTCTCATGTACAATCTACCACTTGTGAATTAACTATTATTATTATATCATTTGCATATTTACACTGTGGTATCCAACTAAATTGTTACTGTTTAGATAATCTTCATTGTTGACTAATTATTATTGGCCTAACAAATCAGTGCAAACATAGAAAGATATTATAATGTTTTCTTCAAGTTTAGAACTCCTAATATAGTTTATATCTATTGTCTAACATGGGATCGAACTCAAGATTCTATCTACCTCATAGTAAATAATCTAATTTTAAACGTTGACACCTATTCCTATGGATTATGCTTTTAGACTATTGGCTCACTATTAAATGATCCATATTGTCATGTATTTCTTTACAGTAAATAAGATGATTGGATTCCACACTAAATGTAGGTGTTTTTTTTTAGATGGCTTAAATAGAACCCATTTAATAACTTTTGTAAAATATGAAACAGACGTTGTTGGCATCTGACTAGAACTCATCCAAACAGTCCACATATCGACTAATGGATTATGGAGCTACGAAGCATTTTGCTTACTCCACAACTCTCCTTTTGATTTGTTTGGTTGAAAACTACATCCTAAAAATAATTAATAAAACGCAAACTACTTATTAGTATTAAGTAGTGTGGCACACGAGATATAAAAACAACGAAGTAGCTGATCTATTATTGATTCACTTAATGTTCTTAGTATTTTCTTTAAATTAACTTTTTATAGGCTGTAGATGCTACAGCTGATGCTGATATTCAAAAAGAATTTTCTAGACAACGACAGCATCTTGAAAGATCAGTAATTGGATTAAGACAGAAGTTGGCACGTGACACTGAAATGCATCGATCTGATTATGTTCGTATTATGCAAGTAAATATTAATTCATTAATTTTTTTTACACATATATTGATTATACTGATTGAAGTTGAAGCTCTACAACTTGGCGATAGTTATCCCATTAATGGTGATTACTAAGTGTTAGATGTATAACCTGAAGGCTCATAATTCGAACTTTGAGTGAGGTATATGTTTGAGTACTACATTTGAAAAGTCCCATACTAAAACGAGACAATTATTTTCTGTGACATTAGACATTTACTGGTATCCAAGTGAATTACTAATAATATATATATACATATTTGTGAGCTCAATGTGTTTCCTTTAAAGAATGACATTTTTTAGATAGACAGGAAGTTGGTTCATACTTTTATGCTATCCAAACCATTATCTGTGTGATTGTGGATTTTGAGTGATTGAATGAAGAGAGCATAATAATGATGTGTAGGTGAATGTTCATCACTGGTGTGAATCACAGTCGTAGTCGGAATCGGAGACAGAGAGTGCTTCGAATAGCGTGTGTGCCACTCAACTTCCATCATTAGGACGATTTTCCACTGGTGGCGACGCGTTAATCGGCTAGCATAAAGTGGTTGTCCAATTGGTTAACCTGTCAGACTGGCTCAGTACACGCAGTATAGATGTAGTCGTTAGGTGCGATTTGTGAACGAGTATCTGCTCATGGAAGCCTCCGAGCGTCAGTCGGACTGCTAATTATGTTATGTTTTCGGTGCCGGTGATCAGTAGCATTGTTGTCAGTGTGTTTTTAACTATTATTGCGAATGTGGTTGTTGGATTTGATATTGGTGAAAAGCGCCTGCCTCCAGGGAGGATCGAACTCCCGACCCCTGGTTTACGAGACCAGTGCTCTACCACTGAGCTATAGAGGCGCGTCGCCACCTCCAACCCACAGTAACCCTACCACACTGCCTAACAACAACACCTCCCACACTACATCGAATTTTTTATTCCTCCTCTCTCACACTCATTCGTCAGCAACACCATCTCCAAAACAACTATCACATGTAGACTCCGATCGACGTCATTCACATCACAACGCTCATGTCAACACTGTCTCCATCGTATCCCTGTCTACATTCGTAAACACGTCACTGATATCTCACCGCTCTCCACCTTCACACTCACTAAACCAAATCCACACACACAAATTCACTGACTCACCATCAATCCACCTCATCTCTCTCTACACACGCATGATTCACCAACACACTGAAACACTGATCATTTCGGCGCATTCATACTCATCATAGCACAATACCATCAAACAATCAACTGAAACATCAATCACATTCAAACAATAGTCTTATCACGAAACTTGTATACTGACAAATGAACAGACTAAACATCACACAATCAATTCATCAGTCAGGCGAACAACGAACCGACCAACCAATTGACTACTCAATAAAAAATAAACAATCAGCCAGCCAGCTTCTAATCAATCAATCAACTAAGTTGTCTATCAGTCAATATGGATATCGGTCAGTCGGTCGGTCGGTCGGTCGGTCGGTTTGTCGGTCGCCTGTATGTTGTTTTGTTCTGTTGATCGATTGTTCGTATTTGCATTCTCCTAACCGAATGAGTTAATTCGCTCCCTTCCAATGAACTAGTGACTGTGATCAACGTCCAATATTAAGTGATTGTGGAAACGATCAATTGTGTAGGGTGCATCAGTCATAACATATGCATCTGTGTGATTGTGGATTTTGAGTGATTGAATGAAGAGAGCATAATAATGATGTGTAGGTGAATGTTCATCACTGGTGTGAATCACAGTCGTAGTCGGAATCGGAGACAGAGAGTGCTTCGAATAGCGTGTGTGCCACTCAACTTCCATCATTAGGACGATTTTCCACTGGTGGCGACGCGTTAATCGGCTAGCATAAAGTGGTTGTCCAATTGGTTAACCTGTCAGACTGGCTCAGTACACGCAGTATAGATGTAGTCGTTAGGTGCGATTTGTGAACGAGTATCTGCTCATGGAAGCCTCCGAGCGTCAGTCGGACTGCTAATTATGTTATGTTTTCGGTGCCGGTGATCAGTAGCATTGTTGTCAGTGTGTTTTTAACTATTATTGCGAATGTGGTTGTTGGATTTGATATTGGTGAAAAGCGCCTGCCTCCAGGGAGGATCGAACTCCCGACCCCTGGTTTACGAGACCAGTGCTCTACCACTGAGCTATAGAGGCGCGTCGCCACCTCCAACCCACAGTAACCCTACCACACTGCCTAACAACAACACCTCCCACACTACATCGAATTTTTTATTCCTCCTCTCTCACACTCATTCGTCAGCAACACCATCTCCAAAACAACTATCACATGTAGACTCCGATCGACGTCATTCACATCACAACGCTCATGTCAACACTGTCTCCATCGTATCCCTGTCTACATTCGTAAACACGTCACTGATATCTCACCGCTCTCCACCTTCACACTCACTAAACCAAATCCACACACACAAATTCACTGACTCACCATCAATCCACCTCATCTCTCTCTACACACGCATGATTCACCAACACACTGAAACACTGATCATTTCGGCGCATTCATACTCATCATAGCACAATACCATCAAACAATCAACTGAAACATCAATCACATTCAAACAATAGTCTTATCACGAAACTTGTATACTGACAAATGAACAGACTAAACATCACACAATCAATTCATCAGTCAGGCGAACAACGAACCGACCAACCAATTGACTACTCAATAAAAAATAAACAATCAGCCAGCCAGCTTCTAATCAATCAATCAATCAACTAAGTTGTCTATCAGTCAATATGGATATCGGTCAGTCGGTCGGTCGGTCGGTTTGTCGGTCGCCTGTATGTTGTTTTGTTCTGTTGATCGATTGTTCGTATTTGCATTCTCCTAACCGAATGAGTTAATTCGCTCCCTTCCAATGAACTAGTGACTGTGATCAACGTCCAATATTAAGTGATTGTGGAAACGATCAATTGTGTAGGGTGCATCAGTCATAACATATGCATCTGTGTGATTGTGGATTTTGAGTGATTGAATGAAGAGAGCATAATAATGATGTGTAGGTGAATGTTCATCACTGGTGTGAATCACAGTCGTAGTCGGAATCGGAGACAGAGAGTGCTTCGAATAGCGTGTGTGCCACTCAACTTCCATCATTAGGACGATTTTCCACTGGTGGCGACGCGTTAATCGGCTAGCATAAAGTGGTTGTCCAATTGGTTAACCTGTCAGACTGGCTCAGTACACGCAGTATAGATGTAGTCGTTAGGTGCGATTTGTGAACGAGTATCTGCTCATGGAAGCCTCCGAGCGTCAGTCGGACTGCTAATTATGTTATGTTTTCGGTGCCGGTGATCAGTAGCATTGTTGTCAGTGTGTTTTTAACTATTATTGCGAATGTGGTTGTTGGATTTGATATTGGTGAAAAGCGCCTGCCTCCAGGGAGGATCGAACTCCCGACCCCTGGTTTACGAGACCAGTGCTCTACCACTGAGCTATAGAGGCGCGTCGCCACCTCCAACCCACAGTAACCCTACCACACTGCCTAACAACAACACCTCCCACACTACATCGAATTTTTTATTCCTCCTCTCTCACACTCATTCGTCAGCAACACCATCTCCAAAACAACTATCACATGTAGACTCCGATCGACGTCATTCACATCACAACGCTCATGTCAACACTGTCTCCATCGTATCCCTGTCTACATTCGTAAACACGTCACTGATATCTCACCGCTCTCCACCTTCACACTCACTAAACCAAATCCACACACACAAATTCACTGACTCACCATCAATCCACCTCATCTCTCTCTACACACGCATGATTCACCAACACACTGAAACACTGATCATTTCGGCGCATTCATACTCATCATAGCACAATACCATCAAACAATCAACTGAAACATCAATCACATTCAAACAATAGTCTTATCACGAAACTTGTATACTGACAAATGAACAGACTAAACATCACACAATCAATTCATCAGTCAGGCGAACAACGAACCGACCAACCAATTGACTACTCAATAAAAAATAAACAATCAGCCAGCCAGCTTCTAATCAATCAATCAATCAACTAAGTTGTCTATCAGTCAATATGGATATCGGTCAGTCGGTCGGTCGGTCGGTTTGTCGGTCGCCTGTATGTTGTTTTGTTCTGTTGATCGATTGTTCGTATTTGCATTCTCCTAACCGAATGAGTTAATTCGCTCCCTTCCAATGAACTAGTGACTGTGATCAACGTCCAATATTAAGTGATTGTGGAAACGATCAATTGTGTAGGGTGCATCAGTCATAACATATGCATCTGTGTGATTGTGGATTTTGAGTGATTGAATGAAGAGAGCATAATAATGATGTGTAGGTGAATGTTCATCACTGGTGTGAATCACAGTCGTAGTCGGAATCGGAGACAGAGAGTGCTTCGAATAGCGTGTGTGCCACTCAACTTCCATCATTAGGACGATTTTCCACTGGTGGCGACGCGTTAATCGGCTAGCATAAAGTGGTTGTCCAATTGGTTAACCTGTCAGACTGGCTCAGTACACGCAGTATAGATGTAGTCGTTAGGTGCGATTTGTGAACGAGTATCTGCTCATGGAAGCCTCCGAGCGTCAGTCGGACTGCTAATTATGTTATGTTTTCGGTGCCGGTGATCAGTAGCATTGTTGTCAGTGTGTTTTTAACTATTATTGCGAATGTGGTTGTTGGATTTGATATTGGTGAAAAGCGCCTGCCTCCAGGGAGGATCGAACTCCCGACCCCTGGTTTACGAGACCAGTGCTCTACCACTGAGCTATAGAGGCGCGTCGCCACCTCCAACCCACAGTAACCCTACCACACTGCCTAACAACAACACCTCCCACACTACATCGAATTTTTTATTCCTCCTCTCTCACACTCATTCGTCAGCAACACCATCTCCAAAACAACTATCACATGTAGACTCCGATCGACGTCATTCACATCACAACGCTCATGTCAACACTGTCTCCATCGTATCCCTGTCTACATTCGTAAACACGTCACTGATATCTCACCGCTCTCCACCTTCACACTCACTAAACCAAATCCACACACACAAATTCACTGACTCACCATCAATCCACCTCATCTCTCTCTACACACGCATGATTCACCAACACACTGAAACACTGATCATTTCGGCGCATTCATACTCATCATAGCACAATACCATCAAACAATCAACTGAAACATCAATCACATTCAAACAATAGTCTTATCACGAAACTTGTATACTGACAAATGAACAGACTAAACATCACACAATCAATTCATCAGTCAGGCGAACAACGAACCGACCAACCAATTGACTACTCAATAAAAAATAAACAATCAGCCAGCCAGCTTCTAATCAATCAATCAATCAACTAAGTTGTCTATCAGTCAATATGGATATCGGTCAGTCGGTCGGTCGGTCGGTTTGTCGGTCGCCTGTATGTTGTTTTGTTCTGTTGATCGATTGTTCGTATTTGCATTCTCCTAACCGAATGAGTTAATTCGCTCCCTTCCAATGAACTAGTGACTGTGATCAACGTCCAATATTAAGTGATTGTGGAAACGATCAATTGTGTAGGGTGCATCAGTCATAACATATGCATCTGTGTGATTGTGGATTTTGAGTGATTGAATGAAGAGAGCATAATAATGATGTGTAGGTGAATGTTCATCACTGGTGTGAATCACAGTCGTAGTCGGAATCGGAGACAGAGAGTGCTTCGAATAGCGTGTGTGCCACTCAACTTCCATCATTAGGACGATTTTCCACTGGTGGCGACGCGTTAATCGGCTAGCATAAAGTGGTTGTCCAATTGGTTAACCTGTCAGACTGGCTCAGTACACGCAGTATAGATGTAGTCGTTAGGTGCGATTTGTGAACGAGTATCTGCTCATGGAAGCCTCCGAGCGTCAGTCGGACTGCTAATTATGTTATGTTTTCGGTGCCGGTGATCAGTAGCATTGTTGTCAGTGTGTTTTTAACTATTATTGCGAATGTGGTTGTTGGATTTGATATTGGTGAAAAGCGCCTGCCTCCAGGGAGGATCGAACTCCCGACCCCTGGTTTACGAGACCAGTGCTCTACCACTGAGCTATAGAGGCGCGTCGCCACCTCCAACCCACAGTAACCCTACCACACTGCCTAACAACAACACCTCCCACACTACATCGAATTTTTTATTCCTCCTCTCTCACACTCATTCGTCAGCAACACCATCTCCAAAACAACTATCACATGTAGACTCCGATCGACGTCATTCACATCACAACGCTCATGTCAACACTGTCTCCATCGTATCCCTGTCTACATTCGTAAACACGTCACTGATATCTCACCGCTCTCCACCTTCACACTCACTAAACCAAATCCACACACACAAATTCACTGACTCACCATCAATCCACCTCATCTCTCTCTACACACGCATGATTCACCAACACACTGAAACACTGATCATTTCGGCGCATTCATACTCATCATAGCACAATACCATCAAACAATCAACTGAAACATCAATCACATTCAAACAATAGTCTTATCACGAAACTTGTATACTGACAAATGAACAGACTAAACATCACACAATCAATTCATCAGTCAGGCGAACAACGAACCGACCAACCAATTGACTACTCAATAAAAAATAAACAATCAGCCAGCCAGCTTCTAATCAATCAATCAATCAACTAAGTTGTCTATCAGTCAATATGGATATCGGTCAGTCGGTCGGTCGGTCGGTTTGTCGGTCGCCTGTATGTTGTTTTGTTCTGTTGATCGATTGTTCGTATTTGCATTCTCCTAACCGAATGAGTTAATTCGCTCCCTTCCAATGAACTAGTGACTGTGATCAACGTCCAATATTAAGTGATTGTGGAAACGATCAATTGTGTAGGGTGCATCAGTCATAACATATGCATCTGTGTGATTGTGGATTTTGAGTGATTGAATGAAGAGAGCATAATAATGATGTGTAGGTGAATGTTCATCACTGGTGTGAATCACAGTCGTAGTCGGAATCGGAGACAGAGAGTGCTTCGAATAGCGTGTGTGCCACTCAACTTCCATCATTAGGACGATTTTCCACTGGTGGCGACGCGTTAATCGGCTAGCATAAAGTGGTTGTCCAATTGGTTAACCTGTCAGACTGGCTCAGTACACGCAGTATAGATGTAGTCGTTAGGTGCGATTTGTGAACGAGTATCTGCTCATGGAAGCCTCCGAGCGTCAGTCGGACTGCTAATTATGTTATGTTTTCGGTGCCGGTGATCAGTAGCATTGTTGTCAGTGTGTTTTTAACTATTATTGCGAATGTGGTTGTTGGATTTGATATTGGTGAAAAGCGCCTGCCTCCAGGGAGGATCGAACTCCCGACCCCTGGTTTACGAGACCAGTGCTCTACCACTGAGCTATAGAGGCGCGTCGCCACCTCCAACCCACAGTAACCCTACCACACTGCCTAACAACAACACCTCCCACACTACATCGAATTTTTTATTCCTCCTCTCTCACACTCATTCGTCAGCAACACCATCTCCAAAACAACTATCACATGTAGACTCCGATCGACGTCATTCACATCACAACGCTCATGTCAACACTGTCTCCATCGTATCCCTGTCTACATTCGTAAACACGTCACTGATATCTCACCGCTCTCCACCTTCACACTCACTAAACCAAATCCACACACACAAATTCACTGACTCACCATCAATCCACCTCATCTCTCTCTACACACGCATGATTCACCAACACACTGAAACACTGATCATTTCGGCGCATTCATACTCATCATAGCACAATACCATCAAACAATCAACTGAAACATCAATCACATTCAAACAATAGTCTTATCACGAAACTTGTATACTGACAAATGAACAGACTAAACATCACACAATCAATTCATCAGTCAGGCGAACAACGAACCGACCAACCAATTGACTACTCAATAAAAAATAAACAATCAGCCAGCCAGCTTCTAATCAATCAATCAATCAACTAAGTTGTCTATCAGTCAATATGGATATCGGTCAGTCGGTCGGTCGGTCGGTTTGTCGGTCGCCTGTATGTTGTTTTGTTCTGTTGATCGATTGTTCGTATTTGCATTCTCCTAACCGAATGAGTTAATTCGCTCCCTTCCAATGAACTAGTGACTGTGATCAACGTCCAATATTAAGTGATTGTGGAAACGATCAATTGTGTAGGGTGCATCAGTCATAACATATGCATCTGTGTGATTGTGGATTTTGAGTGATTGAATGAAGAGAGCATAATAATGATGTGTAGGTGAATGTTCATCACTGGTGTGAATCACAGTCGTAGTCGGAATCGGAGACAGAGAGTGCTTCGAATAGCGTGTGTGCCACTCAACTTCCATCATTAGGACGATTTTCCACTGGTGGCGACGCGTTAATCGGCTAGCATAAAGTGGTTGTCCAATTGGTTAACCTGTCAGACTGGCTCAGTACACGCAGTATAGATGTAGTCGTTAGGTGCGATTTGTGAACGAGTATCTGCTCATGGAAGCCTCCGAGCGTCAGTCGGACTGCTAATTATGTTATGTTTTCGGTGCCGGTGATCAGTAGCATTGTTGTCAGTGTGTTTTTAACTATTATTGCGAATGTGGTTGTTGGATTTGATATTGGTGAAAAGCGCCTGCCTCCAGGGAGGATCGAACTCCCGACCCCTGGTTTACGAGACCAGTGCTCTACCACTGAGCTATAGAGGCGCGTCGCCACCTCCAACCCACAGTAACCCTACCACACTGCCTAACAACAACACCTCCCACACTACATCGAATTTTTTATTCCTCCTCTCTCACACTCATTCGTCAGCAACACCATCTCCAAAACAACTATCACATGTAGACTCCGATCGACGTCATTCACATCACAACGCTCATGTCAACACTGTCTCCATCGTATCCCTGTCTACATTCGTAAACACGTCACTGATATCTCACCGCTCTCCACCTTCACACTCACTAAACCAAATCCACACACACAAATTCACTGACTCACCATCAATCCACCTCATCTCTCTCTACACACGCATGATTCACCAACACACTGAAACACTGATCATTTCGGCGCATTCATACTCATCATAGCACAATACCATCAAACAATCAACTGAAACATCAATCACATTCAAACAATAGTCTTATCACGAAACTTGTATACTGACAAATGAACAGACTAAACATCACACAATCAATTCATCAGTCAGGCGAACAACGAACCGACCAACCAATTGACTACTCAATAAAAAATAAACAATCAGCCAGCCAGCTTCTAATCAATCAATCAATCAACTAAGTTGTCTATCAGTCAATATGGATATCGGTCAGTCGGTCGGTCGGTCGGTTTGTCGGTCGCCTGTATGTTGTTTTGTTCTGTTGATCGATTGTTCGTATTTGCATTCTCCTAACCGAATGAGTTAATTCGCTCCCTTCCAATGAACTAGTGACTGTGATCAACGTCCAATATTAAGTGATTGTGGAAACGATCAATTGTGTAGGGTGCATCAGTCATAACATATGCATCTGTGTGATTGTGGATTTTGAGTGATTGAATGAAGAGAGCATAATAATGATGTGTAGGTGAATGTTCATCACTGGTGTGAATCACAGTCGTAGTCGGAATCGGAGACAGAGAGTGCTTCGAATAGCGTGTGTGCCACTCAACTTCCATCATTAGGACGATTTTCCACTGGTGGCGACGCGTTAATCGGCTAGCATAAAGTGGTTGTCCAATTGGTTAACCTGTCAGACTGGCTCAGTACACGCAGTATAGATGTAGTCGTTAGGTGCGATTTGTGAACGAGTATCTGCTCATGGAAGCCTCCGAGCGTCAGTCGGACTGCTAATTATGTTATGTTTTCGGTGCCGGTGATCAGTAGCATTGTTGTCAGTGTGTTTTTAACTATTATTGCGAATGTGGTTGTTGGATTTGATATTGGTGAAAAGCGCCTGCCTCCAGGGAGGATCGAACTCCCGACCCCTGGTTTACGAGACCAGTGCTCTACCACTGAGCTATAGAGGCGCGTCGCCACCTCCAACCCACAGTAACCCTACCACACTGCCTAACAACAACACCTCCCACACTACATCGAATTTTTTATTCCTCCTCTCTCACACTCATTCGTCAGCAACACCATCTCCAAAACAACTATCACATGTAGACTCCGATCGACGTCATTCACATCACAACGCTCATGTCAACACTGTCTCCATCGTATCCCTGTCTACATTCGTAAACACGTCACTGATATCTCACCGCTCTCCACCTTCACACTCACTAAACCAAATCCACACACACAAATTCACTGACTCACCATCAATCCACCTCATCTCTCTCTACACACGCTTTTTTTTTTTTTTTTTTTTTTTTTTTTTTTTTTTTTTTTTTTTTTTTTTTTTTTTTTTTTTTTTTTTTTTTTTTTTTTTTTTTTTTTTTTTTTTTTTTTTTTTTTTTTTTTTTTTTTTTTTTTTTTTTTTTTTTTTTTTTTTTTTTTTTTTTTTTTTTTTTTTTTTTTTTTTTTTTTTTTTTTTTTTTTTTTTTTTTTTTTTTTTTTTTTTTTTTTTTTTTTTTTTTTTTTTTTTTTTTTTTTTTTTTTTTTTTTTTTTTTTTTTTTTTTTTTTTTTTTTTTTTTTTTTTTTTTTTTTTTTTTTTTTTTTTTTTTTTTTTTTTTTTTTTTTTTTTTTTTTTTTTTTTTTTTTTTTTTTTTTTTTTTTTTTTTTTTTTTTTTTTTTTTTTTTTTTTTTTTTTTTTTTTTTTTTTTTTTTTTTTTTTTTTTTTTTTTTTTTTTTTTTTTTTTTTTTTTTTTTTTTTTTTTTTTTTTTTTTTTTTTTTTTTTTTTTTTTTTTATTCACCAACACACTGAAACACTGATCATTTCGGCGCATTCATACTCATCATAGCACAATACCATCAAACAATCAACTGAAACATCAATCACATTCAAACAATAGTCTTATCACGAAACTTGTATACTGACAAATGAACAGACTAAACATCACACAATCAATTCATCAGTCAGGCGAACAACGAACCGACCAACCAATTGACTACTCAATAAAAAATAAACAATCAGCCAGCCAGCTTCTAATCAATCAATCAATCACCTAAGTTGTCTATCAGTACAGTCAATATGGATATCGGTCAGTCGGTCGGTCGGTCGGTTTGTCGGTCGCCTGTATGTTGTTTTGTTCTGTGATCGATTGTTCGTATTTGCATTCTCCTAACGAATGAGTTAATTCGCTCCCTTCCAATGAACTAGTGACTGTGATCAACGTCCAATATTAAGTGATTGTGGAAACGATCAATTGTGTAGGGTGCATCAGTCATAACATATGCATCTGTGTGATTGTGGATTTTGAGTGATTGAATGAAGAGAGCATAATAATGATGTGTAGGTGAATGTTCATCACTGGTGTGAATCACAGTCGTAGTCGGAATCGGAGACAGAGAGTGCTTCGAATAGCGTGTGTGCCACTCAACTTCCATCATTAGGACGATTTTCCACTGGTGGCGACGCGTTAATCGGCTAGCATAAAGTGGTTGTCCAATTGGTTAACCTGTCAGACTGGCTCAGTACACGCAGTATAGATGTAGTCGTTAGGTGCGATTTGTGAACGAGTATCTGCTCATGGAAGCCTCCGAGCGTCAGTCGGACTGCTAATTATGTTATGTTTTCGGTGCCGGTGATCAGTAGCATTGTTGTCAGTGTGTTTTTAACTATTATTGCGAATGTGGTTGTTGGATTTGATATTGGTGAAAAGCGCCTGCCTCCAGGGAGGATCGAACTCCCGACCCCTGGTTTACGAGACCAGTGCTCTACCACTGAGCTATAGAGGCGCGTCGCCACCTCCAACCCACAGTAACCCTACCACACTGCCTAACAACAACACCTCCCACACTACATCGAATTTTTATTCCTCCTCTCTCACACTCATTCGTCAGCAACACCATCTCCAAAACAACTATCACATGTAGACTCCGATCGACGTCATTCACATCACAACGCTCATGTCAACACTGTCTCCATCGTATCCCTGTCTACATTCGTAAACACGTCACTGATATCTCACCGCTCTCCACCTTCACACTCACTAAACCAAATCCACACACACAAATTCACTGACTCACCATCAATCCACCTCATCTCTCTCTACACACGCATGATTCACCAACACACTGAAACACTGATCATTTCGGCGCATTCATACTCATCATAGCACAATACCATCAAACAATCAACTGAAACATCAATCACATTCAAACAATAGTCTTATCACGAAACTTGTATACTGACAAATGAACAGACTAAACATCACACAATCAATTCATCAGTCCGCCGAACACTTTCCCGAACATCCATTTTACTATTCTTTTATAATTTTTTTTGCACTTTCGTATTCTTTCCCTTTTTTTCTTAATTTTTACGTAGTTTTTCTTTAGTTTTCTTGTCTTCTTTTTCCTTTTTAATTTTTTATATTTTCTTTTCTTACCTTTTTACTAATGTTTTTTTTAATCTTCTTTTTGTTTAGCGTTTTTTCGTTTATTCTCCTTTTTTCACTTTCCTTTTTTGTTTTATACTTTCTTGTTTCCTTTTTTATTTATTTTATTCTTTTTTTATTTTCTTTTTCATCCTTTTTCTGTCTTCCTCTTTTTCCCCTTTTTACTTTCTTGCTTTTTAATGAATCTCGCTTTTTGTGTCACTCCTTATTTGTGTGTTTTGGTTTTTAATTTATTTTGTCTCTGATCTCCTTTTCACAAATATTACTTAACTCTTACATTTACGTCAACTTTTAATTGACGTTGATTTTGCTTACTCTGGTCACATTTTGCTCACTTTTATATCAAATACTTATTGATATTTTTTACAATTTGTTAAGTGATATCCCTAAGTTAATTATGACAAATCAGAATCTGTGTAGTGTGCAGAAACTGGAATTTTTATTTCTGAGTATACTGACTTAAATTTTGTACGCTTTGGTACTGAGATCCATGCCCAATATGTGATTGAACCACTCACCTGCTAAAAACGAATTTTATTAGTGGACTTGCTGGTTTGATGGCCTCATGAATTTTTGTCACTTCAAATACACTTCTTTTTCAAACCGTTGTGACTAACTTTTTATTATATGCCTATTCTTCGACTACTGTGTTTTTATAGCTCAGTATAGTTGACAAATATTTATATGCGCGTAGAGGTTATGCGTTTAACAGAATTAAATGCAATCATAGTGTAGTGTGCTCAACCAACAACAGGATCACTTTACAACTAAGAGTAATCAGGTTATGAAGACACACTTGAACATATACTATTCAGCAAAAGGTGGGACGGCACCAGTGTCAGACTACCTACTTATAAAATATAAGTTGCAGTCAGAGAACTTTCATTTTCGAGCGCCTTCTAACAAAAGCTCTCACGTAGTGCACATTTTTAATAAAGTCACTAAAAGCTGAGATGGCTCTCAGGGACCTCAATGCAGCCCTAAAAAGCTTCAGAGGGAGTGAATAGATTTTATATAACTACCGTTGGATTAAACTCTCCAGAACCTTGATATGAAGTATTCCGGCAAAATAATGCCTGAGACCTCCTGCTCGTTGGTCGTATGAATTTTAATAACTACTTTAGCTTAACGATGAATTATAAATACTCTAGTTATTTTATATATATCTGGCACTCACTAGGATATGCATCCTTCCTGTTTCTTACTGCTTTCTGGTACCCTACGAGAAGGATTGAAGTGTTCTGATACTGAAAATGCGCACGGTATTACTGGTAATCGTATGCACGTCATATCATAAGCAGTACGCTTTTACACGATGAAAAAATTCCATCCTTTTGAAACTACTGAGCTACAGGCCAACGAATAAAGGAGTATCTTTAGCATGATTCACGTCTATGGGTGTGGTAAATGCTGTTAATTGGTAAATGTCAAACCAGTATGTACGGTTTCACTCACGAATTCACCAACAAACATATCGTTGACGATGCATCATCTAGGTAAATGGACGAGGTGAGAAACTCCTGCTGCAGCCGACGTGTAACCCATGAAAAGTGGAAGGACACGCTAAATTCATACGACAGTTGAACGCACATAACACCAAGAAATGAATTCAGTACTAAGGAAACGCAAGGCTTTTTAAACGAATTGTTATAGAAACTGCATCTCTTAATAAAGTGTAAGTAACACCAAGCAAATCTTCTAAACGCAGTCCGATGAACTAGTAAGGCCCTAGCAGATTCCACGAATACCGCCCACTGCAACAGTAGGGGTTTGATTTGTGTCTCATCCTAAATGAAAATGTAAACATCAGTTACGAATGTTTAAAATGTACGGTAACGACCAATGTCTTGTTTCACTTCGCTTAAAGACAGCTATATTTGTCGACTCCTATGATGCCCATGTGGCTATTTAAGAACTTTTCGTTCGCACGACGAAACGAAATTTTTTAAGACGTTGTGTTTAGTTTAAAAAAAAGCGTAAATCCATAGCATCAACTATGTTACAAGGTGGGTAACTAGAGTATAGTGTGAACCCTGTGAGAAGCGTTTTATTTAGCCAGGATTACTGTATCTAGGCTACCTGCGTATTGGTCGTAACATGGTTATTATATTTAAAACACTATGTTTCTATAAGATCCAAGTCCTGAAGGAAGTTTATGGAGTCGGTAAAACTCCACTGAATTACTGCACAATTATCCGTCATACTGGGTGCATCTCAATCTAAGATGACTAACAACTGAGAGTGAATCATGCACTTCTAATGTTATTGATGACTTGCTTCAATTCGTCAATTTATCATGCAATTTCTAAATGTGCAAGCGTCTGGACGCACCACTCTTTGAGATGTCTTTCCAGTACTGCCTTAAATATAATTCATTCGGTGAAGTTATCTTATAACTAATTAGCACTGATGAATCAGAATAGCTTGGTCATTTGATTAGAGTAAACCAGTATACAGAATCACTGGTTGGTATAACACCCAAATATCGTTGGGAGTTAAGTAATATACATTGCTTGTCATGAAACAAAGTGACGAAGATGAAATGATGGCTTTCAGCTAAGCACTTACGAATTAATAAAGTGATTGTTCCAAAGACCTTTTAAAATGCTCCAACTTCACAATATGAATAACGCCTTATTAACCTATCTCGAAACAGTCAGACAGTACAAAAATTGCCAGTAAAGGCGGAGTATTAGAAGGTCTTCGACGAATTTGTTTCTATAAAGTCAAAATGCCACACTGAACTTGAGAGCGCAATTTGCGGATGTCATATGAAGTCTGTAGATAAAGTTCATCCAAACCATTGACATACATGGTGAGATAATAAATATACAGTTATGTGACATATATGATGCGAAATATCTTGCATATTGTTAAGTGATATGTTGTGTGCATCTAGCAACTGCGGGTGTAATATGGTATCTAATCACCAAACTCGCTTTGCTTTTATAGACCGATTGTAAACAAGTACCTCCACGACAGTCTAAATGGTTCGACAAACTCGTGTATAATCTGCAACAGTAAAATCTTGAGTTGGGAGAAAAATGATTTAGTGTCACACTTTTATCAAGCAGATGTTGAATTTACGAAGAAATGGGAGTATAGTGAAAAAGCAAAATAACATAACCGTCTCGTCAATCTAAACGCCATATTTTAAAGGCATTCTCCACATTATCTCTAGACTAACATCAGTAAAAGTGGACAACAACCCAACTTACGACTCGTTTCAGTGGAACATTATCTCTGAAATATCGAATGCTGAAAACAGTCAAGCCCATAAAACTATGGCATTCAACAAATCTGCTCAGCCAACCTTTTCTCTTTCACCTGAATTATTGCTATTGACCCAGTATTAGCAAGAAATGATGGCGTTCCTTGTTCAATCTCCGTACGATAAATCCCACACACTTCGGAAAGGGTCTATGACTAGAAAAACCAAGCCCAGAGCTATAAGATAGGGATGATGGATCACCTTTACGTGAGTTGTAATGCAATCTTAGCATACTGACTCAGATATGCCCAATATATAAGTAATATGAGTTTATTCGTTTGTCCAAGTTACAGATTGGTTGGGTGCTACTAAAATCCAGGAAGCACTGGACAGCTGTTTCGTTCTAGTATTAGACTTCTCAGTAGAATAAACCTTCGGCTTCAACAGGGAATGGAAACTAGTACCGTCTTGTTTGTGAATATCAATATGTGATGAATACAAACAACTTAGCTTAGTACTTATTTCCAAATTCTTCCCCCCCCCGCAATTCAAATGTCTGTTTATTATCAAATATAATCAACGTTTATTCAGTTATTTAAATTGTTTAGAAGGTCTACATGCATAACACTATTTCTATACTCAAACCTTTCTAAGATGTTGCTTCATCTATTAATCAAATAACAACCGGTAGTGAACGGAGGTAAACTGGTTGTACATTAACGACAGCAGATTAGTGAAATAACAGTACTGGCGAGTCGGGCTGTTACGAAGAATAGTTAGCACTCCGCAGTATCAACAATAAATAAACAGTTCGGAACAATTACTGACGTGTTATGATATATTCCAGACCATCTAAAGTGCCCATGCATAGATGACAAAGTGGCAAGAGAGTGTACGTTCAGAAAGTTGTAACTGGTGTATTAAAACAACGTGAGCAAAACATGCATCAACAAACGTCTTATTAAATATTTACTACATAAATAGTATTTCAACAAAGGTTGCTATTCTGGTGGAAAATTATACAACTTCGATACCTCTGACCCCTTTTCTTTAAACAACGTAATAAAAATTGATTGCTGACTCCGGGCATCTACTTGAAGACTGTAACGATGGCGGTAACGCAGCTCCACCATCAGAGGGGCCAATGAAAGCACCTCTAAATTAGATTAGAATTTTAACCAGAAGGCTAAAGCCCCGAAGCAAGATATCTTAGGCCTTGGGTAGTAGAGACCGTGGCCTTCTGCTATCTGAAACTTCCTTAACCGACTTCCCTGTGGAACATACAGTAAGTAAAGATGATCACAAAACTGTTTACGATGGAATTTGTACACACAGTAAGAACATACCCTAGCTGAGCATAGTGGACTCTTTTAACATGGGCAAAATATTATTCATAATTAAGGACAATCTCCTTCAGTCCACTAGTCTACATCCTCATCGCCAGTCTGTTAATTAACTATCTAGGTCTACCTCCTGGATGGAGCTGAGAGCTTACTAAATCATCAAGGGAAATCATACTGTCTGAAACAATTGAGGATTCTGATAACTCAGGGAACTGGTTACCTTATACGGTCCTGCGCAATAAAGGTTCGGTTGAAAGCAAAAATAGACAGGATAAATTATCAAACTACCTGATAAGGCATATGGAATGAAATAATAAACTGCTATGTAGCTACATCAGGCGAAATTCTAACGAGACAGCAAATGTGATGGGTCGGCACTTATTCTGTGTCTACTGAATAACTAGTGAAATCCGACCTCCCACACCAATGTCCCCAAACCTGTCGTCAGCTAACCTATCTTGCTCAGGTATTGTGAGGTTTGGTCCTCTCTAGATCAAGGAGATTATGAAGCGTTCGCACTAATATACTTCTGGTGTCTAAAATGGAATCCATTCTAATGTCGTTTTTACTCTTATCAACATTTTTCACCACCGGGAGGATTACTCGTCGAGTGAAAAGGTACGATCTTATCAGCACACATATGTGATAATAATATAGAAGTTACTCGCTACAGACCGATTTTCATGCTTCTAGCCGTAGTAAAATTCAAGGTGAGATTAATAATTATGTTTCTGCGTAACCATTTTTTTATCGATCCCCTTCTCTTAGTATGGAAGCGCAAACTTTCTACCTGGTTGATCATGCATTATGCATCTATTGGCGATAGGTAATAGTTGACCTCTGTCAGCAGTACACAACTACTGTATGCACGTAGTCCTTTCAGATGTCCGCACAGTACACAAGTGACCCTCATAATCGTTGCTCGAAATTGAAATCCATGCTATTAGTGAGTGTTTAATGGACTAACTAAGTGACTATTTAAGTGGAAGACATCCAGCAGCTAGAGTTCACTTTGTTCCGTCTGACTAGCTTAAAATAACCGGTTGACTGCCACAGAGTTCTATCCTTATATTACCTCTCTTCTTATAGTTCATAAATGGCTTACTCTCTATCTTAGAGTCACAAACCTCTCCTACGCGCCGGCGATCTCGTGATGTAAAATAGGACACTAGGTACACCGCAATACATAGGGCTAGGAAAGGATACGATTCTGATGTACCGTATACCTAATAACCATCTTTATCCCAATAGACTACCCAATTTAGAATTCTCACACCATTGGTGTCACCTCAGTAGACACATTAAACATTTTTAATCAGTTAGACGAATATGCATGTATAGATGGAATTATGTCCACCTCTTGGAGTAGAGGCTAATTACGTTTCACCAGTTGATCATGTCGAACACCGATTATTTATTACTGCCGCGTATACCACTACTATCAGTTCACCTAACTAATCTATCCTTCGTTTTACTATTATTTATCTCTCATCTTTACTCTCGTATCTTTCTTCCCCTATTTTTCATTTAATCCATTTATTACCAAACCAGTTGTTGATTCTGGCCAACTTACAGTTCTTAGATATCCCTTCACTTATTTTCAAGTGATATGAGTCCATAAGCTAACTACCACAACAGGTGGGTACTTAATTATTCATAACTTGGCGTTCATTTTTTACTATTTGGACTCACGTCTCAAAAATAATCATACATTTCTTTCCAAAAACAGACTCTTAAGCACCAAGAAGAGAGTACAAAAAAATCAAGTCCGTCAAATGATACTAAATTTTTGATAATTCTGTGAGGCGATCTCGGAATGTTTGATTCTTGAATCAGATCTTTGTCAGTAGGACATTGAACTGGACTCGTTATAGTTTCCTCCCAGGGTTGTATCTGTTTTAAGTTGCTGTCTATAGTCTTAGGATGTGCAAGTCTTGCGCAGCATGTGTTCGAGTGTTAATGATCGTATTCAACATCCTGTTTACAGTAAGTAGTTTTTTTAGTAGTTCACTTATTCATAAAATCACATGCCTATATTTAGTCTTACTTAGAGCTGTAATTATTTAATGCATGCAGAACGCCAATTGTTGTAAATCCTAGAAATCAGTAAGATTTCTGCGTAAAGGCCCTTTTCTCCAGAAACCTTTGGTAATACACAGATGGAGGGATTATCCAAAACTTTGTCGTAACTACTCCAGCCTTTAAAAGTTGTGCTTTGTTTTTGCAATGGCAAAAATCTTGTTTTCTGGGGTTTCACTTCGTAATAGTATGCTTGTCTGGGTTGTACTGCCCTCAAACCCTAAAACAATCCGAAATCATTACTAAGCGCCTACCTTTAGTTCTAATTGCTTAATAGCTAGTTTGAAGCTCTTTGAATTTTTTTATTCTATACAGCATGATTGCTTTAGAATGTGACTACTTCATTCAGACTTACATTTTTAAGGCTGAGATCTGTGCTCATATTCTTATTGTATTATTTATGTTATCACGCTAGTAATAATACTCAGTGCATTTATAGGACTGCGAATCACTAAGTTCCAACCAATTCTTTTCATCTGCTGTAGATATCTGGGATGCTTCGTAGGTATGAGTTATTTCTCTAAATAGTTCTGTTCATGGCAAAGATACGAAACAGCATCAAATAGTAAGGTAGCACGTCAGAATGGCGTTTAGTATGGTTGTCTAGAATTCCATGACCAACGACTGCCAGATACTTTCTATAGCTTCATCAGTTACATTTGGAGTTGTCGTCATTATCGGGTTGTTTTTAAACTCAGTATTATTTAGTCAGTACAGGCTAAAACTCGCTCAAACAATTTAATTAAATTTATTGTGAGGTTGACACGTGCTATGTTAAATTATTTCTGGTTACTTGTGTATGTTTCGTGCAGTGCAACTATTTTCTGTTTTTGTACGATTACGTTGTTCTCTGGTTTGGTAACCGTCCACTATTTTGCACCTCATTAGGACTAGTAGTAACATTTATTCACTAGTTTTATGCGTTGGGATTTGAAAATTTCGACTCCTGTGCCCAAAACTTGAGACTGATGCTTCCAAACCAATTCACATATTTGCATACTTAAATATAACTGACAATGTTGTTCGAAACCTTCGCTTCCATGATCGGCGATTGAGTTGAACCGAGATATAGAGTCTTAGCATAGACATGAAAAATCAAGTATTGAACGTGGAATTCCTACAGGACTCCAGTTTATTTAAATAAAGTATTCTGTGCAGCCGAATCACATATTCAGTACTTGTCATATCCACGTAATCCCTCGCTATAATGTAACTAGATTTCAATATCAAGGCAATGGTTGAAGTATATGGGCTAAACATGTTAAGAGGGTTAACCATCGTAGTACTTCCAGACAACTATATATGATTAGTAGTAGCATTTCATTTTCCTGCTAAGTTATACTTTTGGAATCACTGTGATGTAACTGCTAAAAGATATTTCTGTCAAGCGACTTTAACTTAAAATGATGCTGTTTTCAGTTTTGATCGAAAACTAGAAAACACCACTTATGGATATGTATTTTGACTGTTAACAATAATGAGTTGTCTTTAGAAATATATAACACTAAACCTGTTTTAAGCTAATTCTATTTGGGAATCTGAAGTGTAACGGTCGTACAAGAATAAGGAAGAGATTAAATAAACTGTTGTCGTGTAGTATGTGGTTCTTTTGATACTGTCCGTGATATTATTAAATATCTGTTGACTGGATATTTACTGAATACTTCCACTATTTCTATATTCCCCTTGTCCCACTATTAACCGTCGCTATATCGTTTTCCATTCACATACACTACGTTTTCGTATAACTAATGCAACCAGTCAGTAACAATGCAGAACTTAGTAAGTGCGTACATTAGTCCAAGTTGCCATACCCCAATTGTCAGATAGCGATGAAATTGTCGGACTAAATTCCAGAGTAGTGGGAGTAATAACAGAGTTAGTATTAATAGAGTACATTAGTGATTGAAGGCAGTATTTAAAAATATATGTCAGTAAATAGAAAATTATAATGTGTTCAGAAGCTTAGAATTTAGAGGAGAACAAGGAATGGATGCACCTGCACTATTGTGAATGATTTTGAGCCTAGTCACCCACAGTCTCCAACCACTGGTTTCTATCACCGTACGGACTCCAACTAGATAGTTCACACCTATTAACATAGCTCACCCAATTGTCATTGACTTTATAAACTGGTTCTATGGTTTAATTTGGTCGTCCATAGCTTTACAGCCTACTCCTACACTAGGTAGCATTACTCGTCGAGGTAGGCGGTGGTTGGGCATACGTAACACATGCACTAACCACATCAGCTAGTGAAGATTCACTGCCTCGTCAATCGATTTGCAGTATTTACCTAGTACTCTTTCTAGACCACGTACTGCTTACTTGGCTGTCCTAGAAAACACGAGCAATGTTTCGAAAACATCTATGATCTAATATTAGAAGCTTGTGTATGTCTTCTATATTTAATGCTCATGTTTCACATCCATAAAGTAGAACTGACCGGACTACTGTACAGTAAACGCGTCCTTTGGTCGGTAGGCGGTTGTCCCGCCTACACCACACGTGTTGCAAATCGGCTAAAGGTGATCGAGCTCTCTGTATACAAGCCGAGATTCCATCAGATACTAGACCACTAGGACTGATGAAACTTCAGAAATAAGTAAAGTGGTCAACACATTCAACTACTCCACTCTCTATCACTAATTTCTGCTCCGACGTAAGCTAATCCTAAAGTAGCATTCTGCATTCGGATGAGGAAAATCGCATCCCAAACATGCATACATTGATGCTTATGGCGGTCAAATGACACTGCATCTTGTCAGGGTCTTCCTCAAATTGGACTGTGTCAGCTGCATATTGTAAGTTAACAAGTTTATTTCCAGGAAGGAGATCAACCCCTGAGAACTCAGACGACGAAAAAGTTAACTCTAAATTCATATCAATGATAATCATCATCATCAGCAACGTAGAACCGGGCACAAACGCCGTAGGTTCAAGTTGCCATACGACACTAACACTACGAGATTACAGAGGTAACGTATAGACAGAATACAACAGAGGACAGTTCGCCATAAGCTCTGATTCGACCAATAGTGTTCAAGTTGAGAGCCTGTATAAAGGTAATATACTTCTTTGGTACGCCTTTCAGTGGTAGACATTGCCAGATAACTCCATTGAACCAAACGCCACCTTAAGGTCAAGGAATACAACTATTGTTGAACGTCGAAAAGTGTGTCTATGTTCTAGAACCTTCCAATGTGTGAATATTTGGTCGATTTGGCAAGAAGGGTTTGTCGTAGGAATAGGAGAGTTATTAAGAGTCGAGGGGGGAGATTTTACCTCGAACAAGATGATATTGTTTGCTGTTAGAGGCATGAAAGCGATTTTCACTTTCTAGGTTCCCACACTATGAAAGGATATTGCTTCTTGAGGTACCTGAAACGGAAGCTGGGTTAGTGTTGGTCTTGCTGACTTGGGAGAGTGATCGCAGAGCCCAGGGGACAGCTGCTTAAGGCCGATTCTGCACGACCTTGTTATGTGAAGTTTTCGAAGTTTTAACTCCGCTCTTTAAAGGGCCTTATTACTGGAGACGGAAATCCGTGGAGTAAGGTAAGGTGTAACATTCTGAAGGTCGGCCTTTTCTAACCTCTCCCTTCTCTTGCGAAGGCAGCGTCGCTGCACATGCTGTTTATCCGAGGAAAACATTGATATCACACTCCATTGCATTCGGCAGTATGACTTCGCCCTCAGATCTTAGGTTATTGCCTTTAGTCTTATCTCTCTCCAAAAGACCTGCTTGGCATGGTAGAGCCTAGAGGAGTATGCGTTCCAACCAATATAGCTCGGTTGAGTCATCACGATAGGTAAGCCTTACCACATTAAGTTAGCGGCTAAGGTTAGGCTGTAACTAATGCCGCTGTTTTTTTTTATTGGTATTATTATTCTAACTTGACCATCGTGAGGTTTGGGTTTTGTTAGTGGGAAATAGATTGGATTAAAGCATGCTCAGTGTACGATCGTGATGGCGCACGCTGATTGGCTATTTCTAAACCAATCAGCTCTAGCGGATTGTCGCAGAAGATTCTGGGAGCTTCTTATGTAAATACTATAAATACATTATTACACGTAATAAGTTTAAATGCAGAACATAATGTTTACAAGACAGCATTTCCACATTTTTATAAAATATTATCTCATTTTCTCCCAGATGATAGGGATGGTTGTATTAGCCTCTGCTTTGTACTTCTACATTTCAACATTTGGAGTTAGAGGTGCTGAACAGCACAACATATTGGCGTATACTTACATCGTAATTGCTGTTATCGGTGCCTTGAGTTTTGTATTGGGAATATTGGGTTGTTGTGGTTCATACCACTATAGTCGGTGCTTATTGGGCATTTATTTTGCCTTGCTATTAGTTATTTTCGCCATTGAAATTGCTATTGGTGTGGCTGGATTCGTTCATAGAGAGCAAGTAAGATTAAATTTGTTCAGTGTTTGCATCATATTCTCTTATTGTTATATAAATTAAGCTACCTATCATTAATCGCTTCGATTTTCATTTATTCAATAATATTTTTTAATCCCACTGCATTCATTTTAGCCTATAGTCTTTCAATGTTGGCGTAGTGCACTAATATGTATATAGGGTTGTTATAGTGATATTTTTAGTGAGTGATTTCGTCTTTACTTTGATGGCTAAGCAGAATTTAAATCTTTAAAGACAATACTTCTTTCTTTTCCACCATTTAATTTTAGTCAAACATTGTTAGTATTAGTCTGTAATTTGTAACTTAGTTTCATTGGAGTATATTCTGTATCTTTAAACCGTGTTGTTCTTAATGTTTTCACAACCATGTGTTAATCTATTGGGTGAGATATCTTTTAGCTGACGCAGGGGAGGGTGTACCGTGTAGCAATAAGTTTTGTATTACTCTACGGTAATGAAACATTATCAATGTCTATGAACAGCGTTCTTAAGATGTAGGTTTTTGATTATAGTTATTTTCAAAACTTTACTAGCATACTGTAGGACCACCAGGTATGCAGTATCAAAGTTAGGTATGTCGTACTAGATAAGTACGGCAAATTGGTTAGTGAGATTGAGTGTTTTTCGTCTGAGGCGGCTAGAACATGTGTTACATAAACCCAACCACTACTTGCCTGGACGTGTGATGCTAACTAGTGTAGAAGTAAGTTGAAAGAAATCTAAAGATCACCAAACCCAGAGATAATACTAAAATAAAAGTTTTATTTCGCAATATAATGCCCCGTGAGTTAACTCTCAGTTTTGCTTCCACGTTAACTGACAAGTTTTAGGCAGTGTTCGATTTTTCCAAAATATGCCCTTAGTTACGTAATCAAATTATGACATTGAATTTCCCTAACACACAGTGCGTGACATAGTCATTATACAGAAAATATTTCAACAAAATAGCCTGTTTCTCCGGCTGTAATGCTATTTCGTCTAAAATTTCATTCTTTCACAGCGCTTCTTCAATTTTCTTTTTTACTGAACAACATTTTAGGCACGTGCGATTATTCATGAAACACTCAAAGAAGGCGTTGATGACTGGAAAAATTCCAATAATGAAGTTCGATGGATGGATGCAGTCCATGTTATGGTAAGATGCTACATAACTGCTTTTGCTGGCCGTTTATTATAGTGATATTTAAGAATAATTTGTTAGGCTGTTTCGTTTATACTTGTATAGATACTTCATTTGGCGTATCATTTCTGAAAAATTTCGCCATTAGTATATGTAGTTAGGTCGTTATGGCATTTGGTTTACAACTAGTAGGTTATATGTTTGGGCTACGCTCCACCTACTTCATCACAAATATTTTTACGTTATAAATCAGGGTATTCAGAAGACTATCAGCATCAGGTCCGATTCATTAGTTTATGCGTTCAATGTTAAAATACAACTGTCTTAGTGTGAATTTCTCTTTCAACATCAAACAGTGTGTGAACGTGATTAATATGAAATGAGGATTATAACTTAATATTGATGACAATAAACCACCTGAAATCATAGTCTGTAAATTATTTTATATTTTCAGTATTTAAAGTCATCGGTTTATTATATTTTTATTTATACACATAAATCATTGTTTATAAACGCATAAAATAAGCACTATGCAAACAATAGTTTGTGAAGAAAACAATGATAATGAGATAATAGAATTAATAAATAAATTAACAAAGTATGTGATGAGTGCTACAGCAACCAATGACTCATTTCACTTTTATTAAGAGCCCAATAGAAAACTGCAACAGGATCGCCACTGACTTGTATTCTGAGCTATATCTGCTCCACAGGAACATGTAACTAGAACAAATAGACGGATATTAAGTTGGTAATACGCGGCACCTTGCTCCTTACATGTTTATGAGTTAGTGGGCAACTAATATAGATTACTCAAAATAAGACTTCATAGAATGTTTTTTCATAGGGAATTAGGTAAACAGTTTGTCATGATTTCGTTAAATTTGATTCATCTATTGAAAATGTAATTGTTAATAAAATACATCTCGTTTGCCAAATTTCTATGTTTTATTTCTTAATGGTGATTATGAAAGTAATAGTTTATTATCCTTATATCGGTCTGTTTATTTGAATATTTGACAGCGATTTATTTTCTTATCGGAATCACTAAGTGAAATCTTACACATTAGGAAATAACGATGAAATATTGTATCCTTGTCCTTCTAGTTCCAGTGTTGCGGTTACAATGGACCTATGGACTATGGTATTACTAGAGTCCCTTCATGTTGTTTGAATGATGAATGTGCTATGGATTTCGCTTTGCTCAGTTTTAAAACGGTAAGCATTATTTTCTGTTAATTTTTGTAAACTAGTAAATTTATTTGCTTAAAGTAATCTACACATTTCTTGTTTATTATTGTTTTGAATTCCTGATTAGCTTGACAGTTATTCGTCACATACAATCAGCTAGTCGGTCATGTACAACATAAAATCTGACGGATATATGCATCTGCCTACATTGTGATAGTTCAATTTACATGACGAGATGAATGCTAGATAGTAAAAAGTGCTAGTAATTTAATTGATAACAAAAAAATTAAGTAAAACATGATCCTAGGAGAAAAATATCAAATAAGCTTAGGATTTTATGGAAATTAGAGTATCTCATGCAACCAAATCTCTTTATAAATCTGAGTAACGCAAAAATAACAAGATTTGCAGAATAGCTTAAAATTACAAGGAGTTATACCGAATTAAATATTTGAGATACTTTATCTGTTGAGGTTGAGATGAATGTTTTTTGATGAAGAAAGAAGTCATCATACTTAAAATAGACATACATGATATACTAGCAATTGTAGTTAAATTTAATGAGTATTTATGTACTGAATTAATAGTGGAAAAGGTGGGAAGAGTAACGTAATCATTGGGAAGAAATAAAAAAGTTAAGGAAAATATTATATAATCGTGATAAAATTAAAATAAGTGGTTGCATAATTAGTCGATGGATTTTGAACAAAAGTCGTCTGTCTGAATATCTGTGTGATTGCGTAAGAGAAAATTAATATTTCCACCAAGGTAGTGAGAGGCATATCATGCTATCTTTCTACATACAAAGGTTAGGCTTAAAACGTCTGATGGCGGTTGCCTCTGCAAAACGTAGTAATAATGTTGTTACTTGTCTGTTGGCTATTTTAAATGCTTCTGTAACAATTACATTATGCCCACCGCCAAAAAGATGTTTAGAGATTGCGCTTGTAAAAACGATGCTACTTTCCGGACGTAGGTTCTTAGGAATATGCTCAGAAAACGTGATGGAAGTCATTTGTACATTCCTTCCTGTATACCTGCTACTGCAAGTAGGTGTGAATTCATAGATGCAGCTGGGGATGACATTTTAAGAGTATGTTGATCTATCTTTGAGTGGTTTCACGAGCGTTTAGTGCTATACAAGGAAATCAGCTGAGCTGGATAGGTTCTCTTCAGTTCTGTATTGCTTCTTTGATTATTAGCTCTAAAGGTCTTATCTCGTTTGAATGAAAGGCGTATAATGAACGATTGTTTCTTCATAGTTGGATGCTTATCGATTTTGGGACTTAATGTTCCATTTTACGTTTGTTCATTGTATGCAAGTATACAGTTAGTAGAAACGATTGATGTAATTTGTAAATACTCTGAAACATGGAATTATTATTATGAGTATTAAAGTAATAATACTCTGTGGTGTTAAGAATACTAGGTATATAGGATGAATACAGAGAATAAAAGTCCAAAATAGTTTTAAAACTCAGGGTCTAAGTAAAGACCCTGGTCGATTCTGATCAATGTCATCCGATATCTCCATTTGTTGATTACGGTTATCTGCAGATCTAAACCAAGTAGTTTGTATCTGTTAGTATGGCTCAAGCCAACAATGAGTGGTATTATGAACTAATGTCACATTGTAATCTGCTCACACTAAGCATCATTTCTAACTTTTTTTCATTTTTCGTAACTAGTTGGGTTTGTTTGTAGCGGTTAAAACAATCGACATTTAGCTAAATGTAACAACTGTCGGATATTTACTTCATCTACTTTAATGCGTTAGCTTAATTATTAAGGTATCCAAGATTCGATACCATTAAGTTGTAGGTTTGGGTCTCACCCCACCAACTTCATTTTGCGACTTACGAAGCAGTTTGACTAGGCCTCACAATTAAAGTGTAACTCACAGTCAAGTAAAGGGATCTGTATCTAGTAAATGAGTTGAAACATTTTGGTTTAGATGACGAATACCGAAAATAATGTATGAATATCAGATGCGAAATATTTGAATTGTAAAAACAACAACTAGATTTAAATTATGAATCAACGACGAAAAAAGATAGCATGGTTTATGAATTAATATCATGGTTGATCCGAATCAATATAGAGGTTTCTTGATCCACCGTTAATATCTAAATTATGTATATCCTTAGTTGAGAGGTTTCTTAGTTTCCCATTGGCACTTAGATTGTCGATATTGTCTTGGATTGTGAGGGAAGCAGTTAATTGGGTCACCAAAGTATATCTTTATCTCGACAATGTTTAACCAGCATCGTAGAGACGACTTTTTGTTCATTGGTTGCCAACAGGGACGTTAAATGTTAATGTCGTCTGTGATAAATTTACATGGTATTGGTTTTGTATTCGATAGCATTCTTATTGATTTGACAACCTACATGTTATGAAAATGGCCTCAACTTGCAAAACTTCCATTTTTTTGGTCGGTTACTATACGTATGTTGACTTTTCGGTTATTCTATGGACACGATTTGCTGGAATACTATTCACTACGACTCCGGCGACTATATGAATTGATTTCCAACTTCTCTTCTGCCGATCGCTGGCATTGAGTTGATTCTGTGGTTGCCCTAGTTTTTGTCTTCTCTTCGGCTTCCTCCTTGTCAGTGTGTACCATCGTAAATATCGAAAGCTTGGGACCAGAACTTACGACATTGTCTCCCCAGACCGGACCAAAGTATTGTCATGTGTGATATCTCTTAACCATTGATACTCAGCATTATCAACATCATTAGGAGTTAACTTGTGATCTTAGTCTTATCGATGTGATAAACTAGAATTGACGGTTGAAAATGTTAAGTATTGTAAATAATCACGATCAGCTTGACCTTTTGACCCAGTAAATTTATGTGTTGAAACCCTATAATCATCGCCTGACTCCACTATTGTCTGTTGACGAATAGATAAGTTGTAATACTCTCATATAAAAGCAATATTTACCCATAATCGAGTACTCAAGCCTGTACTAATTGTTACATGAGTCATATTTCATTTTTGTTATTATTTCAGATTTTGTTTACAACCAAATGATCTTTTGTTTCTTTCTGTTTAATGTTTAGGGTTGCAAAGAAAGGATTGACAATATAATGCATAATTTCTTGATCATATGTATTTCAGTTATTACTGTAGCCCTTATTGAAGTAAGTTTCTTATAATATATGCCATGAATGTAATACAAACTTCTGTGTTTTACATTTCACTTAGTCAATCATTCACAACTTGAAGTCTGATACATATGCGTCTGTTTGATAAATGTTGGTTAACTAAGTCTTCTTAATATCATATTATTTCTAAAGATGGAACTGTGTAATACCCAACCTAAAACATCCCTACTGGTTTGTCAAATGTGCGATCTTTTTCTATGTATATTCCTAAAAACACTTTGTAGTTTCAAGCAATTTTGTAATAAGACTTTTTACAGTTATACTGTTGAATGGACAATTGTTATATGGTTTGTAACAATAATGCATATCCGAAGTTATCATTATTATTGTTGGATAGTTAACTGTAATATCCGATGTAACCTTTGGTACGAGCTCCAGATCGCTTTTTGCTAACTTAACGTAGTGATTGACTCTCATAATGACCCGCACAAGTTATGTTGGCTTGAACCGACAACATACTAACAAGTGGTAAATGAAGTAAACTAACAAAAAGCAACGAAATCGAATTAACATGATGAATGCTGGAGCATAGTTTAACAATAAGGAATGAAATGAAACTAAGTATGATAGTATAATGGAACTTAGGAGCTAAAAATGATTGAGAGTGAATATACTTTCGCTAGTGGGACTGATTCTGATCCATGTCGTCACCTAATATCTCCAACCTTTTATTTGATTATCTTACGGACTGTAGCCAGGTAGTCCGCACCTACCACTACAACTCATATTAACAATCATTGACTAGTTGTCTTTCGTCCTACTTCTACACCATCCGAAATAGTGCATCGATGTAGGTAGGCGGTGGTTAGCATTAGTATTGCACGTTGCAACCTCAGTCGGTATAGTTTATTACCTCATCAACAAATGGATGAACTTAATTTATTAACCGTAACTCAACATTTTCCGTTTACTTCTAATTATTTTGGCTTCTGTCTCTTTTTTTAGCTGATCGGTTTGATATTTGCGATGACACTCTGTTGTGCTGTTAATGGGCGTGATCCAAATGCTTATTATCGTGCAGTACAAACAGCATAAATGAAAAACTATTTACTCCCATCCGCCGTCATCACCGTCTGTCGTAATTTTGAATCATTTACTATTTCATTGTCTCTGCTTACTGTTTCTCCTATGATTTGATTGGAAATGGTTTACTTCTATAAGTGAGAAAAAATACTGTAATCATATAATGCTTTTTTTAGTCGCTACTGCGTACAAACAATAGTCATTTTCATCATTTCACGTGTTCTTTTACTCTTCTTAAATATGCATCTAAGAGAGATCTACAATAAGAAGCAAGTTCAAAGAAGACATCTTGTCGAAGATAACATCTTTTCTCACTCTTCTATGAACTATCAACTTTATGTCCCAGTGTTGTGTCGATTTCTACATGTGATCGATACACTTAAATCTCAATAAGGTATTCATTGTTATTTTGTTACGGTTCGTCATTTGTTCTTGTTAAATCCTCTTATTGTATAATAATGTTAAAAGTTTCAGTATAAAGTAATCATATACATACTACTATTTTAATAAGTATTTTAATATATATGAATTAAGAAGAAAGAATCTGTTGGATTTTTTTAATTTTCACCATTTCACCCATTTTCTTGTGACATTTAATTCTTTAATGACTATTTGCTGCTTTTATGTATGTGTGTGTGTGCGTGTGTGTGTAGATACATTTATATGTACCTAACTGTTTACTTCAGAAAGAACTGCTTTCTGTTCTCTTCTTTCTTGATGATAATTCTATTTGTCTATCATTCATTTTTCATTTCAGCTTCATAATTGTGCGTATCATTTGTTATATTCTTTGTTTGTTTAATTCATCCTTAATCAAAGATTGTAGTATCATGTATTCAACTGTTATATTTGTGTTCTGTTATACTTAATCAGTAATCACTTCTGTTATTCCATTTATATACACGTTATAACACTTCTCTATAATTAATTATACATTCACTTTTACATGTTAATGACAATGTAATCGAACCATTTGTTTATTTGAAATTCATATTTGAAACTTCTGATGATTACTGTCATGATTGATACCATTGACATGGTTACTGTATTCTTTAAATTTGCTTCGGCGTTGACAATCGTTTTACAATATACAGCGTATATATATATACATATATATGCACACATCCATAGGGAATGGTCTCTTTTTTTTTTTATAAAAATATGTTGTTTATTAAATAGCATTTCGAAATATACATTATATATGTGTTACTTGATTTTATACCTCGTGGAGAAATATTTCCAAATATTGACTATAAAAGTGTTATTGTTGTAACGTAGGACATTATATAAACTATGTAGATTTCGACTTAATCAGTTGGTAGTTAGTGTCCGTAAATACTCCTGAACTGATGTGAGCTTGCGCCTACTCCCACTATTTATGGTTAATCATTAGAAATGCTCAAAAAGTATGTGTGTCTGGGACGTTGTATGAGTGGTGATAGTGTGACATATGCATAATAAAAACCAGATCGGCTTATGCCAATCTGGGTCATCTTTGACGCCGTTGTGATGCAAGTATCATTACAAAAGGTTGGGTTTCAAATACTTCAGTGTGAGCAAAATTTTTTTATTCCTGTGAAAGCAGATTTGCGAGCTTAGAATATTCGGCTTTGTTCGTTTTGTCGTTAAAAATTTCTTCATTTTACATTTGTACGCTACAAATTCCGAAAAATGTGCATTTCTACTGTGACTCTCTGTGAACATCGGGCGAATATTTATTTAAGGAGCGTGGCTCAGTGGTAGGACTATCACTAAGTTTGCGTGAGATCGGACTCAAAACCTAACAGTATTTAATTAATCTGGTTTTCGTGCCATAATGAAGTACTGGCTCGTAGGCTTGAATCCCACTACCTAGCTTGTCCTCTGCGACTAGGTGGGGTCAGTGCCCCTCACACCCACAGTGTGATTCGAAGCCAAACACATAAATTTCCTTCAAAACAACAGTTTCTACAACCTATTTTCTAATTGAAAACTACGAGACAATTCTTCTGAGAGCTGTTAATCTCTAAGTATCACTAATAACAATATTAAAATGTTGGGCAGTGTATCTAGTTAGGAATATAGATTAATGAATGTCAACTGAATCATTAGGACAATCAGATTCCGACCTCCAGCTGGTTCGTGGATACGCATTGGTAAGGTGTAATTAGCTGTTTAGTGGTTTTCCCACTACTTCTTTTACTAAAATCAACCTATGATTTAAAATTATTAGGCTACACGCATCACTTTTAATTCCTGGCAATTAAGAACCCTCAAAATCTTTAGTTATCAATGTGCTGAGAATGGCTTATATCCTTTAAAGATTTTTAGGTTGTCAGTATTTTGATTACTAGTAAGCTGCCCTAGTCACTACAACCACTGATTGCAGTTATCATGCGGACTCGAACTATGTAGTCGGGATTAACTAGTGGATGGCTTTATAAACTTATAGTTCGATTGAAATATATCATTGATATCTAACAGTTATATACTCTCTGAAAAGTTTGTATTACTTAGTTTCTATCCCTAGTGCGGTTGTAGTTGCTCAATTTCTTTGAGAAGTCCTATACTATTATGAAATACGAGTATAGTTCTGGCTTTTAGTGATTGTCTAGTGTTCGATATAAGATAACATTATATCGATTAGTTATCAAATGATATTCTATGCAAGTCTTTATTTTTTCTCAAAGCTAAAACAAATACATTTCCATTAAATAGAAGTTAACAGTACTAATTTAGATTGACTGTATAATAGGTTATGCATTTGGGGTAATATGTCGATTATCATCATACGGGTACAGTATCTAAAGGTAAACATTAAAGAAATTACATTTCATTCAAATTTACATTATGATATTTTTGTTTTTATTACACTGTAACACTTCTAAATAGTGTTAAAATAGTTGTAACAATAAAAACCATTGTTATTTTAAGTGAGTTGTACAGATTTGTAATATTACACTACAAAAATCAGGAGGCATTAGATAACTCTTTCTTTCTAATATGGAACTGTTCAGTGGAAATGTTTATCCACGATACAGCATCAACAGGTCTTGTAAATAGCACTTAACCTTCAAACCGTTATGTTGATATTCACTAGTGTACGTTCTTTACTTCGATTGAATTGTGATAATGCATAATCATTGTCTAGTGACATTAATAATATGTTACTCTTTGGTGGTGGTTGAATACTTCTTTTCATAGCTTTTCAAACTTTTCTTCTTAAAGTTAGTCGCTAGTAAGCGTATAATAAGTATTTTTAGTATACGATGCTGTGGAAAAACATTATGCTGGAGACTACCTAATCACTGCTAATATTTCTGTTCTACAGGGCTCAGTCTCCAATAAAACCATGGTGGCTGGGTTGTTTAGTTATTCACTTTGATCGATAGGATACAATCAGTATTATAAAAGATTAGACAAATATCACATCGGTTACTACTCAATGATCAGTCAGTGTAAACAAGGTGTTGTGGTAATTGCTGAATGCTTTCTGTTATTCAGTGATTGTCAAACAAAGGTTAGTTCGGGATATGAGACTTTAAATAACTCTACTTATTGACAATCAACAATAGAAATACCGATGGATATAACTTCCATGACCCTAGCTTGATCATAACATAAGCTGACTATCATATAACAGCCCAGTACTTATTAATCCACTCACATTAGTTATATATCAGAAATCAAAGGACCAAAAGTAAGCAGGTTCACACATGTCATTGTTATTCAAAACACACTATGACTTGAATAACGTGCATGAGAACAACATATAGCAAAATAAGAATTTACATGTTATACCAACCATAATACAGTAGATTACATAAGGGTGGTTGGTTAATAGATTGTAAGTACAAAAATCAGGTAATAGAAACGCTTAGTTGTTTCATGACAAATTTTGACCATAGGTGCTACCTAGAAAAGGTGATCAAGTTTATCTATTGTGATAAAATAGACTGGCTACATTGGCTGAAACAATTACCACTTTAGGTTCTATTATGTCGCGCAGGAATATTAGAAGCAACAAATCGAAGGTACAAGTGGAAAGTCGTTCTGCCAACTGTACAGGTGCTTGACAACAGTAAGATGTTCTCTTTAGACAACTAACATTGAGACAATGTTACCTCTCTACACAGGAAGGACAGGGTTAGAAACTGTGGGCCTTAAATATACACACTACACACTTTGTATTCTGAATTACAATCACAAAGTAATGCGGTAAGAACTCATTAATAGTAATAGTGGTATTGTATTACACTCCTGTGTAGTAGGAGTACAAACAAGTCATCAAGCAGATTGACCAGGAACATATACTCGATCATATTGAAATGCCAATGTCTTAAATATAGGTAAGAGTAGTGGGGTAAGAATATAACGGTTAATGACATATAAGGAGTATGAAGGTCAAACTAGCATACTACACTATGGCAATGTATTAAAGGAAATAAGTAGGCAGGCACACAAACACCCACGTATAAGAAGAGATACATCAATTATAACGCATAGTACAGTGTTTATGAAGACATCAAGGCTTTAAGTACACATAAGTCAAGTGACTATGTAAGTCCACATGAACTGATGATTGATGATCACTACACTATACTTTAATGATCTCAGTTTTTCAAAACACGGCCTTTATAAGTATGGATTTAACTCTCCAAAAATCGCATAAAAAGACAATGTTGCCAGACTCAAGTAGCTGTCCATTTAGGCGATACGATAATGCTAGGACCCTCGTCTAGCTTTGTTATATTAATCCCAATGATCTTTAAATATATTAATTTAATAGCAACATTTAGCTTAAGTTAAATATTAAGTATAGCATATGAACTTAACAGAATTCCATGTAACTGATCTGAATCTCTGCTTATTCAAGTACACAAAAATTAACTGAAATACTCTTATGATAAACATAATGTAAATTGCTTCGGTAGTTATAATATCGAGAACAGTTGCTTCTGTAATCATGGTATATATTCCGGATGATCATAATGCCATGTTAACCTCCCTCTCAGTTCCCAATTCATTATTGCCCTTGTTTTGCATTAATGTTATTTCACTAATTGATTAAGCTTTGTATGCATATAAACGAATGGGTGAAATATAAATTAAATCTGATTGGTGTATTATCTTGCCCAACTTCTAAGTTTCAGGATCATGGCAAATTTTAAAGCATCAATCAGTCAGTCTTACCATTCTCAGTCATCGTATTGGCTACGTCTAGGTTGCATCGATATTTTAGCTAACTTTAGTTGACAGGGTAGCCGTAGAAACCAAGGAGCACTGTACAGCTGCTTCGTCCTAGCATGGGACTCTTCGGCAGTGTGCAGCCTCAATTCTGCCCAAGGAATCTGGCCTAGGACCATCAGATTGGTGAATACCCAACTCTGCACCACTGGACCGGCATCTAGTGGTAAAATCCTCACTTTCATCAACCTACGATACACAACGACCACCATATATGTCATCGGTGATAAATATCCAACTGGCGACAAACTTGAACTCCATCAATCACGATTTCTCACAAGAACTTCCGGAACATCTTAAAGTTAATCACTACGAAACTAATTAACATAACTAAACTAATGCTGTTTTGCTGTGATTGATATCCTACCAACATAAATCTATGACAACTTCAATCAACTAAACTTAATACTAATCTTCATAAAATCATATCAATTCAATCTAGTTAACCGTTATCCATATTGTTTAGAGTTCATGACATATTAAAATCTTAGCAAGTCCACCTTTTAACTAGATATCTAATAGATAACAATCATTACCAACTGTACTATAATTCATAATATAAATAAAGTAATTTATATTATTTTACATTGATATTTAATAGTCTAGTCATATAAGTCAATAGTATTTACATAATATCAATGTACATGTCCTTAATTGTTTAAATTATATACTTAATCAACACATTCAATTCACCAGCTTATCAGATAATAATAATAATAATAATAATAATAATAATAATAATGGTAATATTAATAATAATAGTAATAATAATAATAATAATGGTAATAGCAGTAGTAGTAGTAATAATAATAATAGTAATGGTAATAATAATAATAACAGTAGTAATAGTAATAATAATAATAATGGTAATATTTACTTGAGTAGAATAACCTTAATATTATTCACTTATATGTAATTGAATCTAATATAAAAACATTTACACACCAACAAATAACAATTGAATAATGAATGGTGTTTGTTTAAATTAAAATTATGTCTATATAAATACTGATAATATAAAGTATATAAGTAGTAATTATTATAATTAAGTAAGTGTAGAGATTGTTAAATTTACAATCATGAAATGATCTGGATTAGATAATCATTTGAAAATCAAATAAGCCTAGACAATTATTTTATTTTAATATTTACTGGCATGTATATGATTACGTAATATATTGTGAATTGTAATTAGGTGTTTCAAAGATTGTTGTATTTTAATTTGAATTAGATAAGTGGAATCTAGGGTGCATACAGCTGAGAAGTTCTATACGATAACAAAAAAGGTATCCCGTATACCCTGGTTTTCAATGGTACCCTGTTAACATTAATCTGTGACGAATCCAATCAACTAAGGTTAATACCAATCTCCACAAACCATCTCAATTCAAGTAGATAAGCATTGAAAGCAGGGAGCACTGGACAGCTGTTTCGTTTTAATATGTGGTTTCTCTACAGGGAGCATCCATGACTCCACTAGGGCATTGAACCCTGGACCTTCAGGCTAAGCACTGAAGGCCCAAATGTTAGACCCTGAGAAGGATTTCCAACGCTTAATATTTTTAACTCAGTCAATTAGCAAGTAATTTTCGAAACTTCATCCAATGCTATCGATGGGTAATGGCTTCAACTATGACACGGTTGGACTCCACTGGCCATGTCTTTTCACTAGAACTCCAGGAAAGTTAGTCCCTAGTAAGATAATATTGATTCGAATTGGGCGTTGTTAAGATTGTTCTTGTCGGTATTACGAATTGTGAATTGATTAAAGTTCGAAATTTCAACTGTTAAATATTGGTTCAATATATTTTGATGAACCTGGGCTCTATCTACTTTGGGAATGTGTAATATTAAGAAGTTTCATGTCAGGACAGTGCTCCCTGGTTCTTTGAGCTGAATGATTTGATTTGATGGTTACTAATATCACAATCGTGTACATCAGGAATAACCAAGTGACTTATAATCTAAACTTTAAGAAATACTCAACAAACCCATCAACGGCGGATGTCAAACAGAAAATTCTACTCCGTATGATTAGCATCATTATTATCACAAACAAACTACTAAAACAGTTAGACATAAGTCACTTCTGATAACACAATCTTTTTATAATCATTATTATGCAAACCAAAGGGTGCAACAATAAAAGAGGCAGGACTAAAGAACAAGTACAATTTTAAGTGACTGTTGGTTTGACCTTAGCATTAGGTATCTGCTAGGGTTTCGCAAATTAAAGAAAACACCTGAATATTTGCTAGCTAACGTATGACCAGAAACACAACAACAGGTAAGCTAAGCTATTTCACAGCGCCCCAGTCCAGCTAACTAGAGGAAGAAGTCCAAAGTCGGCAAAAGCGTCTAATTCCACAGGCAGCCTGGCAAACGGAATGATAACCACAAATCTCATGCATATATATACAAAAAAGAAAGCGTCCTTGGAATTCCATAAATAGCGTATTAAAATAAACAACGAACCAATAAGATTCAGCGTCTCACAAAGTAGGGAACACATACTGAAGGTGAAAAATGAACTTTTTGGCGCGAAAACGAGAAATTTAAATTTGCAGAAATAAATTCCAAAAATAACAGGTTTGCCAAGACAATTTTAAGGATCTGACATCCCCAACAGTATGCGAAAATTAACTAGTTAGAAACTAGTTTAAGATGAAATGATATTGCTGTTAGAATAAACTACCAAAATGACGCATTACTCAAATAATTACAATAATTGTACATGATTAATAAATGTTTCAAAGTTATCTAATGGTTGTAAACTTTTAAAGTCAAAGTAATTCCTATGCAAATATCCATCTATGTAGCAATAAAGCATTTTTCTAAGAGTTCATTTATATTTGTGAAGGTAGTTTTCTAATCTAGACCACATTACTTTTATGTTATCTGTGTGAATTCCTGTTGTGGAATCCACAAACTACCTCCTGTGAACGACGATATGATGATTGTATTCAAATCTTCATAGTCACTTGTAAAACTTCAAATCATCAGCGAAAACTGCTATTCCTGGTTCGACATATTTTTTAATAACTGAAATTAAGGTGGACTTTTTGAAATCCTTTCAATGTTCCTTTCCGAGATATCGATCCCAAATGTTAAATATCTACTGCAGATTTTGGTATAAAAACTACTTACCAATACTGTATGAATGCGATGTCCTCGATTATATTTGGGTTTTCTGAGAACCATTTGATCAATCTCAACAATTTTGCCAACACCGCCCATAAACAATGGTGTTTTCATTAGTATCTCCAAGTAGACTTCTCTGCAGTACTGATAATACCGAACAGATATAACTTCGCTAACATCTGCTTTGGCTGCATCTACAGTTACAGGTGTCTCTAATAACTACTGCATAACTAGGACCATTATCTTCAGGAGAGAAATTTTGGAACATGTAAATAATAAACCAAATCTAAGTGATTTATTTCGCCAAAATCTATTATACCGAAATGTATGTTTATCACACTTCTCCAAACATTCATCTATATGCATAGATTCACCACAGTTGCACAAATATGTTCTTCGAAGTAAACCTTTCTCCTGCAAATAGCTAACAATGATCAGCTAGCATGCAATAAATCGTGTACATCGTTAACTAAACTATGTTCAATGATCTTGAAATGGAAAAATGCCATCTGATTGGTTCATTCCCATTTCTCAGTCCTGCTGTAAATGATGACACAACAAATATTATGTACATCAGATATAGTGGCGGCATCCACGTCTACATATACACCAACTAGCTATTAAACCCCGTAATATATCTTTATTAATATCAATACATGTGAGCAATTATTAATATGAATGTTATTGAAGAAGAGACAAAATATTGGACAAAAGAAGTACAAAAAGAATCAGAGAATTTTCAAGAGCCTTTTACTCCAGTCACTTATCAAGCAGCAAGCATATCAAAGTCCATTCCATCTACCAACTGATAAAACTAAGAACTGACCTGTATAAAGTCAGATGTCAGGTCAAAGAAAAAACTCAAAATAAATGAAAATTCGATCACAATATAACTATACATAACAACCAATTGAACTACACGTCAGTAGAACAAATCACTTAGTTAATAATGGGGAAATTCGAAATGCCCACATCATTCAAAAGTATGTGCTCTGTTGATGTCAGATAGTAAATCGATGAAACCTTCACAATTAAACAATCTCGATCACAGAACAATACATCTCGAAAATAGAATAAAATTATAAAAACATAAACATACACGTTGAACAAGCTAATGGACATTTACACACGATAGGTTAATGGATGAGAGCTACGTACTGTTTTCCAGTTTTAATGTAAATATCAACAATGAGATCCAGGTAAAAGTACAGTTGGGAAGTTGACATGTCTGGAAGATGACATGTGGTTGGTCAGTGTCGTGTGACAGACATGTGCGACATAGGCTAGATCCTATATATATCATTTGTATGTTATTGGTTTATATTATAGTAATACATGCGTGTGAGTGAATAGTCGGTTTCTTGATAAATCAGTCAGATCATCATGTCTGTGTGATAGAATAAGACAAGTCTGGGTGTTAGCTGTAAGATATCACGTTGCGGATAATCAGAATTGATAAAATCGGCCATCTCTACTTAAGATATAACAGAAGTCCCAAAGAGGACAAAACACGTGGCCTGGACATCATTACTAATCAATACAAGTATACTAAAACTTGTAATAAAACGACTACATTATGTTATGCTAATGTAATTAATACAGTGAAGTTTGGGAATGTGAATTTCTTGTTGTCAGTTTAGTAGTCTAATGTATTCATGATGTTCATGTGAACTGATGAACTTCATTTAAATGCCTGGTGAGGTCATACTAGGATTCATACTAGGATGCAAAACACATTTAAAGTGCTTTTTGGTTTTTAATAATCACCTGCCTTCAGTTGATATCAATTCTTGAAGAAAGTAAAACACAAACTTTTGGTAAAGTTAGTTACTTAGATCCTAGAGCCCTTATTGTCTCTCGAAGTTAACATCATTAGTACAAATAACAATTAAGTGAAGAACACTATGATGTGTCTCCATCTATATTAGTCTACGTAGACAATCATCCTTGAAAGCTTTCACAACTAGAGTTGATGCAACATAAGATTAAGTTAATTAACAATCAATGAATATATTGAAATAGATAGAATCAATTAAAGGAATCATAAACGAACTAAAGGTAATGTAACAGGACTTACATTAAGATATAGAAATCAAATTCACTATTGAGTCACTATTAGTAACTTTTAAAGAAATTCTCATAACTTACTTCTAATTAAAGTTTATGATAATGAAGTTGTCTAGAAAAACAATGAAAGCCTTACACCTAAATAATCTATCTCAGGAAACATAGTCCCATTTATTGTTTCAGACGGATTACGACTTAACCAGGACGCGTAGTTCATCCTATTTGAAACTAGTCAGTTGGATGTACCTACACTCTAGTGTTGATGTTGATGGATTCTACTTATCAGTCATAATCTAACCCAAACGACACTTGTAAACTATTGCTATATTAAAGGAATTCACTCAGGATACACATATGATAACAGAGACTGACCAATTTCAGTTCATGACAAATCAACGGGAAGACCCATATAAATTCTAATTACATAACCCTTCCAAACTACAAATGTCATCCACCTTCACGACTTAAATTTAAATTCAGAATTAAACATAATAACTGAAAATTATCTCTAACTCAAGTTAAATGATAAAAGTTTACAAGGATACAGTTTAGTCCATGGTGAAATAGTGGCTATACATTACCACTGTGGTATTTCATACTAAGAAGAAGTAAATGTCTATTAATACTCGCTGGTTTTAAATGGCATCCAACTATGATCAATCTAATATGAATATATATATATATATATATATATATATATATATATATAATTTGATTTGTTTGGTTGGTTTATTGGCTTGTGTTTTTCTTCACTTGTGGCTTGGGACTGGGTGGGCATCGCGAAGACGTTAGGTATCAACTAGACTAGCGTATTCGTCATTGGTCTCTGTAATTTGGCGAGCACAATGTCGTATCAATTAGTTAGTCGTACATCCCATCATATTAACTTAGCGTCATAACGGTCTCGCATTTAAATGATATGATTTGTTTCTTTGTACTATTTAAACTCATGTTAATTTGATTGTTATTTAATTCCTGAAGAAGCAACTTAAATTGAAGCTACAAAACGTCAGAAATCTAAAATTTCAACATATTGGAATTGTACAAGCTTTCGTGGTGTGGGCGCAGGCCAACGTGTTGTGAAGAATATGATAAATTCTTTTCGAACATATAAATCGTGTTCCAGAATTTTAATAAGTCTCAATTTTAAGGGAACAGATGCTTTCTGAACATTTTAGGTTGTTTCCGATGTTCTACATCTCTGAAATGCTTAGAGACAGCTTCGTGGAAATTATTAGGCATAATCTAGTTACTTTGCAAGATACACATGATCCACAGTAATATAATCAAATTCAACTGATATCTCTATATCTCAATACTGAGCAGAAAAGTGGAAATGTGAAAGAGTTACATATCTATGATAAGCGATCGTTTGATTTTAGAAGCTTCTAGAAAATATGTTGAAATCAGTGGCAAATTTGACAATTACTCAATTAAATTCAGAGGCCGTGATGAGATGTTTCCAGACTAACAATGGACCATTTCAAAAAATATTGACTAATCAAAGGTTACCCAGTATACGTCATAGCCTGTGAAGAATTCTTTCGAAATTATCTATGTCACAACAAATCAATAAAATTAATAGTGGCCGATTTTTTGAACATTAGTGGCTACTAGCTTCGAAATGGATTACACGAGAACTGTGACCTGTACATCGACTGATTTCTGAATAGTGAACAACTTCATGTTTGCCTATAGATAAAACTGTAGCATTGTCACTAACCAAAGTGACTTGATGTCGAGTAAACCACATTTGATGTTAGAGAATCGGCAAGAAACTAACAACTAGAGAAAAATGAGATCAGCTAATGTAAATATCTCAGCCTTATAGATGGTTAATTTCGATTCCAAATATCTCGATAATAACATCTTGAATTATGAAACTGGGCTATCCGGTGCCGAATCGCATAGGAAGCATCTATTCCTCTAAGAATGAAGGCGCGTATTGGTGACAAAAAATATGAAGGCCGTGAAGAACAAACTGAAGGTGAATTAAGAAAGATAGTTTGACATAAGAAAACTTTGCATTATCTTCAGTCATAGAATTTATTATAACCACTAGCCCCAATAACTGACAAGACGTATCATTTTCCTTTGAGTGAACAACGAATGTACAGAATGAAGGAATCAAATCTACTAGGTTATGAAGATGTTTATCCGCTAGGAAACAGCTGATCAATATGTTAAGAAATTGACATGGACAGATCAAGTTTATCCCACGATTTCTTGATGTTTTAGTAATCCATGATATATACACTAAAATAAATTCAATAGTACATTCAAATATTGAAAACAAGTAGAAATGAACTGGTTATTTTCGATTTTTTATATCTACTAAGTGACTACTGAAATTTTTCAATTCCCATTGAGAAAGCGTTGATCTAAGCACCAGCCAGTTTATATTTCCTACTTGGTACCCAAAAAACATGTTGACTTTAATAAATGTCAGTCGAGTAAGGTTATATTACAAGATATACTGAGATAATAGTCAAATTCTGATTCACCATTGGCAAAACCATTAGGGTGTCAATCACTTAGATTAATACCTTAAGTGTATCTGACAAGGGCAGCCGAGATATTTTTTTCGAAAAAAGGCATTAAATTCACTAATATGCTTTGTATTCCAAAGATGACAGTACGGAGGTGTGATAAATGACTAGGTGAGTATTAGCTTTGTATGTCTAAAGGTGAAGCTTAGAAAAGGCTCTCTCTGAATCGCAACTGAGATAAAGAACGAGTCATATTGTTATCGACGCATACGAAAATATGAATTAAATACAAAACTGGCTCCTTTGATAACCAAGAAGACTGGCACACACACACTCACCGGCGCAATTAATCAAACATTTTGGTGTTTTGGCCCTTTAGGTTGAGTATATGTAAATATACACGCCTAAATAAACTGATCAGTAACCTTACACTATGTTATAGATAAACTTGATTCAGGTAGATAAAACTAAGTGAATATAAACTGTAAAACTTCGAAGAAATTAAGCAAATAATTTAAAGTAGTAAACGGAGGTGGAAGAGGAGGGATGAGGATAGAAAATCAATTAAAGGATGAAAGAATAAAGAATTAACTGCCATCCAAAAATAGATGTTTAGCGTTTTCCTATGGTAGTAACAGTGGAAGGGAATACTAAAGTAAAATAAACGAAAAGGTTTGTAAAATATTTGATACGGAGAACAATTTGAGGAGAAAAGTACTAATTAGGTACTAAGAACAAATACAACTTTGGTTTAATATATTTAGTATGTAGTTAGTAGTAGAATCTACATAGCGTGTTTCGTCGCATAAAATCAATCAGTAACATGTATACATACCTTTGGGCGAGATTAGAAGAATAAGCCTGTCGCTTTCAACATTAGTGCATTACCAGTTAACCTACTAATTTCAGAAAACCCACGTACATGAGAATACTTAGTTAATGAGGATTTATTGGGAATAGAATGGATATGAGAGAAAATCTACTAAGAGTTAAATGATGATTGTAATTTTGAATTGATCAAATGCCACGAAATGACAAGTAAATTGACTTATGATTAAAATAAAGAGTTAGACTTAAAAATACTGAGTTTCGATAGGTTTCTCGAAACTTCCCGATACCTGATAGTTAAATACAACAGACTGTGAGTAAGACAATGAGAGTAGAATCTTAGATGTAGAGATGCAAGATGTATCGAGAATGACTGAACTGTCCGGCAACAAGAGGTAAGTTATCTGATAAGAAAAGCGTGGTTGGGGGTTAGGAGTACGTCATTTACTTAGGTATCTAGAAAGCTGTGCAGAGCACTTAAGAAAGGGATTTCATCAGAATTTCATCAACTACTCCAGGAAAGTTAAGGAGATCATCTTGTGCTTTATGGCTAATGACCACAAAAGTGCATGATAATAGTCTGCAGTAAACTGTTCAAAATGACATAGAAGAATCAGAGTGAGTTTCGTTCAAACTGTCATTGCATTGATTACTTTATACCTTTCAGGTACATGAATGAAAATGTTGCTTTCATATGACTTAGTACATTTCAACTCACCGGACTACTTGTAAATAGTAAGTAGTACGTATTATACAATGAGTGATGCATATATTTGTAGAAATGAGTAGAAATAAAGGTTTCTGATGTTTCGCAGCCTAGTGCAAGTTGCTTCTTCAGAGAAAGAAAAAAGAATAACCGAATTGAATTAAGACAAGATTAAATAATACAATGGAACAAATCAAAATGCAAAATAAGTTCGTACAATCAAAATGCGAGTTTGATCGTGTCATGTAGAATCATTTAGGTTAAGGTAATTTGAAGTGAGACATCTATGCGTATGTTAGTGTGATGTGAAGGGAAATTACGTGAGATGAGGATGAAATTGGATATATGTTCACTTGAATGAAATTTGATGAATAATAGAATGTAAGGAAAAACAGTAGAAAAGACAACTACACCGAAACTGACTAAATTAAGAGCAGTCCACAATATGTCAAATAGGACTCTAGATAAACATGAAATCGATTTACTCGAAAGAGTACTTAACTTTAATATTCACAGAAAGCCTCTCACCACGTTCGAAATTTCATCGATTTTTGAGCCATTACTAGAAAAGTTACCTGATAAAGACGCTCATATTTTACGTCAAAAAATATCTCACATTTTGACTAAACAAAAACATCTTCCACCTAATTTGTCAAAGGAAGAATTAAAAGCTCTATATTCACTACAAAAAGATAAATCAATAATAATTACCAAAGAGGACAAAGGTAATACGACAGTTATAATGAACAAAATAGATCATGAAGAAAAAGCCTTTGAGCATTTATCCATAGGACCATATCTAATGATTGATTCAAAAATATCATTCAACGATAAAAAAAAAACAAAGTGAAATCCGAGACAGATCAACTTCTGAAAGAATTGAAACTATTGATTGGTATCTCTCTGTGGTTTACTTTATATTCTAAATCATGTACAACTTCTCGTTTTTATGGTTTCCAAAAATTCATAAATCTGATGTCCCACTAAGACCAATAGTTGATTTCATCAACACTCCAACTTTTGCGCTTGAAAGATAGCTAAGCGACATTTTGAAACAAGTACAACAAAATTTACACAATATCGTCAAAGACACATATGATTTCACATCAAAAATATCAGATTTGATAATTGAAGATATTGAAACAATGGTAAGCTATGATGTTGTATCACTATATACAAGTATTCCAATTGAAATCTGTCTAGAATTTATTAATGGATTACTAGAAAATGATCATACACTATCTAGCCGCTGCCCATTAAGCATCAGTTTAATCATGAAATCCCTGAAACAATGCTTGAATTCAACTTTTCTTTACTTTCAAATAGATTCTCTACAAACAAACGGAGTGGCAATGGGCACCCGCGTTACACCAATTGTAGCAAAACTTTTCATAGCCCATATTGAATTTCATATTTTCAATAATGTCATTAGACCAAGGATTTGGCTCAGATATGTAGATGACAATTTTGTGATTGTCAAAAAGACTTTTCTGAGAACTTACTCAAAATGAATCAAAACCTTGTTTCAGTATATCAAATCCACATTAGAAAGTGAAAGTGAACACAATCACGGTAAAACTAAACTTCGCCGACGAACTTGAGAAGGCCAATGAGAATCAAGTTATTACTTTAAAGGTCGCGCGCCTCCTTTAGATCGGCTTATTGAAATGTTTAATGAGGACATTATTATTTCTAATCTACAAGCTTTCGGACTACTTCGTAGAGAGTTCATCTGTGATTAAAGCCTCAATATGACTTAAATACAATCCACAGACAGTTGAGATAGGGTAACTTTTCGTTGCAATGGCTGCTGCCGAAACAGTCATCAAGAACAGGTAGTTTTATCAGCAAGTCTAAACTGACACTGAGGCAAACCTGCATGTTGGTTGTATTGTGGATTATGCAGTCGCCTGTCACGCTGGCATCGTCTCTTACAGATGTAAGCGAAGTATCAGCAGTGTAATGATATCAGCACGGTAGAGACGTATGCTCAGAAATCATGTTGTGCTTAAATCTGTCACTCGAAGGCATCGGAAGAATCGTTGAAATCGATGAAACAGCCATTAGAAAGAGAAAATATAATAGAGGAGGATCTGTAAAAACCGAATGGGTAAGTAATAATTGCTTTAAAATTACTGGTAGGTTCTTGGTATTTACGACTGAACATTAGGAAAGGGACATTTCCTCCAAAAGTTCATAAATCATATGAAAACAGTGTATCATGTGTGATTGTTTTTTTTTTAAAATTTCGTTTTTCATAATAAATAATGATTTTATCTACCAGTGCATTCACATTGGCTAAAAGGTACCTCAAGGTCGTCGGTGTAGTTTAGTTTCACCACAATCACTTACCAATTTTAGACTGCCTAGTCACAATAAATTTGAATGGAGTTCTTAGTCTGAGGATTTATCGTAAACACACACATTCAAATCGATTTATTAATTTCGATTCAGTACATCCATTCAGTTCAAAAAAATCCCTAGATCTAAACTTATTCGGAAGAGCCAATAAACTCAATACGTCAGAAGATGACAAGAAATTAGAATGCAAAAATATAATCAGCCATTCTACCTTACCGCCACGACACAACAAATGAATTGCGAAGAATTCTAAAACAACATTCTACAAGACTACTAACACTATTCGAGGTGCATTAGTTAAAATAAAGGACATGATCCCTTTCATCTCTGCATAGAATTGCGTCTACAGGCTACGTTGTGATTGATTGACTGATTGTGATGCTTTCTATGTTGAAGAGTGTTCTCGTGAAATCAAAACTCGTACCAAAGAACATGAAAGCTACACTAAACAACCTCCTAATAATCCTGTTAAATTTGAAAAATTATAAATCAAATCAGCAATAGCAGTCTATACAGGGTATCTATCACAACCACAAAATCGATATTAAAAATATCCAAATTATCCAAAAAGGCTTTTCCAATTATGAAGAAAGGCGAATAGCTGAAGCGTTTCACATATTACTAAATCTAACTGCACTTAACACAAGGGAAGGCCCTTCGATTTACCCAACATGGACTTTCTATCCAACCGACCACAATTAAAGTACATCAATTGTATTCATACGAACATACATACAAATTTATTCTCATCTTACATAATTTCCGTTCCCATCACACTAACATATGCATACATATCTGGTTAGCATTTTTTAGCAAGCTTGGGTTTTATGGGATGGAAATGCTAGCCCCATGCCCCTTCTACTTTACCCGGGCTTGGGACAGGCAATAACCTTAGGAGAGTTACAGGCGGATTTATATGCATACATATCTCATTTCAGATCACCTTAACCCAAATGATTCGACATGACACAATCAGATTAGCATTTTGATTTGTTTCATTGCATTATTTAATCATGTCTTAATTCAATCCGGTTATTCTTTTTTTCTCTGAAGAAACGACTTACACGAAGCTGCGAAACGTCAGGAATTTTAATTTCTACTCATTGGAATTTTACAAATATATGCATTACTCATTTTTATAAACAAACTATCGAATGCTCAATTTATTTGAAATTATCAGATGATATAAAGTGCGTATTATATTACCAAAGTCACAAGCGCAATAACCATTAGTACAAAACTGATCGGTACGATGGTTTTACCAATTTATGTCCGGATTCGTTCTATTTCATCGCTCGTGACTGAAATTCCATCTCTTTATAACGTTTAACCGCTCTACTCATAGATCTTATGGTTGATATTCCCGGTTTTGGACTACAACCAAAGACCTACCCGTACGAACGCTGGTGATCGAAAACTGAGAGCAAAAAACAATGTATGTACTTGACTTTTTGTCAAATTTCTTGCATGAGAATTGATGAGTGATACTATATATGAACCTAAACCAAAGTTAGTAGAGCGATATTCGTTCGTATATATTTTCTTGCTCTGTTATTTCAAGAAACGACAAGTGATCACAACTATCTGATCGTCATATGCACCTACATGTAAAGGTACTCAGAGTTCATTTATTTCTTAAATGAAAACGAAACAACCTATTCAAACGCTTCATAGTTTTTCATAGTTGATGTTAGTAACATATAATCCGAATTATCTTCACAACTAAATAATAAAATGGATGTGTGTTCACAAATACTATTCAGATATAACTAATGTAAGTTAAATTTCAACCTACGTAGGACTTGCTACAAAAGGTAGCTACCACTTTGTTCCTTTAAATCCTACCGAAACAGACAGTCACTTTGAGAGTGGTAAGACTAAAAGTAGTGAATTTAAATGACAAGAGTAAAGTCATCCTCCCGACACCATGTTATCTGGTTCAGAAGTCGGTTAAGAAAGAACCAATGGCTGTCAAATTAAAACCCATGGAGTTATAAGTTTTTAGACACAGTATAACATGGATCAGCATCAGCCACAGTGGAACATATATATTCACTCCTCTTCAAACTTAGATCTCCAGTCCTAATATTCTATCATATCGAACAGTATTCTCAATTTTCTGTCTATCAGTTACGGATTGTTCTCGGTTGTGTATAATTAGAAACCAGATAGTACTAGATAGCCATTCATCCTAGTGTGATACTCCTTGACTGTACGCACCCCGCCTTTGAATAGGATTTCAGACCTTCAGTTTTTGCAACGCACTTGAGATTAATCTATGACGGATACAAACAATAAAATTAAACCAAACGACAATCTTTACAAAACCACTTCAGATCAACTAAATTCTCATAGTTATCGCTGCCATATTATTTTGAATCCCTTGCTAACCAATTCGATAACTCGATCTTATCCGTGTCGATTGTACTGGGGTTTAGCAGTGGCATGATGTATCCTTTAAACGACCAGCATCTTCAGAGGTAGTGCCTTCCTAAAGAGGGAGGAGTGATTTAGGAAAAGTGAGCTATAAAAAGCAGAATGTCTCATTTTGACGCATGAGTCTCAGTCACTATCAGTAAGGTTTGAAAAATAGCAAGCTTATGCATCAAGAAAAATTCATACGCGTAATTTAAGATCCCATATCCTCAATACCAACAGTAACTTAGTTTCCTTCTCAGAACACTTCCGTAATGTAGGCAACTGGTAATTGACAACCACATAACAGCATTCGAAACTGACTAATACATGTATAATACAATTCAGGTTATTATATCACAAAATACTCCAAAAAGCCAATATTTTATATCATCATGGACATACACGGACAATGAGAGTATTTGTTTAGCTACTGACTGGACACAATTTAGTCTAAGTAGACTATTGACGAAATATAAAACTAATAGCATTTCACTAGATCAAAGAAATAAATATATTTTAAGGAAAAAGAACAAGAGAAACACTTATGTGGAGACAGGGATTGGGGTAGCAATGAAATTCAAATGAATAAAAAATAACTACATTATCTAATTATCTAATACATCAGAACCTTCTTGTCTTTGTACAAGATTATAATAGTAACCATGATTAGCCATTAATTCTGAATGACTTCCCTTCTGTAAAAGATAAAAGAAAATAGAAATACGAATGAGAAGGTAAACATTGACATGTAAGTCAGTCAGTTATAAGTAATGCGAAGTCTGAGATATATATGCGTCAGTCGAAGTTGCCAAATCATATTAGCATGCATACCTATATATATGAATTGAACGATTAGAGGTAAGATATAGAGTAAATGCAACAGCGCCAACCATTGATTGTGATTATCCCAATGACACAACCCAGATATGTAGTTTGTACGTACAAACACAGCTCAGTTCAACAGTCAATGATTTTATGGACTAGTGTCATTATTTCTAGTTAGGCCGATTCTAGTTTTTTTCTAACCTGTACCTTCACCAGCAGTATCCTGAACGCATTGAGTAAGAATGCAAACATATTTGAGGTGCGTCTCTCAAACTATGAATGCAAGAAAGTTCAACAAGATTAGTCTGCATTATAATTCCTTAAAATATCACGGTAGCCTGGTGAAATAAATCTGCTCTCGAAATGCATAGATATGGCTATGCGATTATAGTCTAAAACAGGGAAGTCCAACTCAATGTCGTCAAATAACAGAAGGCTTGTTTTCAAGAGTAAGATAGAAGCTAGCTTAAAGTGCTCAAATCTGGTTGGTAGATATGGAACATCCACGTAAGAGAGTTGCGAAATTGTGATTGCAAACTAATGGTAAGCATGATCCTCAAGATCTTGAGAAAACTACCTGTAGTATCTCAGCCTTGTAACGATCGATTAATAAATGAGGAGTTTAGACACATAATACTGTATATAGATATAAAATTGATTGTGAGTCTTCATTGACTGAAGTTCTTGAGACATGCTCAACCACCCACCACCTACTTGGGCCTGTAATGTTGGCTAGTGCAATACATCAGTAGATTAAAGTGGTCAAATGGGTCGTTTAGAAATTTAATAAACTTTCAACTATTGGCCAATATCGACTCATTTGTTCAAACAGAAAAGTTGAAACTAACTTCATTCATTCCTCAATATCAATAACACAATCACTTCCCACTAATCGACTGATATTTACCTACCTCTTAAACCGAGAACGAGTAAAAAGAAAGGCAGAAATACTATGATATGTGGCAATTTAACTTACCTCAACTATTTGTCCTTTAGACATAACTAAAATTAGATCAGCTTTGCGTACTGTACTTAATCGATGTGCAATAATTAGAACTGTACGACCTAAAAGAGGTAGATAAAATAAAGAAATACATAATTTTTGAGTATCAAGGAGATGATGGCGTGAATGCATGTAGTGGTGTGGTAGATAAAATCATTTTACGCAAAACAAAAGTCATGTCGGAATATGTTAATCTGAGACGTCTGTTGTGCTATATTGACGTTAGTTTAGCTGCAAACGTTTAAGTGATGATGAAAGTAATTCCGTTTCATATTTGCGAAATCCAGCCCCCCGCCCACCCGGAACTGAGAACGTTCAACCACTATCTTGTCTGTGAAAGGTTGCTGACATTAGTACGCAACACCGTATTAGTGATGTCGAGGTTCAACAATGTGTGCTCTAGAGAAATGACGGTAATTCGAATGGTTTAACTACCTAAAAGCACCGACTTCGATAGTAAGCCCAGTAACTTCAACAGAAATTAAGTGGTAACATCTCTAAGAGATTGAAACATGTTCAAATCCCATGAGGAATACATTAGTGGCTCTGAGACTTGTCTTGCTAATAAGTGTTAACTAGAGTAGGTAATTTATGTTTACGAGGCTCTCTACTAACTGGTTTTAACATCAAACAAACAAAAGAAGTCTTGGAGGTCATTGATAGTGATCCATATAACGTGTAACCATCGTAAATCGACTATTTGATACATAAGTACTGTACTGTGTTATGATTCACATGTAAAGGCTAGTGATACACCTAACTAGCTACTCAAGTCAAAGTAGTGGGATTTGAACTCGAATCTGAGAACTAGTGGTTGGAAGTAGAACCCTGTTATCAATAAAACATCGTTTCTTCAACAAACCAAAAATCACTGGTTAGAGGATACAAATTTTAATAATACTGTGGATGTAAGCAAACAATTTAATCGACTAACCTTTCATAGCGTTATTTAATGCGTCTTGTACTTTTGCTTCAGATTCAGCATCTAAAGCTGATGTTGCTTCATCCATCAACAGAATTGGTGCATTTTTCAACAAAATACGTGCTATTGCAATACGTTGACGCTGACCTCCACTTAGACCGGCTGTTGTACCGCTTCCTTGACCGACTATTGTATCATATCCGTAGGGTAAATCATGTGTAATGAATTCATGAGCATGAGCTAATTTCGCTGCTTCTTCAACCTATAAATAAATATATTTAACACAATCATTACAAGATGTCGACTAATATCTCCGATGAATAGAGAGGTATGACAATCGCCTGAACTCTTACCAGGAAGCTTGCATCTATCAATATGAGTCGATCAATACCCAGTGATTTGATGAACGGATACCATGATTTTGTTTGGCAATGCCTTGTTTTTATGCTACCTACTTCAAAAAATATCATGCATCGAGGTAGGTGATGGTTAGGCGTATGAAATATGTGTCCATCAACTTCACTCGATAAATAAACAAAACGTTATCAAAGGATCTGACACCTTTACCTAGTACTTTGTGTTTTACTTCAGGATTACTCACACAGTAATGCCAACACAAACAGGAACAACGCTTGAAAGAGGCTTACGATTAGAGACACTAGTAATTTATGAGGGTCCTCAGCTCTAAAAGATCACGCTACAGTTATCAAGTAAAGTATAGTGAATTCCTGTGCATTATACTCATACTTTGGTTGGCAATAAGCATCTTGCCTAAGCCACAAGTGATAAAAATTGGTAAGTCAAGTGAACAGAAAGTTTATCAGATAGTAGTCAATTTGTTAGAGGTGATGAGACTTTTAAGAATGGTCGACACACTCAGTTACCCCACTACATATTATTAGTTTAAGGGTTAACGCAGACCACATTTAAAGCAGTATGCGTCTGAAACATCGTTATATTGTTATTCAAGGCGAGTGTATTTCGTCAGCCTTCTGTATACGCCAAGTCGATAAGCAAATCATTTGACAGGAGGCCAATTAACTTTTAGAAGTGTTATCTATAAATTCAATAACAGAGTGGGTTTAGTAATTTAATATTACTTGAGGTAGCCAATTCAGATGATAGATCATCATAATAACTCTGTGAATGTAGGGTCAATCAAATTGTTGGGATGGCTCCCAGAAACTTCAACGAGGCCTCCAGAACCCTTGAAAGAGCCGGAGACATTCCGTCCAATCACTGATCGATGGAACTTTCTAGAATCTCGACGTGGAGCGTTCCGATTAAGTAGCAGTTGAGACTTCTTAATTCGGATTGGATGGATCATAATACTGATTTATTTGTTTCAGAAAACTATAAATATACGGATATTTTGTACTTGTCTCATTTCCCATTTCATTGGAATAAAGTTTCCTGTCTTCTCGTCTTCTGTCTTCTGATTTTGCGACTAGGAGGGTTCAAGGCGTTCAAGTGCTAAGATTGCTTTGCGGCTAGTCAAGTTATCAAGTACGAGATATAACACAAATTAAATACATAAAATCAATTTTATGTTGTGGTGGTTTCGTAAAGACCTCATGAGGAATCGAAGGTCCTGAGCTCGACTTCTAGCGAGATCGTAGATGTGCAGTCACTAGGGATGACCACACTAAGAAAAAACAGTTATAGAATGCATCTTAGTTTTCAATGGTACGCAACAGATATTAATCTCTGACGAGCAAAAACAATATCGAATTAAATTTAAATCAAAATACCTCTTCATCGGTAGCATCGAAACGACCAAATCGTATATTCTCTCTTATGGATGCATTAAATATTTGCGGTTCTTGACTAATATATCCAATTAATTTACTACGTATATAATTCACATTGAAATCACTTAATTTATGATTGTTTAATAAAATCTCCCCAGCTACTGGATCATAAAAACGTTCCATTAAAGAAACAACTGTAGATTTACCTATGGATGAAAGAGTAAGAGAATTGACAAAAGTAGAATTGGTTTTGTTAAGACGCGACAACAAGCAGAAAAATAGACTAGCCTTACTTTAGTTTTAACAGTGTAGAGAAGTTGTTGAAATCGTTGAATTTGTAGTATAATATTAAGAACGATTATTTTATCCTAGTATAGGGCTTCTCAGTAATGAATACCTATGACTCCCGATAGAGATCTAACCTCATGCCAATATGTGATAACTAATGATTAATTGTGAAAAGTAATTCTTAGAGTTAAGAGATATATCACTAACGAAAGTAGACGATAATAGCTCAATACTTCGATATGGTATAAATTAAGAACCCAAACCACGGGTTGCAAACTCAATAGTCTGATTAAGAGATAAAGTTATAAGGTTGACATCTGTAGATGGGCACTGTTGAGGAGTCTCATACTTGGAAAAAATAACTAACCGATGTTTCCCAGCTTTCAATAATTGTTTACAGAAAGCTAGTCTATACAGTAAAAACGTCTTTATTATTCTGTCAATAACAAATAGATACTTTTAGATAAACGAGACACGAGACAACCGTGATTTAAGTGAGAGCAGTGATACCATCTGAAACAGTGTAAACCGTAGTAAATGGTCTTCGTTTTGAGATTTTCAATATAACAACGACTTTTGGAAGATCAAAATACCGTTGAACGGACCCAAAATTACTTGAATGATTATCTTTTATATACACCAATATTCATATCAAAGCAGGCGCATGATGGCATGAATTGGAAATGTATCGACGTAAGACTGATTTTCAAACAGATTAGAAATAAGTACTACTGGGTATAATTATAGCCTAGTGATCTATCTACTTACATTTTAGTGATAAACTAACATCCATGACATAACAAGCTCATTACATAGTTTTTTCAAGTCATACAATACATAGGTTGAACAGTAAGTCGATTATAAGCTAAGAGGGTCTGATCCCTAAAGTTTGATATGTGTGTGGCCTTATCAGTAGTTGAAACAAATATCCTGGCTTTCAATGGCTGTCCATGATAATCCTCATAGTTAAACCACTTAACAACGAATTGCCAACCACTTCTTAGACCCTAGGAATATCGTACTCTTGAACTCGTAACAGCAAACAAAAGGCGGGAAGTACTTCCAAGGTTAATACATATACAAGAAAACCAAAGGATATTCAAAGGAATGTGTAACCTAGAGATTCTAAAAGCTTTAGGACACATAATACGTCATTCCTACAATTTCTTGTGAGTTCCTTAGAAGCGCTAGTTAGTCAAAGTAATTTCAGCAATTTCTCGGCCTCTGAAGACACTTTCGATGAATTATCTAATTACTGTACATTGCTCATCAAGTATTAGTTTATGTACCCGGCTTTGAGCCACACTTTATTTATGAGAACTGGTGATAGCGCATGGCTACCCAGGTTGAAGTAGGTGAGGATGGACTAGTATTAGCGACCAAATAGCTGAAAGTCGACGACTTAACCATTAATCCACAGCTCCACAAAACTGACTGGAAATGTTAGCTGGTTTTAAGTATTGGGTAGGTAATTTTATTTAACGCACATTTAGTAGTATTTGGCACAAACAAACAAGGCATACCTGAAACCTTTAGAGAACTGATACTTCCTAGAGGATTTAATCAGGAATTTCCAACAGTTTGGTAAGTTGATATGCATATGATGTAGCCTATCTTCCAACTGAAATATCTCTAAAAAGCTTACCTACATACCAAGCAATAAATTTTGTTACACACAATATGCATAGTGTCGAAAAATCTGCAAGCAACATATGATTATAAACACTACAACTAATCAATTTACCTGCACCAGACTGACCAACCAAAGCGATCACTTTTCCACCTGGCAAAAATACTGATAAATCATTTAATACAATTGTTTCTGGACGATTAGGATAAACGAATCGAACATTAGAGAATTCTATACAAGGTGAAGAATATAGTTTTGAGTATAGTGATTCATTTATATCATTTACATGTTGGTTACTAACCGATGACGGTATACCTCCAATTCCACTGGGCAATTTCAATACCTACATATTGACAAAATATTAAAATATATAAATTTTGGAATTGTAACTAACAATGAAATCTATCAAGCGTGTGTTGTGTGAGAGATAGTGATACTATTGCTGCCTAAACCGAGGAAAGACGGAGTGGTATTAGATCTTGCAAGACCTTCAAGTTGAAAGTTACATACTTTAAGCAATAAGCTACTCGTTCTCGGACTCCACTGTACTTATCGCTCTATCAAATATCGACATTCTAAATATCACTGCAAGAGTCGATATATGCTCTCAGTTTACATAAGCCAGAAGAGTGATTGATCAAAAATGCAATCTTGAATACCAACAACAGGAAAATGTAAACTTATACGAAGAACTTAGCAGAGTTATTACTCAACTCTCAACCAATAAGTCGCAGGTTTAAATTTCACTTCAACTACATTGATTTTAACAGCCGAGTAACATCACTAGTGCAAGTACGCGAACCACATTATGCCGATATATGAGCTAAAATTTGAAATGTGAGGATTAGTCTAGCTTATTCAAACTACAGTAAATACAGTAAGTTGCCAACTAATGATGCTTCAATGCATAATCCATTACTTTACACTTGCTACAATGATGATGTTGGTTCATGTCAATTTTTTTAATATAAGTATGTAAACACTGAATGACAAATGTTTCGTCCTAGTGTGGTGCACGTATGTACGTGTAACAACGAGCCCGGAAGATATGTGCATCAATCCAAATTGTCATGTCTCAGAGCATGCCCAGATTAACACTAAATTATTATTATTATTATTATTATTATTATTATTATTATTATTATTATTATTATTATTATTAGTAGTAGTAGTAGTAGTAGTAGTAGTAGTAATTACTCCAATGGCAGTAAGAAAAAAACTGTAGACACATAGAATATAGAACAGGGAAAAATAATTAGTTCGTGAAAATAAAGGTATAAAATAATCGTCAAGTCATGAATTACAGGAGAACAATGAGTGAACGCATTTACACCAAAGTAACCGATTCTAAATCATCTCACCCAGAATATCCAGCCAATAACAGTCAGAATCGTGTATTGAGGTAGGCGGTGATTAGGCATACGTAACACATGTTCCAATTGCCTCAGTCAATGAAGATTTACAATATTACTAGCTGATTTATCATCTTTCTCTAATACCTTGTACCCGTACTCATTATTTCTTACCTGGTAGTCCCAACAAACGCGAACGATGTTTCGGAGACCAATGATTAAAAAACAATAACTTATGGATACCATCTATCCTTAATATTCACATTTCATATCCATCAGTAAGACAGAATGGACTGTTAAGCAGTATACTCATCCTTTAATTCGTAGACGGATATCTCTCCTACGCTACAGATGACGTAAGTCGGAAAAAGCCGAACGAGCTTTAGGAATCTGTCATGACTGACCAGACTTCTAAGGTAAGTGAATTGAATAACGCGCTCAACTACTTAACTCCCTATCTACAGTTCATGTGTTGATACAGACCAGTCCTGAATCAACAATTTTCACTCAGAGGGGAAGAAACGCATCCTGAACATACTTGAGTTGTTGCTCAATGTGACCAACAGACTGTATTTTATCAGCGTCATGTCATCTGCCTATTCTAAACCAATAAGTAGATTTCCTTATAGCCGATAAATTCCTGAAAATTCAGACGATGACAGCGTTTTCTCCAACAGTAGACTTATTATATAGTTAAATAAAAATGGGGATAGTGGATAGCCTTCACAGACATCACAAGCTCAAATGATATCGCGTTATAAGCTCTGACTCGACTAATAGCTTTCAGGAAATAAGCCCTCACAAGGTTTACATACTTCTGAAGTGCGCCTTTCAATGTCATAGAACCACTAGGTCTAAAGATAGACTCTACTTTCATGTCAAGAAAAATCACCAATGTAAGACGCCGAAAACCATGACCATGTTTCAAAAACTGACGAATGGTGAATATTTGGTCGATACAAACACGACCAGGTTTGAAGCCAACCTGGTTTTCTCTCATTTGCAGTTGACGAGTCGTTGTTAATAGTTTAATAATTATTGAAGCCTGTATTTTAGATATTATATGGGTCAAGTTAGTTCCTATATAGATATCACAAGATAAATTTGGCCCTTTGCTTTTTATTACTCACCACTGTTCACGATCATTTCGCAAACTTTTTGCCATTCTACATCGGATTTATCCTTGTTCCTTATCGAGTTAGTAGTCTGAAGGGAAAAGTTTATGAGTTCGTTAATTTAACAAATATCGCTGATTTAAGCTACCTACGTAGGCGTTGAAATCACTTGCTATGAGTCTACCTTTATAAAGAAGATCAGAAAGCTTCCTGTAAAATTCATCTTTCACTTAATCTAGGCTGCAGCCAGTGGGAGTGTGGGAGGAAATGACGAAAAGACAACGGCGTGTGTTCCTATCCTTTAGAGTTATCACCGAACTATTTATTAGAACAGCACATAGACAACTGTTGACGGAAATCTGTTCAAAAAGTACTTGTTCTGTTTCCATACTTAGTGCCATACTTACACCGGTCAGCCCCCCCCTTCCCCACATCTCGGTTCGCCAGATAAACGAAGGGTATAACGTGGAGTGACTCTATACTGACTAAGTGAGGTCAAGCGAATGGTCACATTGGGCTAATGTAAGCGCATTTCAGAGGCAGTACACATTTATAACATAAGATTCTAATATCTTACCCAAAGATGCCTGCAGCCCGATTTTACGTCGGGGGCCCTAATGTCCAGTTTGGAGCGTAGTTTCAATAGATATAGGATAACAGTTAGTCAACTAGAATCGTTGACATTGGTGGCACGTGAAAAGGAAGCTGAGGATAAGAATTTAGGGTTGATAGTGGGGGTAGAAGAAATATTAGAGATCAAAGAAGGAATTTTATTATGAAGACGATAAATCTTCAATGCTGTTAGAGGTGAGGGCAGTTATAACTTCCCGATTACCCATACCGTGAAAGGGTTCTTAGTCTTGAGGTACCTGAGGAAAGATGGATTGGAGATGAACTTGACGATCCGAGAATGTAATTGCAGTGTCTAAGAGACAACTGTATGAAATTGGTCGCACACGACCTTTATACAAGTGGTTTTAGTGTTAGCGCTGTATTTGAAAGATCCTTGTCGCCGGGGACAGAAATTCGTGGAGAAAGGTGAGGTGTGCATTTTGACGGCCATCCTTTTCTAACCTCACTCTTTCTTTGTGAGAAAGCAGTATCGCTATCATTCTGGTTGTCTGAAGGAAACGCCTTACTACCGTCACACCTCTGTACAGTTGGCAGTACGAAACAAAAATAAACATGCAAACTGATAGCAATTATCATTTCAGTTCACTTACATCATGGATACGTTTTAGCGCAGTAGATCCACGAACTATCTGTCCATACAATAAGGATAACTGTGAAAGCGAACGCTGTAAGGTTTGTGTAGTAGCTAGAAATGACATTAAATGACCAGCATCTAGTTCACCTCGAGACATTAAATGACCTCCAACGTATAGTACTCCAAGTACAACACCTTTATGTAAGTAATAAAGCATTTATTGATTTCTATAATTCGAACTTAAGAATAAAAGTTAACAAAATGGACTAGTCTAAATTATTATTTGAATCAAGTGAACAGTAGCGATGTAAGGTTATTTTGAAAGGTCGTATAGATCAGATATCACGGTTGTAGATTGTGAAGCTAGGTGATACTGGTTTAGACTTACCAAGAAGCGTTAGTATCCTTAAAAAGTTGAGGATACACTTTCCTCAGAGTTAACTAACATGAAACGTAGGTTAGTCAGAGGTTTCTGTGCTCACTACTTCCGAAATCATCCTACATCACGACATAGCGCAGGCGATGGCAAGTCATTTAAACTGGCCGCCATAAAGAAACTTAATCAGTGAAATTTGATCGACATTAGAAAATACCAGATGAACACCACACTAATCATTTACTGTTCGATGATCAATCAATCCAAAAAAGAAACTCAGAGTACGAGCAACCTCCTATACATAATGCTGTCTACAACCAGACGATTAGGAGTTACTATAGGGTGCTATCAAAGTGACGAATGAACTTGACGATCCGAGAATGTAATTGCAGTGTCTAAGAGACAACTGTATGAAATTGGTCGCACACGACCTTTATACAAGTGGTTTTAGTGTTAGCGCTGTATTTGAAAGATCCTTGTCGCCGGGGACAGAAATTCGTGGAGAAAGGTGAGGTGTGCATTTTGACGGCCATCCTTTTCTAACCTCACTCTTTCTTTGTGAGAAAGCAGTATCGCTATCATTCTGGTTGTCTGAAGGAAACGCCTTACTACCGTCACACCTCTGTACAGTTGGCAGTACGAAACAAAAATAAACATGCAAACTGATAGCAATTATCATTTCAGTTCACTTACATCATGGATACGTTTTAGCGCAGTAGATCCACGAACTATCTGTCCATACAATAAGGATAACTGTGAAAGCGAACGCTGTAAGGTTTGTGTAGTAGCTAGAAATGACATTAAATGAAAACACAACAATAATAAAAATAAAATAATAGATTTACATGTACTCAAAATAAATGAAATAGTCTTCTGAAAAACAATTTGGAAAGTTAGTTACTCTTCTTGAATCGCCCGATATAATAATTATCGTCTATAGTATGTTGTCACGGTAAGGCTTTAGCCGAAATATTAACACACTAGTGGACTCAATGACTAAGCGCAACATGATTCTCTTCACTTGAATTTGTACTACGCTCCTCACCCCACCACCACTTATAACTATCGACCGAAAGTTTATTTCCTATACCGATCGATGCTGACACTCGAGAAGGCATGGGCATGCATACACTATTAATCTCCTTGAAAATCATGTCCAACAACGCGAAATATCAAACTAACACTGAGTTTCAGTCAGTTATGAGTAATATAGAACCAAACCAATATATGCAAAAAAACCAAGTAATCACACACTCCCCATCAGGGCAGCAAGCTAAATACCAAAGTAGTAGAAGCAGCAGTAATCATAACTAGGACTAGACATAGAGAAGTATTTTGTGGAATGAGTAGCAATTTTAAGACTCAGGTTATAGGACTGAGTGCAACTGACTCTGGGTTATATAATTCAAATTAACCAACGAATGGTTACGACAATCGCAAGGACACCAACAAGGTAGTTTACGCTTACCAACATGTTTCCAACCAACTATCAATAACTGATGTCACATTTTGGGTTTATCCTTCTTCCAACTAACATTTCGAGACAGAGTATCAGCGAAATTTGATTAAACATGCAATCAAGCAAAATATAAAAATTACCATTTAACGTCAAATTGGAAAGACCCTGAAATGAGCCAATCCCAAAGGCAAGCTTTTCACTCAACGCCTTAACTTTATCCACGTCGTAATTTACTTTGCTTGAGAAAAAAAGAAAACGAGTGGATCGAGTGAAAAAAGTATGGTATGGTAATAAAACACAATGACTTTAATCAGGATAAACTTGTATATTCCCGTTGATTTGTTATAGACTGAAGCTGGTCAGTCATTGTTGCTATATGTGCATGCTGAGCGGATTGCCTCGATATAGCGAATTTTTCACAAGTATTATATAAGTTGGATTGTGACTGGCAAGTGGAATCCAGGACGAAACGCGCGTCCTGGATTCCACTTGCCAGTCACAATCCAACTTATACAATGACTTTAAGTTAAGAATAACAACAGGTTACCGTTATCTGAGATGTTTTCACTGTTTATTACACATGCTGTATCCAGTAAATTTATATCATTTTCTCATTCATTTAACCGATAAGTGTTGCATATGAGTGTATTTTCATCATCATCATCATCAGCAACGTAGAACCGGGCACAAACGCCCGTAGGTTCAAGTTGCCATACCACACTAGCACTACGAGATTACTGAGGTAACTTATAAACAGAATACAAGAAGAAAGAGGAAAGTAAAGATGTCCAGAAAATAATAATAGAATTCAAGATCTAAATGAGGTTAAAGAGTGAAGTCCTAAACTTTATTATATTTGTTCCTTATTCGACATTTCAGTTTGCAGCACACTAGACATATTCGTAGAAGACCGTTGTGAATGAATCTAGATACCTTATTGAGAAGCACACTCTAATATGCAGCTCTCATCCACAGAATGAAAAGAAAAGTGACAGAAAGCATTAGGTAAGTCACGTAATTACTGGATCTCGGGACAACCTCAACCTAATGACCCTATCATTATTATCAGTATTACCGCAGACGATGAAATATACTGAACCATCCGCGAAAATACAGAAAGCGGTTTGTTAAAAGTTTTAGGCTGCATGACACAGTTGTACTTAAACGCTTAGACATCAATTTCCTAGTCCATAGAAATAATATCAGACAATGACATAAAACTCATAGTTCTCCAGAATTTTTTGAGTTTCAGCGTCTTCCAGGTTTCTGAAAACAATGTAACAAGTAACAATTAAATTTTACCATTACGAATGTGTTTTAGCAAAGTAATTGTGAAATACACTCACGCGGCATTATAGAAAGTTCATAACCCTTTTAATAATGCTAAAATACTATAAAGACAGGAGTGGCAGTACCTTAATGGTTAACATATTTCCCTTTTTATGAAAGAGCAAGAGAATATATTCGGGTACATGTATTAGGCACACTGAGTAATGTGGAAATGGTCAAAAACACATACGTCAAGTAAATATTCAGATACTTAGCCTTAAGTCACCCTATAAATGAGAAAGTCGACAAAATTACCCATCTGGTTAAATTGAAATACATAGAGAGAAATTCTAATGTGGAACTTAGTGGCTTAAAGCTGAGCGGATTAAGCTCTAAACCACTGCTCCCCTTAACTTCAATGATTAGATAGGAACTCGGAAGTTTTCAGCTTGTTTAGCTTGCAGATTATATGATGCAGGTAACAATTCTAGTCACTACACAATAGACTAGACCAGGCTAATGATGCTACCCAGTTACCCGAACTGACGTGAGCAAAACAAGAGTCGAACCTGGTCGAAACTTGTCTTAATTACTAAGCCACTGACTCCTGATGTAGGGCACAGATATCAACACCATAAAAATAAACCTACTCAATTAATAAATCTTCCATTGTCAACGACTTGACTGTTCGTATATGACTAAATATTTCATCGGCCAACGACGCAAATTGGGAGTGCTAAGAAAATTCGAAAAATGAATAAGAGAGAGAAGATTATAAAAGTAGTGATAATCATCAAGTATGTTGTGGATAGGCGATAAACTGAGAATGTACAAGGCAATTTTCTTGAGGAATCAATATATACACTCTTAATGTGTGCTCATAATGCTTTTCCTAAATAATTCAAACTGTAAACTTTCATTTGACATATAAGCTGTGGTAATATCATCTGTTGTCCGTAAATTACGCTTATTTGACTATAAACTAATTCACTAGCTTGGCATCAAAAACGTTCCAGTTATCCACCTGTTGAGAGTCCCGGCATATATACGGATACCAAATGGCGACCGGCTAATTGAAATTTGGATAGCCTGTATTGTCATAAAGGAAAACAGTGTCATCTGCGAACTCAGGGCAGCCAGTTTTCTCCCCAGGTAATAGGTCAACATGACTATCACCACTACCGTTCACTTCCTAGAAAATTGTTTCCAAAATGTGATTGATGGCAACGTTGAAGAGTAATGGTCGTATTGAGCAAACTTCCCCAACCTCACTGTGGGAGTTAAATAATTAAGATAGCTGCAAGCCCTCTCATAGCTTGAAGTGTTTGTGTACAACATTTTTCAGGAACACGATTATACAATAAACAAATAACGGAGCACAGTCCTGTCCAACAAGTGGAAGGTGATCCTGTTATGATAAAACGTGAACATTTTTGGCTTGGAATAAGCGTGGTGGTGTTCGACCATTGAGTGGAGGTTCAATACATTCGTCACATGAATGTGTACCAGTCTGCTCCTCGTGAGTCAGCCACTGAACGTGTCGCACAACCTGAGGGTGACAGAGGCCGACAGTTCGGAAGCAATAGGAAGCAGACATATATATCTAGATAATCGTTACGTAAATTACGTAGATGATTAACCGATCAATCAAATTATTTGATGCCAAATCTTCCATATATTATACAGAATGGGGATTAGATGAAATGTTTTTAGTTCTTTCGAAGCTGCTATTAAATTTCTAAGACATTCCAACAATTTTGTAAATAGTGTTCAGCTTGTTTTCTTAAGTTACTTCATCTTTCAGTTTGCATAGAAATGAACGAAGTGATTTTTCTGGCTTGTGAGCAACGCTTACTTCATGGCTCCATAATCTCGTTGTAATTTCTGAAACATCCATCAAAAGTGGTAAACACCTCTTCATTACCATCTATATGAACACTAATTAGCTGTCAAACGCCACGATATATCTTCTACTACACCGATGTATGTTAGTAATTGGAAGTATATGGCTGACTTCGAAAATGTTGAGATTTTGGCGAAAGGAAATATAAAGACCAGAGAATCTTTAGAAGTTTGGAGCTCGGATTAACCAGAAATCAACAAACATACGAAAATAAGTCCAATTTATCAAAGGATCTAAAAAAAAACAGCGACAAAACCATGAATCAGGGTCAAGGGAGGAGAGAATGAGAATTGTTGTGCAAGCAATGACAGGATAAGCTGTTACAACAAGCAACCAACTTCAAGATCCAGCAAACAAAATGCCAGTCACTTATGATGAAATTCTCACAACTTGCTTCGATCAGAAGTTCTTGCTGATAAAAGCACCACGATCAAACCACCCACCTCACAGAACGCAATTTCACCGTGGTCGTCATCTTGAGTTAAGAATACATGCCATCTTAAAGGTTTGCTTGAATTTGATGGGTATATTTATAATCTAAATAGGACTATGACAGCAGAATCTTATTTCTATTAAGATAAGCATAATTAGACATACATATAATAAGACTGACTTGTGTTTGTACTTCTCGACTAAGATGACGTAGTTCAGTGCCCATTAAACTTCCAATTAAAAAAACACATGGTAAACAGCCAAGAAGTGTAGCCGTCAAAGTAGGCGATATGCTTAACAATGCAAACACGGACCCAACAACCTATAAAGAGAGATAGAGAAGAATATGATTAAAACAACATATAGATGCTGCTCTATTTCAGTGCTAAACTGTCTAGTAAGTTAGTTAGTCAAAATCAAAAGCAACGCTTAAAATGATATATAAGGGCTTTGGTCCAGGTTGAAACATTACAACAGCATAGTGAGATAAAATAAACGGGATAAATAGCCAACGAGAAATAACAGTGTTGTCAGCAGAATACGGATATATAGGATAAATAATAAATTTGTGGAATGAGAGGTACGCGATAATATTGAAGCTCAATATATAAGGGAAGAAAAGGAGTTGGTACATCCGCACAACTGTAACCAATTTGAGCAATGTCATCAAATGTCCCAAACCAGAAAGTTTGTGCTTACCAACACGGTTCAAGTCAACAGTCGACGACTTTGCAGAGTGATCCTACTCTGTGGTTGGGCCGACACTGGGTTGACTTCCAACCTACTGCTATATCACCCGACATCGTGTGTCGAAGTAAGTAGTGAGTGGTTAGATATACGTAATACGTGTCCGAACAACGTCACTCGATGAGTTAAAACCTCACCAACTGATTTTCCATCTTAGCCTAGCACTTTGTGCTTAACCTCACCATCTCTTGCTCTGTAATAGCATACTCGTCCATTACCTGGCAGACAGACATCCTGATTACGCCACAATTTACGGAAGTCGAGAAAAGTTAGTGAAGCTATCTCAATCAAGTATACACTTCTTCAGGCACGAGCTCATCAAAGCTGATGAGACTAATAAGATAAGTGGTCAATGGATTTAACTACTTCACTTCCCATGATTAATCTAGGTCACAGTGTAGACTATTTATGAGGTAATACCTTGCGTTTAGAGAGAGACATGTGGTTGAATAGATATTGAAAAGAGATTCTGTGTAATGTCAGCATCACTGAATACGACTATTTCATACATATGTTCAAAATCAATGAGAGGGCCTCGTGGTGAGATTTAGTAATCGGAGATGAGATTCCCTAAACTTTATTATTTATAAGTATTTATAATATGTCTGATTATAAATATTATGACTTACTTGAATAATATTGCGTAAACCTTGTGAAACGCATTGTTTAAATGAACTTTTAAAGTTTTGCACATCTGATCCAATACTGGAAAAGTAAATACAGGAAGACAAATTACTAACAAGAAAATCAATATAATAAACGCATGAACAAATTAACCAATTAATTTACCAATTTGTGAGATTTTAGGAATTAACTTACTATTCAGAACGTATTAAGTGCAGCCACATTTAAATGTATGGGACAATGATTAAAAACAATTGATTACTAACATATTTAAGATATGCATGTAAATCAAAGGTCAGTCACTAAGACATTGAACTTTCAGTCATTAAATCACAGCTTTGAACCTCAATCTACCCACTGAGATAAAAACAACCAATTAGAATTATTAGGCCTCCCAACTAGAGTATGGTTTGAAACCAAGTACATGAACCCGTATCACGTAAATAAGTTATACAAATATGTTCACCAGGAAGTACTGGGTAGACACTATATCACGTTTTGGTAAAATGATAAACTACAGAAACAAAGTCAAGATCATGAATTTACATGAAAAGTGGACCAATCTTTATATCATTAAGCTAAAGTTAATTTATATAAAACAATGAGAAAACTTACATTTCTACTAGTTTTCCAGAACTATGTGCATCATAGTAGGCCATATCTTGATAGACTAGCTTTCGAAATAACTGAATTCGCATACGTCTAGCTATACGTTCACCAACAGATCCCAATAACCCAATGTATAAAAATGTGGATAATGACTAGTAAATTAGAGTATAGAAAAAAAAAGCTCCAAATATACCAAGAAATGGACAGCCTTGAGATATAATTGAAATAAATTATAGCAGTTTATCACTATTTCCCACTAGTCAAAAAACAGACAATACAAATAATTCGATTCGAGGTGAGGAAAATAACGGAATACTGCTTTTACTTAAAAAACAAACTTTTCCCAGTCACCATTAACTTTAGTAATATAAAGGTAGTAGTTAAGATTGATAAAACGGGTGTTTGAGAAAAAGTACGACAAAGATAAGTTCGTTCCATTAGCTGTAGTACAGTCCTGGAATGTCGGGTAAATATTTCCTAAGCAGGCATGTAGAGAAAGTCCTTAATCCGGAGGTTTCGACAAACAAACATGCAGATAAACTTGAACATGTTTGATGGAATATTTGCGAATACAAATAAAGCACGAAGAAAGGGTTCGAGAACATCAAATAAGGTAATAACAAAGATCGCAAATCCGAAACCAAATGTTAACTAAGTAAAAAAGTGAAACGTAAGTTGACGATAGTTGGAGATAAGTTAAACCCAATTAGTTAAAATGAGTCTAAAGACGATATGACAGTGGAACAAAATGAACCTGATTTTAAAAACAAAAGGAAATGCTGTGATAAAATAAAATTTAGGCTGGAAGGGTAAGAAGGGTTGGTAACTGTCTGCCTTTAGGTGTATATAAAACATTTACAAACTTTAATGGTGACTTAAAAAGACTAATTAATTGCAAAGTTACATTATATTTGCAACATTTTACTCAACTTTATCAACCCCATTTAGACATTTGTTACAACCTAGTGGTACGCATTGCCTAAATTTCAACCACATTTACCTCTAGAAGTGTTTTAAGATTTAATTTGCATTTTCATTTTGTAGTATTATAAGTTGTATGCAGTAAAAACAAAATGAATTCATCTTATTCTGAACTCGTGGTTTAGGGTTGTTTCGAGCTACTAGCAGAAACGATGAATATGAAACTTCAATTACCATGAGTAGTAAGCGAACATACAAATCCACTTAGAGGGATAACCATAAGCACAAATGTGTTGTTAATAGGCGTCATTTAATCGAATATAGTACAGCGGTTCACATGAATATCATGTAAACGACGCAAAGTGGTTCAAAAAGCTACTTAAGATGAATAAATGCTCCCAAATATACAGGTTACTCTGAATCACATAAGTGGGTCTAGTTACTGACTGTTTATAGGCTTAAATTCAAACGGGTTGAGAATTAACCCGGAGGGATTCAAGCGGTCTATACCCTGTAACATTTTAGTAAATAAATAGCTTACAAGAAACTTTTACGTTATAAATTTAGCGTGACTAAAATTCTGGTGGGCTGAACACTTCAAGGAACAGTTTAGTTGGCCTTCAGCTACTCTAAAACTTCCCACTATTTCGAGACAGCTAGAATGGAAAGTCGACTTAGGTTCTCCGACTCTTGTCGAAGGCGAGAAAGCTATAGTCAATCTAAGGGGAGGCAAAGCAGTAGGTCCAGATGGATTATCCCCAGAGGTATTTAAGGATGGCGGTCTCACTTTGACAACTAGGCTGACTGATATTTTGACTAAGGTTTGGGAACTTGACATGATTCCGTCAGACTGGTGTCGATCGTTAATCGTCCCAGTATATAAGAAAGGGTCAAAATCGTCCTGTAATAACCATAGAGGAATTAGTTTGACTAATATAGTGTCTAAAATACTAGCTTCAATAATTATCAGACGCTTAACTGTAACTCGTGATGCACAAATACGAGAAAATCAGGCCGGTTTCAGACCTGGTCGCGGTTGTACAGACCAGATATTCACCGTTAGTCAGATCTTAGAACACACATACTTTTCGGCGGCCGACAATGGTGGTTTTCCTTGACTTGAAAGCGGTATTTGACTCTGTAGACCGCGAAGTTCTATGGCAGTGTCTTTCATTGAAAGTCGTGCCCCAAAAGTACATAAAACTTGTTAAGGCTCTTTACTCAAACACTGTTAGTCGTGTCAGAGCATATGGAGAACTGTCATCTGAGCTTGTAACATCAAGTGGTGTCCGTCAAGGTTGCCCACTTTCCCCACCTTTGTTTAATTTTATAGTCGACATACTGTTGGAAATTACACTTTCATCGTCTGACTTTTCAGGAATTGTCAATTTTGATATCACGAATTGATGTGAATCAGACAACCATTGGTCACCTAGAAGCACTGGACAGCCGTTTCGTCCCAGTATGGAAATTCTCAGCAGTGCGCATCCACATCCCCATCGGGGATCGAACCCAGGACCCTCTGGCTCCACGGCGAACGCTTTACCATTGGACCACTGAGTCGGCTCCTAACGGTTGATATTTCCAGGAAATCCACTTATTGACTTAGAATATCCTGACGATATAGTCCTATTTGGCGAAGACGCTGATACGATGCAGAAACTTTTAACAGAAATAAGCACCAATGCAAGCATTTTCGGAATGCGTTTCTCCTCTTCTAAATGCAAACTATTCCTCCAGGACTGGTTTTCGTCAACACCTGAACTAAAGATAGGGAGTGAAGTAGTTGAGCACGTCGACCACTTCACTTATCTTGGAAGTCTGATTAGCCTTAATGGGTTAGTCTCTGACGAAATCGCAGTACGAATTCAAAAAGCTCGTTTGGCTTTCGCCAACTTACGTCACCTATGGCTTAAACGAGATATTCGTCTCTCAACGAAAGGGAGAGTGTACTGCGCAACAGTTCGCTCTGTCTTACTGTACGGGTGTGAGACGTGGCCATTAAGGGCAGATGACACTCGAAGGTTATTAGTTTTTGACCATCGATGTCTTAGAAGCATCGCTCGCGTTAGCTGGGATCACTGAGTAAGTAATAACGAGATTAGACGACGGGTGTCAGGCAAATGTGGTAAATCGGTCGATGAGGTTGTGAATCTTCATCGACTGAGGTGGCTGGGACATGTGTTGCGTATGCCCAACCACCGTATGCCTCGACGCGCAATGTTAGCTGATACAGAAATAGGATGTAAGAGAGTTAGAGGTGGCCAAACTAAAACATGGCATTAGTCCATGAAGTCACTGACTGCCGATTTGAGTAGTGTCGGTAGCTACAGACTACCTGGATGGGGTCCTCGCGATTACCGTAACCAGTGGCTAGAAATACTGAGTGACATGGCCCAGAATCGGTCCCAACGGCGCAGATGTATTCACTCATTGTCCTCCCTTAAATCATGAGCTTTAAATCATACCATAACTCTCTTTCTACGCTTCCTGAACTATATTCTATATGTTTGCACTTCTTGTTATTATTATTATTTTATTTTATTGAAGTAACTTCTACTAATGGTGGTGGTGTTAATCTTGCGGTGCCGCAGAGGTATGGCAACTTGAACCGATGCACATATGTGCCAGTTTTCTATGTTGATTACACATACATACATACATACAAGTACACTAAATCACAGCCTTCCTCGACGAGTAGTGCTGTCTGGTATAGGAGTAGGCTGGGAAAAAAATAGGGGTGGCCAGAACAATACATGGCACCAGTCCATGAAGTCACTGACAATTGTACTGAGTCATGTTAATAGATGAAGACTATCTGGTTGGAGTCTGTGTGGTAATCGTAACCAATAGTTAGATACTTCGGGTGACGACTCAAAATCGTTCGCAATGGCGCAGGTGAGTCCATTCTTTATCCTCCTTCAAATTCTAAGCTTTTGAATTCATCATAATTTCTGTTTACAAAACTATATTTCCTTGAATTTTCGATCACTAGTCCTCTGCATTAATACTAACTCCGTTACTACCACTACTCTGAGATTTGGTCCGATAGTGTTATCTTTATTTGCTAATTGGGGCATGACAACTTGAACTAATGTACGCACGTACCAAGTTCTACTTTGTAACTGGCTGACTGAGAGGTTTGTACCACATCCAACCAACTTCTATTTATCATGCTGAATAGTCACCGGTATTCACACGTAAAGTAAGTTAAGTCCAAGTATATAAACCTGTGTTGGGTAAAATGATTTCATTACAGGTATCAGTTTGCTTATAAACTCCTGATTTTTGGATGATGCCTTGCATATTTATGGCTACTAATTTCCCTGTTTAAAGTTTAGGGAAAGAGATCCCAATATCTTCGGCATAATCCCCCTTTTATTTTAAACCGCTAAGAGGTCGCAAATAAAACAATTGGTGCACATCAGAATACCAAAAATAAGCAGAAGGTGCGCAATTTGTTTTTTAAGTCCATGAGGCTTCTATAACTACACATAAGATGAACTCACTGTACAAAGACAATTTAAAGCGGTCAGCTATTAGAATCGTAATTGAACATATTATATTTAAGGTACCCACCTAGATATTTAGTAAATTAAACTAAACTAACACCCTATACTGTGAGCTAGGCAGAGGAATACAGCCTCAACGCGACGATATTGGGAACTAAATGTATTAAACTTGTGATATGTGAGTTTGGACTAATAACTTGATAGTGAGGAAAACTTAATTGCCGTGTTGTTTTAAGCAATGGTACGGCCAAAATGATTAAGCCACTCTGAAGTTTAAAATCTATCCTCCTCTCATGTTACGAAATATTTATAATTTGAAGCGATCTGTTGTCATGTTTCGTTCTGCTTCATTTAATTTTGAACTTCAATATTTAGAAAATTCGTGTGGTCCCAGACGGAGTAAAACCGCTATTAGACAAGAGTATTTTTGACACATTAATAAACCAATCTATAGTACGAAGTCTGAGTTACCTGTACTACATACGAAGAACATAATCTGAGCGTAGGGACATATACAGAAGAAACAAATCCTTCATGAGCCAAGGTGCATCTTGACAGTGCGTTGACAAAGTCCCCAAGGTAAAGGGGTATATAAACATTCATGACTGCAGCTACAAAAGCACCCTAATTAAAATAGGCTGGAATTCCAAACTGATATACCATTATAGCACCGATTAAAAACACACAATCAGGTAGTATTAGGACCCCAATATACTTAAGCAGTCCACTATTATCCGCAGTCTTGATTTCGTTTGCATAGGACTTATAGCTCTCACAGTGTACAGTTTGGACCTGGTAATTATGATGCATATTTGTGTTCAATGTAATAAAAAACCCCGTACCAACTATGAACCGCATTGATGGGCCACATTTGACAAACTTAACTGGAGCCTTGAACTTAGAACAATCACATTTGTTTATATTTCTAAGTTTCAAGACTTTGTTTGTCAAGAACCCCTTCCTACATAAAGATAGGAGCATCCGGAGAGTCCAAGAGCAAGGAACGCGGGTGCCGTGAAGGTCATGTACACAATGAGATATCCAATATATTCATTATCTATATAACGAACTACTTTAAACAAATCCATTCGTTTCTGGTCGCATCCTGAGTGTCGCGGTTTTGGTTTCTAGTCTCTGGCTTCTTCCGATAGCTGAATGGCAAAACAGCCGCTTTCGCCCTGTAGTCTCAGCTGGTCTATGTTTTTTATTTCCAGTCTATGAAATTTATTTATTTCTGTTTGTTTCTCCTTTTTACGTTTTTATTTTTTTAAAAACCCATATAATGCACTAGTCTTTGTCTCTTCGTTCTGTCTAATATAGTCTGGTTTGTAGGGCTTAAAAGAATTTCGTAGGGTGGATAAATGTTTCGTTAGATATGACTGGAGGTTTGGGACTAACATTAAATTTATAACCCCCGTTTCAGGGGACCACAGGTAAACCGAAGCGATGCACATGGTCGTCTAGCCTTTTCTGAAACGAACCAAGGTGGAAGCTGTGGTTACTTTCTCTGGCAAATCGTTCCAAGCGAAACAAGCTCTTGATGACAAGAGGTTCGCCCTCAACTATGTTCGTGCTCTTTGATGCGCAACAGTTGACAGGTTTCTTCAAGATGTGTGAACACGTGGGGTGGCCAGTATGCTCTTATTTGGATGTCCAGTTGTGCCAATTATATCGTATACAATGGTTAGGTCTCCCCCCTTAACCGTCTGTAGCTCAGGGCAAAGAGCCCCAGCTGTCGTAGCCGGTCAGAGTACTGTTTATTCCGAAGCCCGGCTATTCATTTTGTTGCTCACTACTAGACTCTCTTCCGAAGATTAATACCCATTTAGAGGGTTTTGGGTGCGACAATCTTATTGTTTTCTAAATGCGGTCCTATGTATGTCTTGAATATTGTTAGGAACAGATCTGGTGTCGGCATTCCCAACTACCTACGGACTCGGTGCAACGTGATGTATGCTTTCTTGACATCCATATGATTGTTTTTCCTAGTCTCTAATCAGTTGATGAAAGTTAATCCTAGGTATCGTTCCTTGGAAGTACTTATATATTTATGTAGTGAACTTAAGTTGTTTGATACGAGCTCTATAGTATTTAAAAAGACAACAGTGACCTCGCAGTCGTGCTTGGATAACACAGAACATAAGCTTATAGTGGTTCGTTTCAGTTTCACGTGAAAGGGTATGCTAATGAGGAGCCTTCTAACATTCTGTTGATGCTACTAATTCAATCATTATTTAGGTACAGCGACATAAATTTCCGTTGCAGCACTCTAAGTTCTGCACCATGAAAACTGAATCCTTACTAGTTGGAGGACGCCGTCTATTTGCTATCATAAGGAGACACTTAGCCCTATTTCGACACTAATTTGTATCAAAGATCTCCCAGCTAACGAAAGCTCATCTTCACTCATCTTTACCGATATAATTAAACTGTAGAGAACCTGTAGTGTCGGCACTTACCCCTGAGTTCAGTGTGTGACTGGACACAATAATGGAATTGATCGCTTGGTTGGTTTTGAGTTGTATGACAGTTTTGACTGTGGGCATTTGCAAGAATAATGACTTGCGGCGTGGTACGTTTGCCACTGTAACACTAAATATCATGTGAAATTGAAAGATATAGTGTTCATTTATCTGTAGCGTCGATAATTTGTAATTGCAACTTTTTTCCATTAAATTGAAGCTGAGTGACTTTATTTGACCGTAAGGGCAAGTCGTGCAACCATATGCGTCTCCACTACCCACCATCGCCTTCTCGAGATAGCAGCTGACAAAGCGACCACCCGGACGTTTCACCATCATTCTTGTGACAGTTGCTAGCATTCATTTCCTCCTTTCGTACGACTCTATATGAAGTTCCCTATTCTAACTACACATCGAACTATCCTTACCACTTTACTCTTACCCTTATTTGCGACTCGCGTTTTTGTCTCCACACGCTTATCTTTTCTTTTATCCTCCGTTCTCTGTTTCCCCCCGTTGCCTTGGCTTACTTAATTTCTACCTCCTTTTCAACCGCCTAGTTATTTGGGAGTGCGACGGACCGTGTTCGAAAGTGTGTGTATCCACCAGGTAGAGGAATATAAAAGGGATTGAAAGAAAGAGAAGATTCTGAACAAGGAAACAGTAAGTAAAAGCAGGATTATTCCATCTCTCTAATGACTACCGTTTTGGTTTCGAACTTGTTAACAGTTTTACATACTCATATGAGAATTCATTAAAGAAGAAGACCAGTTAATTTACGGTCCCTTAGATCTCCTTCAGTAATTCGATATCTTTTCAACTATACTAAGTGCTCATTAACAGTAATGGTGTGCCTATGTGATGAGAGGCTGTCTACAATCTCATAAATAACTTGAAATTCAGGTATGTGGATAAAACATGAAGTTACACCCGGTATATGACCAAGTTACGTTTGGATTATTACCAGAGCAACTTCTAACGATTGAACCCACTCTTACGAATGAGAAGAAATCAGAAGGCAATGAAGGATGGAAGAGAAGTTATATTTGATCGTGAATGGAGCGACAATGGGTTAGCAACGTCTAGGCTGGCAAACTAGAGAGGGTTGCTTGTTTCGGTACGGCGTGGTGAGATCTGGTCGTGATGCGTGACCGGGCGCCTTCAACTTAGTAGTGTCCGCTAAAACAAACATGGTCAGCATCAATGTCGAAACCTATGTAACTACTTATTTTGGGGATTATTTACCGCTACAGCTCATTCCCCCCCCTAATGGGTTCGTGAGGACCCTATGACGTACCAGCCAAAGGATAAAACCCAATGCGTTAAGCATTGGTAAACGTTCCTTTGATAGCTTGGATGTTGTGCAGCTTCTGGCCGTCAGTGCCTATGCTAAAGTGTCGTTACATAAAAAAAATGTACAAAATGTTATCGTTTTCTTCCGTTTTCTTCTGGTCGTTTCCAGGCGTCCTGGAAAACCAAAAGAAAAAAAAATTTTAATATATGCATTTCATTAATATATATATATATGTATATATATTTAAGAGCAATTTGGCGGCTAAATACAGCTACAAAAACGCATAAAATGTCGGCAACGCTAACATGAATAAATAAAAAAATTTTTTTTGATATATTTTTTTTAAACACGAAAATGTGTAAACAAAAATGCATACCATAAAGTAAAAACAAAATATTTTTATTCAATTTTTTTATTTTGTATACATAGATATTCACAATACACACAGTGGAAAATTAGAAAAGTAAATTAATAGACGTAATATTCATTTAAGTGTTCTGGAAATCGTACATTTCTACCAGAACGTGTAGCTCTCGGCGTTATGGAGCTCTTCTGAATTTCCACTTGCTCATTGGTTGTTGCTTGAGGCATGGCGACTTTGCTCATGTCGAGTTTCGGCGGTGTTGTGGCGAGTTGGACATCGAAGGGTTTACCTTCTAGGTAAGCTGCTTTGAGGCGGTCAATGCTGACGTTCTCTTCGTGTCCATTCTTATCGATCGTATAGTACTTTATTTCACGTTTCAAAACCTTGTATGGTCCTTCGTAAGTCGCATCAAGAGGTCGGCGTAGAGCGTCACGACGTACAAAAACGTGTATACTATATTTTAAGGCGGGTTGGATGAAAGTGTCTGTCGATTGTCGTCGAGTTTGAACTGGCTTAACTGAACGCATAGCATTTGTAAGCCGGTTCACGTAAGAATTTATATCCAAGTTTGTCGAGGTGGAAGCGGTTTCCACAAACTCACCTGGTAATCGAAGAGTCGTTCCGTAAACTAGTTCAGACACGCTGCACCCGACATCTTCTTTTACCATGCTTCGGATACCGAGTAAGACTAGTGGCAAAGCCTCTGTCCACTGCGGCATGTTTGTAGCTGAAAGTGATGCTTTCAGCTGTCGATGAAATTTTTCTACCAAACCGTTAGATTGTGGATGGTAGGCTGTTGTTCGGAAGCGCGTCGCTCCAAGAAGTTTTGTCAGAGAGTGGAACAATCCAGATTCAAACTGACGTCCACGGTCTGTCGTTATTGTAGATGGACAACCAAAGTTCGCTATCCATCGTTCGACGAAAGCGCGAGCAATCGTTTCAGTAGTGATGTCTTTTAAGGGAATCGCTTCTGGCCAGCGTGTAAAACGGTCCACGCATATCAAAAGATAAGAAAATCCATTTGATTCAGGTAAGGGTCCTACCAAATCAAGGTGGACGTGGTTGAATCGAGCGTCGGGAGTTGGAAAAGTGCCTAGAGGACATTTATTGTGCTGAATTACTTTGCTCTTTTGACATGCCACACAGGAGCGTGCCCATTCTTTGATGTCTTTATTCATCCTTGGCCAGCAGAATCTCTGAGCAATTAGTTTAGACGTAGCACGAACTCCAGGATGAGAGAGGTTGTGCAATGTGTCGAAGATGATTCGTCGATAACTCTTGGGAACGATTGGACGGGCTGTACCTGTAGAATGATCACAAATTAAAGTGTTCTTACCTTTTCCAATCGTCTTTGTTTGGAGTTTAAGCGTTGTTGTGGACAACTCGTGATGAAGATCATTGTCTTCATTTTGAAGTCGAGCTAGTTCAACAAGGTCGATTCCTTGGATACGATTCAAGGCATGTATTCGTGATAAGGCGTCGGCAACTACATTGTTAGCCCCAGATATATGTCGCATATCAGTAGAGAACTAGGAAATGTAGTCTAGATGACGCGACTCTCGCGGAGAGTACTTATCTGAAGATGACTTCATAGAAAACGTCAGTGGTTTATGGTCGGTGAATATTGTAAATTCCCGGCCTTCGATGGAATGTTGAAAATGTCGCACAGCACAGTACATGGCTAGCAGTTCACGACCAAAAGTGCTGTATCTTGATTCGGTATCGTTTAGTCGTCTTGAGAAAAATGCTAAAGGTTGCCAAGCTTTGTCAGTCCATTGTTGCAGAACTGCGCCAATCGCTGAGTCAGATGCGTCAACCGCGATGCTGACAGGGGCTTCGGTATTGTGATGTGCCAGCATAGTCACATTGGCTATTGCTTCTTTAGTCGCAGTAAAGGCTTTCTTTGAGTCTGCATCCATTGTGACCACTTTTTTACTTCCACGAAGCTGATCCGTTAGTGGTTTTATGACAGATGCACAGTTCGGTATAAACCGTCTGTAGAAACTTACCAATCCATTGAAAGCTCGCAACTGCTTGATGGTGGTTGGTTCCGGGTATTCCAGAATAGCCGCCACCTTGTGTTTTTGGGGTTGTATACCATTCGCATTTATAGTATGCCCCAGGAAGTCCAACGAGGTTGTTCCGATTTGGCATTTCTGTATGTTTATGGTTACTCCATATTGTTGCAGTCTACTAAAGACTGTGTCTAAATGTTTCATATGTGTTACCTCGTCTGGACTTGCTATCAAGCAGTCGTCGACGTATGCATGGACATAGTCAAGCCCGTGGAACACGTCATCAATGAAGCGTTGGAATGTTTGTGCTGCGTTCCTCAACCCAAAATGCATTCGGAGGAATTCGTAAAGGCCAAATGGAGTTACGATAGCGGTTTTCGGGATATCATTTTCAGACATCGGTATTTGGTTGTACGCCTTTACCAAGTCGAGTTTTGAAAATATTGTCATTCCCTTCAGAGTGGCCGTTAAATCGTGGATATGCGGTAAAGGGTAACGATCAGGCGTAGTTTGGGCGTTAAGACGTCGGTAATCACCGGTGGGACGCCAGTCATTGTTATCTTTCTTAGGGACCATATGTAATGGAGATGACCATGGACTACTGGAAGGTCGAATTATTCCCAAGTCAATCATATGATCGAATTCGTTTTTCGCAATCCTTAGTTTTTCAGGCGCGAGTCGGCGTGCTTTGGAGAATACAGGTTGACCTGTAGTCGTGATGTGATGTGTAACATTGCTGGTTACACATGATAATTTCGATGACGTCTTATTCAGATCTGGATACTTGTCGAGTATCGGCTGAAAATAAGGGTTAATTAAATGTTTAAAACGAAGAGGACATAAGCTACAACCTGTAGCCACGGTTCCACTAACGTATAGATTTGTGTTACTATCCACTAATCTCTTTTTACTAGGGTCCACAAGCAAGTTGTGGTGGCTAAGTAAATCCATGCCTATGATGGGTATTTTCACATCGGTGATGGTGAAAATCCAGTGTATGGGTTTTCGTAAACCCACGTTTAAGTAGACGTATCGTTTGCTATACGTAGCTATGTGTTTTCCATCGGCTGCCTGTAAATCGAACGCAGCTTCATGGTGGCGATCAGATGGAGCTGCAGGAAGAACGCTAACTTCTGCGCCAGTATCGACGAGGTAGCGAACCTTCGTTATCACATCAGTGATAAATAACAGGCGGCTGCTTCCACCGGCTACGGTTGCCGCTAACGCGTGCCGGCGGGGTAGTTTCCCGATGCGTCAACAATCGGTTTATGTCTAGGGAAACAACAGGGGTCTCTACACTTCCTTGAATTTTTTCCATAGGTGTTGTGGTACCAACACCAATGTGAATTTTCGTTTCGTCGAGGTCGAGACGACGACCTTCTCCGTGACGTACTTCGTCGACGAGAATCGTCCGGTCGGTGTCTTTCCTTCAGGTCAAGAAAACGCGAAAGTGTATTACACAATTTTTTCATGTCGTTTTCGGTGGCCTGAGGTTTTTCGGTAATGGAATAAACCTGATTGTCGCGAGTTCTGGTGATCTCCAGAATTCGATCAGCAGATGAGGCTAGTTAATCTACTGGGTTGTTATTAAACGTTACCAGAACTGCTTGCACTTGTTGTGGCAGTTTTGATAAGAAGAGTTGACGGAAAAGACCTTCGTCGAAGGTGCGTTTACCAATTACCTCTCGCATGCGCGTCAACATTTCCGTTGCTGAACCACTACCTAGCTCGATGGTGTGGAACAACTCATCAAGACGTTGTCTATCGGACAAGTCTCCGCGTTTGAGAATCGATCTTTTGAGTTGGTCATAAGGTTCTAGGCAGTCAGGGCTGAAAAAGAAAGGGGTGACGTACCTGTTCAATTCACGCGGAAGTGACCTTACGACGGCAAGGAATTGAACACGTGGGTCTGTCACAGCGTGGTCTCGAAACTCGGCTTCTGCGTAGCAGAACCAAGCTTCTATGTTTTCTGTCCAGAAAGGAATGAGCTGGAAGTTCGGGGGTGTGGGAGTTTTAATCTTAATGAACTTAAGAGTCTGATCAGTCATGCTATATATGCAATATATAAAAATATAAAAATAAATGCGATCAAAACGTGCAAAAAAATGATAATCACACCAAAAATACCGTTAAAAACGACAAACAGGAACGAACTCACAGTTATGAACGTGTCCAGATCACGTCGGGCTCACCAATGAAGTTACACCCGGTATATGACCAAGTTACGTTTGGATTATTACCAGAGCAACTTCTAACGATTGAACCCACTCTTACGAATGAGAAGAAATCAGAAGGCAATGAAGGATGGAAGAGAAGTTATATTTGATCGTGAATGGAGCGACAATGGGTTAGCAACGTCTAGGCTGGCAAACTAGAGAGGGTTGCTTGTTTCGGTACGGCGTGGCGAGATCTGGTCGTGATGCGTGACCGGACGCCTTCAACTTAGTAGTGTCCGCTAAAACAAACATGGTCAGCATCAATGTCGAAACCTATGTAACTATTTATTTTGGGGATTATTTACCGCTACAAACAAATATTCCTCCAGTATCAGAAATCCTGCTAGCTAAAGTTGTAGATTACCGTAGTGTTAGAATTTCGACTGATAAGTGACACTAAAAAATGCACGCTATTCAACACGCTTTTATCCATGGATTAGTAAATAATATGTATATGATAGTGCTTGATTGTGTTTTTCGGTACTTCTTAGGTGGCATACCATTTCCTTAGGTTGTCCAGAATTTTATGAATTTCTATAACACCTCTTTCACCTATTCATTCCGCATATTTTGTTAAGGTCAAATTATGACAAGACTGGCTGTGACAAAGGCTATTGCAGGCCATGTTGATGTTTGAGAATAGGACTCGTAGTCTTGATAAATAGACTTACCTAGCTTGTCCGTACGATCGTTTACTTATTCGTCTGAACAGAGGCGAGATGTAACTGCACATCTTGCTTAATGTCACCTGCATAGTGCACCATCCACCGTCGCCTATGACCTGGCCTGCACTAACTCTGGAGGAAAGGCCTCTTGATCGATACAAATCTGGCTAGCAATTTGATTTTATTTACGATGGTAGGTACGAGGGAAGTTACAGTCCACTGTCGATTACGTTACTCTATCTTTACAGATTACCTGTCCAGCTGTCTCTGTCTTTGATCTTTGGTTGTTGTTGATCTTGTCATTCATCGCCAGTCCACTAAAAGGTGACAGATATGGTGGGAAAGTGTGTTATTTCATCATATCTGCAAATGCGCTAGGTGGAGTGAAACACATGTGTAGCGGTTAATAATCCCCAAAATAAATGGTTGTATAGACTCTCGGCATTGATGCTGACCATATTTGTTTTAGCGGATACGACTAGCTGAAGGCAATCGGTCACGCATCATCACCAGATCACGACATGTTACAACGTTGGAAGCATCTCGCTCTAGTTAACCAGCGTGGACGCTGATTGTCCACCGACGCCCTATTTACGACCATATATAACTTATCCTTTATCCTTCATCGCCTTCTGACTTATTCTCATTTGTACGAGTGGGTTCGATCGTTGAAAGTTGCTCTGGGAATAAGACAAACGTAACTTAGTCGTATACCGGGTGCACTTCGCATGTTCTAAAGTATGTTCAGCCTATTCTTCACAGGCCAATAAAGTAAGCGTTTATAATGGCCGGAACAAGCGCTGTGCTTGAGCCTGATAAAGAGTGAAGATGCGACTTTCTGTTCTCGATATCTATATATCCATGGGACCAAAATGTTGTTAGTTTCAACATCACTGAAACACAGGCTATCGACAGAAAAAATGCACAAAACAATAAACTAGCATAAAACTCAATTCTGAAGGCTGTTCAAATGTCCACTCTTCAACGCAACCAACCTATAAATCTATATGCAGTGGATTTGGAAACTGAAAATCTCCCATGTAGCCAAGTAGCCACGACACTACATCACATAATAAAAGATATTATGTATATGTAGGATTCAAAGCAAAAAATAATAGGACTTATTCAACTGAGCATATGTAAACTGAAGTATGGGAAATCATCTAATATACCTTCACGCCGTCAGGAAGTAATATGGATTCTGAGGAAGGAAGAATTTTAAACAGTAACGAGTTCTGAAGATCACGCTTGGGATACCCCTTATCTTCTACTGTCAAATAGAAGAGAGAACTTGCTCCCTAGGCCTGTCACTGTATAGTATGCGTCTCAGACATGTCACTAAATTAGTTGTTTGACGTTGAGCTTGTTCTATACGATCTGTATCTTACTTTCCTATCTAGCGGGACTACTACTGCAGGATTTTCTAGATAATGCCTACAGAAGTCTAGATTATCTCCTGAACATATCGATTTTTAAATTGTACATTTCCTTGTGCTTGTGAATTTAAGTTTTGGTTGAACTCTTTTCTTCCGATCTGTCTGAATCTTTGGTGCACGTTGGTTTATTTGGGTTCGAAAATATATTCCTACCTAATTCTCCGTATCGACTTCTTTATTTACGCGCATCTGCTCAGTTGTACATAAATTTTACATCTAGCTAGAATTGGTGCAACTAAGATTCAACATCTTTAGTTTCCAAAGCAGACATCATACATGGTTTTCTGGCCGTTCTACGATAACTATTACCATAAGCTTAACAGTGTTAGGAGTCAGTGCGCCGAGTTTTCTCCGGAAAAAGTGGAAAGCAGTGCATACTTTGACTACACTCCCCTTATAGTATATCCAATGTGTAGAATGTTTATAAATACTAAACTAAAGTCTGGTCCGGTTTAGATGTTATGAAGGAGGTGACAATACAAAATGCTCCTAGCCTACTGAGCGTTGTGCGGCTGGATGTTCAACATAAGTGAATACTTTACATACAAAGTATATGTTCAACACACTATATTATTCAATAGTGTACAAAAATGTATAGCTAATTTCTAATGAATGTTATCAAAAATTAATCAGCACATAATCATTTCATTAAAAGTGCATAATTTATTTATAATTTTCGAGAAAAATTGTGGAATGATGATGACGGGAGGAAGAGGGGATAGGAGTTTACGTTATAACTAGCGATATCCACAATACGTGTTGATTATACCTTGGCAAAGTGTTAACTCTTCTTCTCATAAGCAAAGTTCAAATCTCTTTCTTTCACTATATGTTTATCTGAAACATATTAATGTTTTGTTGAATTCTCCTCATGATTACGTAATAATGCTTCATTTTCTTCATTTACCTGTTGATAACATCTATTTTGTAGATATGATTTCAACTGAATTAAACATAACAATAGAATATTGAATATCATACTAAACATTGAAATAATGTAAATAATATTTGGAATTTGATTAATTTTCATATTTAATTCATTAATTGTTGATACATTCAAATTAATTGATTCATTGAAAAATACTAAAGGTAATAATACATTTGAAATATGTGATAATTGTTGAAATTTTTGAGTATTTCTAATGACAAGATTAATTTGTAGTTTACTTTGTGCACTTATAATGATACCAGTTGTTGGTTCCACATAAATTGTTGTATTGTACTCTTCATTAGTTGGTTGTATACCTTCAACAGCATCTTGATAAGATTTATCAGCCTGTTACATCATACATAAAAAAAAAGTTTAAAGAAACAATTTAGTGAGTACAAAATACTGTGACTTACATTTAGAAAGTACTATTTAACAGATCTCTCCATATTCAATAAATAATGGATTTGATATCTTGAGTAGAATCAGACTATTTAAAATTTACAAGAAACGAAGGTTTCCGAAACAGTAAACCAACTGAACACTATAATTGGAAAGAGGTGTTAATCGTCGATCACAACATCAAACACTTGATTGAGAACATTTTATAGGGTGAACATATATATATATTTGACAGGCGATGGTGAATTGCAAGATAAGGCGTACAGAACGGCAAACAAAAATCAAGATTAAGGAATTTTGTTAAAAATATGTATCAGTACATTCATAATGTTAGTAAACTTCTACATGAATTAGTGTTTTTAAGTTACTCTACAGAAATGATGACCATATCTTATTGATCATGTTGATCATATCCCACTTTTGTTAAGTCGACGGGGGTTATTACGATTAATTCTACCGGAAAATTACTAACTGATGTATTCATGGTGTACGCTGAAAACTTGGCTAAACATCCAATGAAAATAATGTTTTTATGAGCGGTATATTGACGATACCCTACTCATTTTTGCGAGAAACAGTAATGTAAACCAGATTACTAAGGATACTAAACAATCTTCAGAAATGTATATAAGTTAGCTTAGAGTAGGGTAGTTTAATCAAACTACATAGATGGTGCAGTATCTTAGTTATCACAGTTGTTATCCAGTTCGGCACACAAAAAGGCATGGTAAGGAATTTATTCATTAGGATCAACGTATTTATACAAATGATACTAATCCAATTAACTTAAAGTGCCAGACCAATGGGATTTCAGAACCGCTTCTGAAGGCCTCTGCGCAGAGTTGGGACAGTGACACACTTCCCAACTTAAATGAAACTGTATTAATAACGTATATCTGAGAAAAGTTAGTGCTCTGTAGTGCAATTTTTCGCAGTTCTAGACTTGAAATAACTAAAATCGGATTATGTCATCAATGTTCCAAAAGATTAAATGGCTAAATTGATTTTGATATTTTTTGTGGGAACAACAATATGTACAAATAACTGGAAATCGTATAAATACCTTCGATACCATGGATATGAATATAATATAGTTACTCATCAACATCGTTCCGTGAATTCTATAACTGGAACCTTTATGGACAATGTTGATGAAATGTGAAGTAGACTAAAGAATTATCTCAGAGCTACTATGCATCAAGACCAAAATACCATATGACTCTATGGACGAATTTTTATTTCATGACAATCAGTCAATCTCATAACGAAAACAAGATAATCATTGTTAAGAAGTCCCATACTGAAATGAAAAAGTTGGCCAGTGCTTCCTGGTTTTCAGAGTTATTCATCCAATATCGATCTGTAATGAATACATATGACTAAATTTTGTATTCACATTAAATTCAGCCTTGTATCTTAGCCATTGGAACATAAGTAGAGTGGAGTGTAATTCCCGTTGTTTTACTTATTATTTTTATTTCCTTGCCTTCCACTTTGTTATATTTAGAAATAAATACAACAAGTTTATATTTGTTCAGATGGTTATTTAAAGTGCATTGTGAACATATGTGTCACAAAATACTTTGATAATCCTCATCTTACTACATTCATTGGTATCAATTTCACCTGACATATAGTCACTTTCCTATAAATACATCCATTACTAATATAACAATTACAACAGAATTACATAAGCCTGTAACGGTAAATAATTCCCTAAATAAATAGTTGTATAGGCTCTCGTTATTGATGCTGACCATGTTTGTTTTAACGGACACAATTAGTTAAAGGCGCTCAGTCAAGCATCACCCCCCAGATTACGACACAAGATGACGTGAGAAACAATTCACTCTCTAATTAGCCAACCTGGACGTTGCTATCTCACTAGTGCTCCACTTACCGGTAAATATAACTTCTCCTCCATTCTTCACTGCCTTCTGATTTATTCTTATTCGTATATGTGGGTTCAATCGTTATAAGTTGCTCTGGTTATATAACAAACGTAACTTAGTCATATACCGAGTGCAATTCGAATCAATTAAGTAACAGATCATTTTTATCATATTAACTTAAAACTTCACATAATGACCAATATGTAGAATACATGACTATTACATAGGATAAATTATATAATACCATAGATGCAAACAACTAGAACAAGATTGATTATTCGTTGTATTTTTTTTCTCTTCTGTTTATCAATTTGCACAAATGTGCTTATATAACATAGAATGTACATTTGTCTCCATGGTATTCATTATAGTTATTTTTTTTCTCTGTAATCACTAGTTGATTATTTCATACATTAAGTAGTATGAAACAATTTAAATAAAACTTAATTAGACTGATTATCTATGTGATTATTAGGCTGAATATTTATATTAAATGAATTGTATGTTTATTCTAATTGTATTCATGTAGATTATAGATAAGGTAACGTAAGTTAGAAATTGATACCATGAATTGGTTTGAGTTAGACAACCAGTTAAAAACAGGAATTAGCACTTGGGATAAGCTTGTATTATCCTGTTGATTTGTAATGGACTGAAACTGGTCAGCTTCTGTTGCTATATGTGCATCCTGAGCGGATTGCCTCGACATAGCGAATTATTCACGTTATATTTAAGTTCGATTGTGACTGACAAGCGGAATCTAAGAGGTGCGTTTTGTCTTATTTGTGACTCGTCGGCTGGATGTACCTGCTTCCCGTTGCACAAGTGTGACTGCCTGAACACAGTAGCCTAGTGGTAAACGCGGTAGCGTTTGACACGAAGCGGACTGAGTTCAAATTCCACTGTGAACATTAACATTCGGATGCAGGTACATCCAGCCAATGAGTCCCAAATAGGACGAAACGCGCTTCCTGGATTCCGCTTGCCAGTCACGATAGAACGTAAATAGGAATTAGTACTGGACAACATTTTTGTTTTAGTTTACGCCTCTTCAGCAGTACCTATCAACAACCCCACAAGGGAACCAAACCTAGGATTTTCAGGTTTCTCTGTGATCGCTTAACCATTTGACTACTGAGCCAGTGTCAAACGGTTAGTATTCCCAACCTAGTCAATTTATAATATATTTATGAAATAATATCCACCGTTGTCGGTGAGTAACTACCTCACACCTAACACTGTCGGTCTTGATTGATCAAGTCTTTGAATTACAACTTTAGGGATTGCCTCCTAAAATTAGCCACTAATGAGCTGTTATTGACTTATACTGTGTACTATGGAGATTTTTGAACTTGAATTCGACGTCAAGAATTGGCCTGAGATAAACAACTATTGAAAACCAGGAGCTAACGCTAAACCCCTGTTTCTTCCTTGTGTGCGACTCTTCAACAGTGTTCGTTCATGACCCCACAATGGAGTCGAGCCCAGAACCTTCAGGGAGTATGAATAATCATTAGTGAATAAATAAGTAGTGACAATGAAATATCGTAAGTGTGAAGAGAAAATAAAATGACAATGAAAAATTTTTATAGTTATCTCTTAGGTTGTATTTAGTTAAGGAAGAAATAGAGGCGTTTCAAATTTCTTCTAAATGATAAAGATCAGGGTTATTAACTCGAATCCTAATGATTTGTGGTATATGAGAAACATGAGAACCAACCGTATTTGCTAAATTAATCCTAAATGGTTTGTATCTGTCAATTGTATAACTATTATCAAATAGACTGATGGAAGACCAATAAATTTACTGTTAGGCTCTAGCTTACCCAATTTTCTTCGTTCTAAATACAAGAAAACAAACCTTCAACTAACCGATTGATTTATACTACTGATATGCCGGGCACCTAATGAAGATTTGGCCATCTTCGGGAACTGTGATTTAGAACATTATTTCATTTATTATAACTGTGGACAGTGTTGTCATTTTATTTCTATGACCGTTACGTTCCCCTTGCCCGGTTCTCTCATTTAGTGTATTGATTCTTTATGTATTGTTTATTATTACGGACTACGTCTACCTATTTGTGTACAAGTTCTCCCCATTCACTACCACTATTTCTTTTGTTCTGTATCAATGTTAGATTTCCGATTGGCTTACTGTGTGGTCTGATTTTATGTATATATAAATGCATGATTAAAATATAATACGACCTTGTTCTCGGTTCTCCGGTTCTTGGCTCTCGCTCTCTCAGTCTTCGTGTTCTTAATTCTGGTTGTCCTATTGTCGGCCTAGGGGGCTGAATGGGCTTAGGTCAATCGTACATTCTCAATTAGGCACACATCTTATTGGTGTACGCATCAACCAATCATCATCACCCTCCTCCTCCTTTTCATTCATGTCATAACAACAACTACTCAATAGACATATATAGCCAAAATAACAAATTATTATACTTTACAACAAGGTCTTGAAGTTAAGTAATGTAAGACTGGAAACAGCTATAATAAGTAACATTTAACAATAATAAACACATGTATAGACCAGTATATGGGTAAAATTTAATAATAATCATTATAAAAGCAAAAGGGTATAAGACAGAGATTATTAAAATGATGAAAAGTAATAGAGATACACCAAGTACGAAAAAAACGGAAATCGTATGTACTGGAGGCATTTCCTAACACAAGTTAGGTTTTACAAACTTAAATCATCTATTAGGATAAACTTGTATATTGCAGTTGATTTGTTAAAGACTGAAGCTGGTCAGTCACTGTTGCCATATGTGTATCCTGAGCGGATTGTCTCGAATCCCTTCGAATCTCACTGTGAACATCAACATTTGGAAGCAGGTACATCCAGATAATGAGTCCCAAGTAGGACGAAACGCGCTTCCTGGATTCCGCTTGCCAGTCACAATCCAACTTAAATATTTAACTTGTGTAATAACGCTATATCGAGGCAATCCGCTCAGGATGCACATATGGCAGCAGAGACTGACCAGTTTCAGTCCATTACAAATCAACGGGAAAATACAAACTTATCCTAATTACAGTACTTATATCTGGTTGTAGATTGTGGCAGTCATTGATAATGCTAGAAATTATATTTTATTTATTGTACATTCTTATCTTGGTATGTATATTACAGTATGATTGAATAGGGGACCATTCGTTACCCGCGTTTTCTGATTTTGGTTTGCATTAATTTTGGCTTGTTGAAATAAATTATCTCGCATCAACTAACCTTTCGTCTTTTATACAATGCGTGAAACCTTGTAGATTACCCAAATGTTGGTCAAGGATAGTTACTGAGTTATACTGGTCTATTTTATTTAACGAGTCAAATAGATGGTAAGTGTTATCTAAGTATTGAGTTCATTAGTAATTGCAACCAAATATTTTACTAATTCAACACTAATCGAACGTCATTGATTCTACGAGATAATCTCACTAAGTTGTCACTTATAGTTGTATTGTTCTATTTCTTACCATCCTATCTAAATTGAACCGCAAGATCGTTTGCTTCAGTTACTAATAAAGTTCATATGAACAGCATCGAACTTACTAACCTAGGTTATGTGACTGAGGTTATCTAGAACATTTACAATGATCATCAAGTATATTAATATTCAGTAACCTAGATCGTTTTTCAGTCTCATTTAATAAATGAGTACTGTACATTAAAGTGTAATTGGTATTAGATATATTTATCAATATCTTATCTTTAACTATGATTGCATTGTTCTTACATATCAAGTTGTGGTAGATACTACTTCAAAGTTTTCATATAAGTAGAACATATTGGAACTTCGTGTTAAATGGTAACAGTGAACAGTTAACGATGTTAAAAGTGTAACAAATAAGTAGATGATCAAAAGAAGACAATATGCAGTCAACCCAGGTAGCAGAAGTTAACAGTGTAAAGATAGATAAGTAAAGATAAAGTATGAACAACTTATTATATTCTGTAATTTTACAAAGTAACTATACATTCCATTCAAATGGTCGTTCATCACAGTACTACATTGAACATGTTTATAAGGGACAGTTGTGAATAACTCCATATGCTTGAAATGAAATCGTTAATTAGAAATCATACTCTAGGTGATGGATGCTGTACACTCAAGTAAACTTTGAAGATGATTAGATTTCACCATATAAAAGTATTTCATTACCAAATTTTAACTAGTTACAAGATTGAGAAGGAGATATTTACCATACTACCACATAGTTTAGTTAAATTTCCATAGATTTTACTACTTAATAAGTCAGAAACATCAGTTGAGTAATGAAAAATAAAGAACCTGTTGGACGAACAGCTCTGTTTTGGCAATTCTATTTCCGTGATTAATCTACGTGTTATATACAATCTATATAAAAGGAAAAGTGCTGATTAGATAGCCACTAGTTTAAATAACTGAACATCTGGTGTAGCGTACTGTGGTGAAAATATGGATTAAGAAGATTGAGTGACCATGGATAAAATCAGTCTATATGTATTATTCCCTTCAACATTATCGACAAGTTTAGCATTAGCAATTGTCAAACAGAACGATACATAGATCCGTAAGAGTTTTATACCGATTACCCTTAAACCATCTTCTATCATACTACTGTTTAACTAATATTAAGCTGATATCACAAGTGTAAATGAAATAGGTCTATATGAGTATATAAATAGATCATAGTAATTGATTCTGAAAAGTACAATTTCAATTAATCAAATATGGTATCGGAACAAAGTGTGCAAAAATTGTTTGTAGTATTTAGAGTTTTAACCATATATAAAGTAATAATGTACTAGGAATTAGAAAGAAACTACGTCATTATTACGTAACTATGGGAAAAGAAACATTTTGAGATTGAACAATATTGATTATGATAAGAAGAGTGATGAAAATGAACTATATTGAGAAAGAACATAGTCAAGACATAGTCCTTGTTATTTTAGGTATATGACGACTACTTCAATGACAAATAAATGACATGAACATGAAAGATGAGTCTCTTCTTATCTAGTATCAGATATAAATGCTCTCAGGGTTATTCCATCAGTGGCTACTCAGTTCATTCACTCCACTTTTCTATTACTAGATGGTGCACAAGATTTTAAGTCACTTAATCCAGTTTCTTCCATCGTTCAATTTGATCGATAGAATTCTATTAGCACTATGAAGGATTAGGTATACATCACATCGGTCAATACTTAGCTATCATATAGTGTTAAGCCTATGAGATACCTATTTCTTGCTGCATAGATTGTGTATAACACACAAATTAATCGATTACTGTGTAAAAACTCACAATATTCATAGTAAATTCATAAAAAAAAATCTACTTTATCAAGAGGTTCACTTAGTGATTTAGTCAAGTAAGAACACAAAATTAGATATAACGATATTCATTGTATAACTTCAATATCATTAAAATAAGTACATAATTTATAATGTGATAACTTGATCTCTTGAACTCTTCAATGAATTCATTCAGAATGAATCTGTATTCTTTATAAGTAGATGAATGAATCTTGAATAAGCATTTAATTGAAAGGTATATACAATCAGAAAATTAAGGTTACTCAGTGATATTTTCATAATATTCTTTAAAAATTCTTTATACTGTAATCAACTGTAACTGTATCTGTTGTGAAGTATATTGTGACTTCTATAAACAATTTTATCACTGGAATGTAATGGAATGTGATAGTGTTTGGCATGAAACGAAATGAGTGTGAGTTCCGATATGGATACCAACAGTGGGATACAAGTACATTTAGGTAGGAAGTTCCAAATATGATGAAACGTACATCCTGGATTTCACTTACCAGCCATAATTCAAAACTCAAATAATCTTATCACCGTTACAAATGTAATTTCAAAAAATTGTAAAATCATTTTAATACTACTCACAGTTCGTTCTACTATTGTATTTGCACGTTAGTCGGTTATCACTAAAAACCAGGGAGCACTGTACACCTGTCTCATCCTAGTATGGAACTCCTCCAGTAGTGCACACGCTCGTTTCTTTTATGGAGGAGAACACAGGACTTTGAGGTCTTGTGGTAGGATTTCCACTTCCATCAATTTGTAATATAAGATGACTACCATCTGTCACAGGTGATGACTGTTTCATTCTTGACAAGCCTGAACTCCATCAGTCACAACTTCTTATTAGAACTTCAGGAACACATGCACCTCTCACGCCGATTCAATCATGAATTCTATCAATGAATTTCATATCGACTGTTTGGCTGGTAGTACATTTGATTCCTGGTTTAAGAAATACAAAGACTTTTTCAAGGTTAACCCTGCAAAAAGTGATGATGCAGTTCCTATTACAGTCCCCTAAATAGCACTAACATTGCCTGAGCTTAATGCTATTGAATCTCCTTGCTCGACAGAAGTATCTCTGTCCAATGTACTTAGTGTCGCTGTTCCAGAGAAAAAAGTTGCACTGGAGACATTTGTTCAAATCATTCCATATGTTGAACAATCATTAGGTGATAAGTTAGCAGCGGTCTCAAGATTATCCACAAAATTTCACAGTGCTTATCCCGACACACGTGCGCGGAGTATAGTCGCCAGCCCAGATCAGAAAGTCATCTTGAGAACCGTGTTCAGATCGTCTGTTGAGCTCAAGAAGCCACAGCGTTCACCAAGGGGCATAAGAAAACTGCCACTGTTGTCAAAGTACGCTCTAGACGTGGTCAAGCCCTTGACTTTTCAACTCACCTGAGCAGTTGCAACAACACTGCATTAAAGAGTATATGTTTTCAGTACAATGAAGTGTTTTTCCTGTTATCACATAAAGATCCCACTACATTTCGTGGAGGATGAGCCTAAGGGTAGATTGGGATTTTCTAGTTTTCGATGTAACTAATCATATCCTTTTTTTTCTTTTCTTGGGTAAATTGTAGTTTTCACCTGATCACTCCAATGCTAAACTGGTCTCAAGAAACATATCAGCATTATCCTCATTTTTCAAAAAGGGGAGGTGTTAGGGATTCGAAATCCCTAGAAATACAATTGTCCATAGTGTTACATCTCGTGAAAAAGTTGATCAGTTGAGCGGGATGCCTATTGAGGTGTGCCTAGTTGATGATGCGCGTTTGACATATGCCCACTCTATCCCATGCCGGAAATAGAAGAACGAGCCGACAGACCAACCAAGATAGGATTAGAATCAGATTCAGATTCCTGTTTTGGTTGGTCTTTTGGCTTGTTCTTCTATCTCTGGCTTGGGACAGAGTAGGAATATGGCAAACGTGCATTACCAACTAGACACACCTCAATAGGCATCCCGCCCAACCGATGAACTTTTCTCGCGAGATATAACAGTTTTGTAGTTAGTTACTAGTGACCTAAATTATTGTAATTGAATCGTGGTGGTTTTATAGAAGTAGATATTTAGTATCGTTGTTAGTATTCGTTAGAGAGTAATGTTGGTTGAGTATCACTTAAAGCCAGGGTGCACTGGACTATTGTTTAATCGAAGTATTAAACTCTTCAGCAGTTCACGCTTTCGAATACTAACGGATAGTAACAACTAAACATTATACTTATCTTCATAAAACTACATCAACTCAATATCTAGATCCATTCAACACTCAATCACTATATCTATGAGTCTGGCGCCTTAGACCGCTCGGCCACTCCGACGCTACTATATCTATACAGCAAAATAAATATTACTAAGTACAAACAAACATTAAAAGTAGACATTGAATTCATTTACATCATTGATTATCACAATTCTACTAATATCAATGAATTGATTAGTTAATGATTTCATTGAATTAGATTACATCATCATTTAATCACCTTTATGTATCTTCTATTCTACTATATTTATGATGAATACATGCTTAAACTATTTATAAACTCATACGTTACAATTAGGGGGGTTTGTGGAGATACTTAATTGTCAATTATAATATCTCCACAAACCACCCTAATTGTAACTAACATCAGCTCACTAGTGACTAGCTCCTTGAGGTAATTCCTAGAGACGTGACTAGTGGAATTCAACCGTGTTGGTGTAAGACAGTAACCCACTGATGGCATGGAGGAGGTCGCGCAACGTACCATGAATTGACTGAATTGGTAATATCAACCTTTAAAAGCCAACTCAGTGGTCCAATCGTAAAGCATTTGCCGCGGAACCAGAGTGTCCTGGGTTCGATCCCCGATGGGATCGTTGATACGCACTGCTAAGGAGTTCCATACTACGACGAAACAGCTGTCCAGTGCTTCCAGGTGATCAATGATTGTATGATTCACATCAATTCGTGATATCAAAATTGACAAACTCATATGTATACAATATAAATCTAACTATATATATATACAATAACTTACATTTATAAAATGTGGTTGTGATATAACAACCGGTGAATTCATTTGACATGTTGACATATCTAAAACACCATCATAATAACAATTTGGCCAATTTATACAAAATCCTTTATTTATTACATAATTTCTACCTGATTTAAATGTATCTTCTGATAGAATATATTGATAAACTGGTAAATTATTCAATTGACTATATGCATACCAATTAAGTTGTATTGAACGGCATAAATCATATAGAAATATATATGGTTTATCATATTTATTCATATATGTATGATATATTGTACCATCAGTACCATTAATCATATTAGCTATTGTTGTTTGCCAATAATTTAAATGATTACTACCATTATATTGTAGAATTTCACCTATTCTCTTTTGATTACGTAATCCATCATTAATTAGTATACTATTACTTAATGTATTATTATGATGTAATAATATACCAATTTCTGTTGTTGGTATATTTATACCATATTTAGATAAAAAACTTAAAAATTCATCATGATAACCCCATAGTAATTCTTTAATTGTTCTTTTAGAAAATAATTGATATTGGCGTTGTTTTTCAATAAATTCAATTAAATAATCAATTAACCATAATGATGAATTCATTTGCATAGCAACACTAACATAACCAATATTAATATGATTGATTATATCCAATTCACTACCAATTGATAATGTTCTATTAAAATAATATTCTTTTCTTTCATTATATTCAATTGTACCATTATCATAATTATGTTTAATATTAACTTTATAATATTTTATTGAATATGTATATGGTCCAATTTGTTTTAATATTGGTTTAGCGCCATTTTCAAATTCAAATGGATTAGTTAAATTGAAAAAATAAAATTCAATAATAATTGGTATAGATGATTGTAACCAATTAGTATAAAGTTTACTACCTGGTGTTAATTTCATTTCATGATTAATTAATAACCATAGAAATGGATGAATAGAGCATAGAATAATAAATGAAATTATAATTAATGTAATTAATATTCTAATTAGCATGTGATATTATGAAATGACTACTGAATTAACACAGTATGAATGTAAATCAGTAGTATATATATATATATATACACGTAATAGATGTATTATATCAAGCATAGTTAGCCAATGAAATCAATGTGAAATATGTGAGACAGTATATTTGTGCAAAGGATGAATCAATTACATAATAAATGGAGACACTTAGTAACAAATAATTCAATGAATTGTATACATATGAAAAAGTAGAAAATTAAAATGTTGTGAATTTTAATTAACCAATCCACATTTGAAATTAGTTCAATTGAAATGATTTTATTGAAGTCAATGTATTCATTACAATTGAATCACAGTTGCGTAATAGTGAAAATCAGATGAATAGTAGAGTTCAGACATATTAGAAGTTAGACAGTTATCATAGTTGGCAATAGCGGATAATTAAACTATACTATAAAGTGAATGAGGTGAGAATTTTATCAGTGAATGATGGTCTAATGGTACTGATAGTTTAGCGTCAGATAAGAGGCATGAAGATCCTAAATTTAACTCCATGGTGTAATCGAGATTGTGTATTGTCGAGGAGTCTGATAACTAAGATGGAACGCTCTTTGGTAACCCATGGTACCCAACTAAGTCCAATCTATGATGAATACAAACAACAAAACCTGAAATTAGTTAACTAGAAATCGACTAATCAGTTTTCAAGACTTCTCATTTATTGAAACTGATATGTTCTTTCTCATTTTGCAGACAGTAAAACACTTATACTGCTTCGATAATCTCTCTATATTGGTTGTAACAGTACTACTATTTCACTAACAAAATAGTCACAATGACTATCATTCTAATGGTTAATAACCACTAGAAATGTGCTACTTTGATTGGCTCAATGGTTTGTGGAGATCGATTTTGATTAGTTTTGATGATAAGGAATCTATATGATATCAAATTTAAGACAGAACAACGATACTGAGCTACAGTAGAGCATAGAGGCGAGTTGGAGTGATACAATCAATGTTATTATTGATATTTTGGCAAAGCGTCGCCAACACAATAACACATCGATAGCTTTACAAAAGGAATGTTTGATGATAACTTTTGAACACCTCCTCTGATTCACGTCATAATTGCTGCATTTGAATCGTCATGTGTATGCTCAGTGAATGAGCTCTGTCACGAAATAACCAAATACTTGTCAAGGAATTAGAATAATCAGTATCACCGTTTAGCGACTATCTAAAAAGCACAAAGCTAAGGATCACTTAATGTAATATTTCCGTGAAACGCAGAGTGCTAAATTAGTTAAATACAAGGTACTTGTATAACAAACGATGACTAACATGATGTAAATTTATGCCTAAACTAAAACTATTAACTTAAATAAACACGAGATTCAGATCAATCTTAAATCTAACTCGACCAAATGTCTATCCTTAACTGTGGCATAAACTTAACTTTGAACAGACAATAAGCAACAATCTAAGAGTGCGAAAAAAGACTACATGTCTCCCTGTGATAGGCTGCAGAATAAGGAAGCTTCAGCAAATATATTTGTTGTGGAAAGTATGAGTGTTCTTTCTGAAATGAACTTTTCTGACTAAGTAAAACAACATTTATTGACAATTTCTACTTCATGATTGAATAATGCTGGACATAACTTCATGAAACTGGTTAAATCATTTGAGTATTTGGATTTTCAAAGCCCATACTGACACCAGAAAAAATGAATATTCAACGCAAGCATCTTAAGATTAGCTCGAGCCCATCAGCTTGCAATACACTTGCTAGGATACTGATATGGTTAACTAATAAGTGACAAATTAAGGAAATCAGATATTAGAAGACATTTATTTACTATCTACAAAACATTAAACTCATGAAAAAAATTAATTTTTTGATGATACCATGGTGGATGCTACTCATAAGGCCGTCTATAAGTAGTAGATAGAGGAACGTTGTATAAAGGCGGAAATGGTAAACAGTATACGAGGTGGCTTATAAGGTGGCAGGCAGCAAGGCCTGATCAAAATGCGTAGAAGAAATGAAGTTAATCAAGGGAAACAAGCCTACTATCAAATAATTCATTGACTTGGCTAAGTAATCATTCTCACAATAAAAGATCAAAATCAAACTATTCAGTTAGTAAATTTAAAGTGGTATTCTGAAGACTGGTATTTATTTTAGTTATGTTACTTGCATTCATCAACGATTGGTTTCAAAAATCAAGAATACGCACTGCTGAGAAATAGTATACCAAAACAAAACGGTAATCGGATACTCCTTAGTTTATAGTGGTATCGTAATGCTAAACTCCATTCAAAGACAATCTAAGACATCTTCAAAAGACTGTTTGAATGTGTATAAAAATACAAGACTGAAGCTGATCTAAGATTTCCAATATGAAAACAGATGTATAACTGTTGTTGTTCGAATTTTCAAATAGTAAATTGATTAAAAAACTTGAAATCCCTATAATCTTTGCCCTAGGAGTTCCAACCCTCTGAACCACTGAGCCGGATGGCGTTCGGTGGTAGGATTTCTACACCTATCAGTTTGCGACATAACTTGATAGTCATGCAACATCATTGGTGATAATTAACTCACTCTCAACAAGTCTGAACTCAACCAATTACGATTTCTCATTAGAGCTTCGAGAACATTTTGAAGTTGGTCACTGGTCAGCTGATTATTGCAATTGAATTGAGATGGTTTGTGAAGATTAGTATTTTTAGTTGAATTGTCACAGAATGACGTTGACAAAGTACCATTTATTCACTTTTGACTGATGAAAGTAAGAATTCTAACATCGAATTCTGGCCCAGTTGTGCAGAGGGTTGGGTGTTCGCCAACCTGAAGCCCCTGCGACGGAATCTAGGGTGCACATTGTTGGAGAGAAGAGGTCCCACACTATAACGAAACAGCTGTCTAGCGCTTCCTGGCTTTCAATGGTACCCCACCAACATCAACCTGTGGCGAATTTGATTAAAATTACCAATCTCCACAAACCATCTCAAGTCGGTAAAATATTCATTTGCAATGACTGATTTCTGTTTCGTTAATATCTAGTAGAATTGTATGATGTTAATTGGTCTGTTTGTATTTGCTGGATCCACTGACTATGCATTAAGTGTTATAATCTATGAACCATACTGTTTAATCAAAAAGATCACATCGTTCTACAAGACAATATCATTAGTAGTACACAGTTTAGACTGAATTGACCTATAAAAATTTCATCCCACCCAGGGTTTATTAGATAGCTGTTGTTCATAACAGTGTTACTAGAGCTAAACGCTTTAAAATCATGTAACCGGGACACATATTTTTTAGTATGAATCTAGAAATGAACTAGATCTATTGAACAATAGGAAAAATGATATGCAATTGAAGGTCAAAGTTTAGATCGAAAACAAGGAAAACAACACCTCTAGAATGAATGATGTAATATATACTTGTGATACTATACATAACCTGAGAATTTACTAGAGCATAACATAACTGTTGCTAGGTTTCAGAAATTTATTTATAGTTTAACTAATTACAACAGTAACAAAATGACTTTTCATGTTTAAACTCAGAACATTCTACTCATAAAATATTTAAAATTAATAAATTATGCTACTAACTAATAAATAAGTAGAAGAATCATTTTCACGAAATGTTAGACCGATCTTTCGCTACTAACAAAATCCATATTACAAGAAATTCCACAACAATAAGAATTCACAAAACTGATAATTGTCTTCAGTAGTCTATCAAATGAAGGGTACTCTCTTCTCTAGTGGGGTAGTAGTAGTAGTATTAGTAGTATTCCCAATGTTGGACGTAGTATCAGTAGTCACAACAGTAGAATTAACAGTAGACGTAGTAGTAGCGGTCGTAGAAGAAATAGTATGTAACACTAACGACATCCTTAGTTAAAGAATTGATTGATGCCTACTCAAAGTTGTAAGTGACTTCTTTAAGTCAATAATAAACCCCCACACTAATAAGTGTGAATAAATTCAATAACTGAAAATTACGAATTTTGATAGAAACCTTTTTTGTTAAATAAACAGTAATGATGTTAGACTTAGGGTACAAGATATCGATGATTGTCTGGTTGACGGCACCGTGAATTCTTATTGACTTTTATGGTTTTTATCTTAGTTACCTGTGTCCAGCAAGTAAAATTCTTGCAAAATTTTCTCACTGAAAGCATACGAAGTGATGTATATGAATAGAGAAGATAGTTTGTGTTTCATTGAATAATGCCTTCTATATACTTATAAAGATTTAAAAGTCCCCTACCCACAATCACATTTATAATTATGACAAAATGTTTACTATTTATCCTGTTAACAGCAGCCTTTAAACCTCTACTCATCATAGTATTGTATTTTCCCAGAACTCCAAGGGAATATAATCGATCTCAGTTAACGATAGCAAGTAAAATCAATGAATTTACAAGCAAGGGAAATGTGCATAGTACAGTACATCTTTTTATACAATAAGTTATGCATAATCTCAGTTGATTTAATTGATCATAGTAGTCACAGATTGATGTCGGTTGAGTAACACTGGTAACTATTTAGCAATCCTCAATCACGACCTACGAGGGACTGAAGCCAAGGCATTTATGCATAGCTGCTAACTTTATACCATTAGGTTATTAAACAGACCAGCATCTAAAAGTTGATATTTCTAAGGTAGACAATTGCTAATAGATTTGCGAGAGCTCATCCATCGCCATCGGTGGGTAACTGACACATATCAGACTTGTTTGAACTCGATCGGTCCCGTCTCTTCATTAAAACTCCAGAAATTACCTCAAGATATTTGTTACTAGTTAATCTCCACAACACTCAATTGCAACCAAGTGTTTGATTAATACGAATTATTGTATCTAAGCACATTATTTAAAGGTGTTTACAAGGTGGATCACCAATGGCAATATGACTTCGAGTTCTCTCGTGACATACTTGATAAATATAAAACATTTTCCAAAAAATTCGTTTCAGTGTTCAACATGAATATTGTATCTAGGCAATTTAATCACGTATTTGTTCACTCAGTGTTTCGTTACTGCATGCTTGAATATGGTTTTAATCATAGAATTCTATTTGAGCCTTAAAATGTATCGCATTTACGTTTTTCAAATGACACCGTTACACTGGTGTAGCCATAATAATCAGTTAAGGATGATTGTAAATACATCAAATAGTATTTTAAGTAAAAAGTGTCCTAAGAACAGGGTGGAAAATGATTTAAGTTGCTAATACTACTACTACCACTGCTTAATCTAATGTTCTCGGACATTGGTTAAATTAATAAACGAAGAATCTATGTTGGGTAACGGTTTCGTCTTTGTATAGGAGGCTTCAACAGTGAGTACTATCGACCCCATTTCGGAAAGAATGTAAGGTCTTCAGATTTTTTAGTAAATTATTAACTATCAAAATCAATGAGCTGGATTCAACAGTGCCATTTTAAGTATAACTCATTCGTCATATAGTTGCAGGAATCACTGATAACAATCCCACATCCGACATATCTGAATTCTACAACTTACTGGCTTCTTATTAGATTTATTCATTTTCTTGTGAGTTGCTTTATACTAGAAGATAAGAGCTTTTCAACTCTGTCTATAGTTTTCAATAGTGCTTAACAGTGATTATTCATTGATAATCATGAAACTGTAAACCTTTTTAAAAAAGCTTTACTACTTACTTTTTAATAAGTAGTCAAATCACAATAAAAATAATGATCAAAAAAATGATTGAAAAATACATTTAAAAAACTTAAGAGACATTTTTATCAAATGCTTTGATCTATGATTTATTACTAATAATACTAGTTGTAGTCAGGGAACTACTAAGAAATGGAGAATGTTATCACTTTAACCACTATTCATTACCTTACTTGAGAGAATCATTTGAGTATCTACTTACTATAATCATATCATCTACTCTCTCAAGATTGTATTTCTAACTAATGTAGATTAATATTAAAGATACAGTATATTGAATAAGGGGGAAAAAGATGCATCTTTTGATATTATTATTATTATTATTATTACTAAAGGCATTGAATAGTCGACGACATCGTCAAAGTAGTCATAGAAGTAAGTACCCAAAACATATTTCGTGATGAAATCCAAATTTCAACAAAAAAAAACTGTCCATAAATTATAATTAAGTAACTAATAGTGATCAAGAAAATTTAGTCGGGACTGTTACTATGACAACTATAAAAGTACAAGTTGTTATTTTTTTTTAGATTATAACCGCCTCCTTTCCTCTATCCCTATTCAATCACTATCACCATTATAGAAAAAAATCAATAAGTGAATAACAATACACTAATCATACTTTACTATTTATCCTAAGAAATTTCCGTTATTTAATGTCACTTTTAAAAGGAAAACAGTAGTAAAATGTAATAATGTCATTCTATACTCATAACCAGGATTATCATTTTGTGTGTGTGTGTGTATGTGAATGGTTGCATAGTGAATTGAATAAGGATTTATTTCACCGAAATGAATAAAGATTTTATAATGTATACAACTAGATCAACATTATCAAGTATAAAATAACTAGACATTATAATAATTGTATTATTATTACTAAGATACTGACTATTAATACTACTTATATCATTGTATATTAAGTAGTATATTTATATATATGTAAATTCATATAGTAACATATTTGTTTCTTTTTTTTTCTTTTAATTGTTAACTATAATGTGTTAACCGGAATGATGAAAAATAAAGAAAACTTGGTTAAGAAAAGAAAAAATTCTCTTTCTTCTTTTTGAGTTACTACATAGAGTGAAACGGAAAATATTATTATTATTACTATTAACAATAATAATAATTTCTAGCTCTGTTGTTATCATAATCACTTATGAATGTATCTATGCTTTATTTTGGCTTATTTGTTATATGTGTTTCTTATGTGTGCTAATGTGTTAATTGTGTATTTGCTTAATAGAGAAGGTGTGAATGTATGTGGTTGAGCATCAACAGCAGTTCCCCCCCCCGCCTGCTCGCGCCATCTTATTTTATGTTCAAATTTCAATCATTTTTTTTCTATTTGTTATTTGTTTTAACCTAGAAGTTTTTATGCATAGATATACATTCTTTCTAAGGTTTTCATAGTGGAAAACAAAAGGAAATATCTATTCATGCCAACCAATATTACTATCATTACTACTAATTATAGTAGTAAAAAGGTAACATAATGAAAATTTATTTTTTTTAAGGAAAAGGGTAACCAATAATGATAAACAAAAAAAAGGAGACTTTGTTACGTAACTTGCAATCACATTTAAGTTACTTAGTATTTTTAAAAAATTTTATAAAGTTTAATGAAAAAAATATTGTTTTTTTTTTGGTTATCTGTAAAACTTTTAATGTTTAACATGAATTTACTATTTGGAGGAGGGACAGGGAAAGGGTTGAGAGGAAGGAGAGGGTAAAGGAAGGTATTTAAAATATTCGTTCATCTTTATCCTTCATTAAGTAGTAATACATGCTGTATATCGTACACTACACGTTGCTGTGCATTGATGTATTCATAATGGATAAATAAAGATAATTGAAAACTCTCGAAATATAGAAAGCTAAGATTTGATGCAGATTACCTAGGAAAGATGATATAACATTATGAATCATCACTAACTTAGGTGACTTAGATATATATTATAAACACTCAACCACAGGCTTACCTTAACATTGAAGAAGAGTTGTAGCGACCAAACTAGAATATAGTATCAATCTATATGGTCGATGACTGTTGATATAAATCATGTTGATACGTGGAGACTACTTGATTGAGGTGGTTGCTATCATTAGAACCACTGATGTTAATACTACTTCATACTTCTTGTTCTGACGTGAAGAAAGAGAGGAAAGAGGATTTGGTTGGTAGTAGCGAACGCCAATGAGATGTGCCTAGTTGATAATGAGCAACAGACTTAAGCCCACTCACCCTCCAGGCCGACAATAGAAGAACCAGAATTGGGAACGGGACACGGAGAACCGAGAACTGAGAACGTATTGTATTTTAATCATGCCTTTATATATACATGAAACCAGACCACACGTTAAACCAATCACAAATATAACATTGATACAGAACAAGGGGAAGAGTGGCAGTGAATGGTACAACTTGTACACAATTAAGTAATCGTAGTTCATAGTAATAAGCAATATACTAAGACTAAATATACTAAACGAGAGGACTGGGAAGGGGGAAGTAACAGTCATAGAAATGAAATGATTACATTGTCCACAGTTATAATAAATGAAAGCACAGTTTTCAAAGATAGTCAATCTTCGTTAGGTGCCCGGTATATCACTTCTCTACTGATGTAGTCTAGAAATTTGGAATCATATACATATTATTGAAACTATAATATTAGAATGAGTTAAAATTGTCTTAAAATAACTTTGTAATCTTGATTCCATATTTGAATGAATGATTAAAACATCTATAAAAATCAAAAGTACTTTACAACAGATGTAGTTAAAAATTATTACACAATAGTAATTTGATACTGAGTAGTTGAAGGAAATCAACATGTATCCATACACTATCAACGCTTCAGATAACCTACCACTAGACAACAAGTTGTACTTTCAACAATAAAGAAAATTGACATTTTCTATGGGATTCAAATTGGAATCATATTAGACTAGATAAACATGTTATTGATTATCCTTCAGTGATCTATCAGTGTAAATTCCCAATTTTTCATGGAGTGTTAATCTTAGTTTAAATGACTTACAAGTAAAGTTATTGATAGCAAAACTATGTGACATCAGATATAATTACATGAAGTTCTTCATTTCCCTTAATATTACAGATATACTTAAGTTGGATTGTGACTGGCAAGCGGAATCCAGGACACGCGTTTCGTCCAATTTGGGACTCATCGGCTGGATGTACCTGCATCCCAATGTTGATGTTCACGCTGGGATTCGAACCCAGTCCGTTTCGTGTCGAACGCCACCGTGTTCACCACTAGACTACTGAGTCCAGACAGTTACACTTTTCAAAGGGCATATATATGTAATTAGGATAAGCTTGTATTTTCCGGTTGATTTTTAATGGACTGAAACTGGTAATAACGCTATATCGAGGCAATCCGCTCAGGATGCACATATGGCAACAGAGACTGACCAGTTTGAGTCCATTACAAATCAACGGGAAAATACAAGCTTATCCTAATTACAGATATGCCTTGTTCCAAACAAATACAAATATTTCATTATCATTAAGGGTAACATTTTTTAATTCTTTCACTTGATATGTAAAGCCAAGATTGCTTTGTTTATAATTAATTAGTTAATTTTAACCCAATAGAATTAGTAGTAGATTTGAGATTCACTTGACTCCACTTTAGATTCACCGAAATAACACAACCGAGTTAGATAAAACGTAAAAAGTGACTTGGGTCCTTGGAATTGAAATAAATACATACATAATAAAGTCATTCAACAACAACCATGTTGGATACGGAGCAGCTTCTCACCTATAGCAACGGATGAGGTCGCTCAAACTTATCGTTAATTGACTCAGTGAAAATATCAACCTTTCAATGCGGATCAAACCGGTAGTCTAATTGACATGCCTTCGTCACGAAGTTTGAAGGTCACAATGTTGACTCTCTAATGTGACGTAAGTATATACTCTTGAAGAGTTGCATGCTAGAAGGAAATAGTTTTCCACTGCCAGTTACTGATTTTCAGTGGTTGTCTAACTCAAACCAATCGGTAATATCAAATTAAGATGGTTAGTAACCTAACAATTACAGTCTAGGTGATTTAACAACACCAATCACAAACTTCTCTTTGTGTTCACAGGCTTAAAAAATGATTAAACAAAAATAGCTGACTAGACAAACGGTAATTCAACTGACAGAAAAACAACAAACAGAAAGCTCAGATATTCTTTAGTATGGAAATACGAGAGGGGACATATTGTGCTATTAACATTTATTTATTCATGAGTTGTATATTCATTATGACTAAATCAAGCATTTCCAACCCACCCCCTTGAAGTTGCAGAATCCTAGGATGATTCAAGCCGCTCAGGATTCAGAGATTCTTTAACTTCACCTTCTGACTTGCATAACTGTCGTGCATCTCTTTAAGCCGTCTCGTTATCTGTTCCTAATGTCACTTAACGAATTCAAACGTCATTTACCTCTTCTGGGACTCCAACACCCACCTTCAGGGATTACTCTTTTAAACGTTCAGTTTCTATCAGCAATACTAATCAGTGACCGGCTTAAAATCGATACGCTTCTAACCATTTTTTCTAGCATGGGACAGCTAAGTACTGAACTTGCCTCTTTTTTTATACATATTTGGTTATTAAGTCCATCCCATTGATTTCCCTAGGTAGTAGTAACATAGTGGGTGGAAGCTCACTCATTCCGTTGACATCTTCTGTCACTTACACTATGCAGCGGTCATTCAAAGTCCTTTCTATTTCCAACAGCTTTGTGTGGAGTACCTTATCAGTGGCCAGCTGTTCGTCGTGAATATCTGTTAATATCTCTTTAATTTTTTTGACGAACCGTTCTCATACTCTACCTCAGTGATATGCCTTTCAGAGGTTGAATATCCAATCAAAACCATGATTGGAAAGGTCCTTTACTATAACTTTCTGATTCCGGCAGAACATTAGCTTTTTTTATTACCATCACCTTCAAAGTTACTACCGTTGTCATTATGCAAGCGTTGTGGATAGCATCTGCGTGTTACAATCTGAGTGAGGATGCGTATGAAATAATCTGTGTCTATTGTGTTAGGGTGCTTCAGATGAACTGCTTCCGAGCTAAAACAACTGAACAAACTGATGTATCTCTTTGCCACTGTTATACAGTGCTTAATATACAATGGTCTAAAATATTCGACATCTTTCATGGTAAATAGATTACAGTCCCGTATGTAACTATCTTCTAGTTGAGGTGCCATTACATGTTGATAAGTCTGGGTAAACTATTTGTAACACATATATCAGCTCTTGAGAACTGACTTGATGATTTTAGCTTCTCTGGTAATCGAATATCTTTCTCTGGTTGTCGTGAACGAATCACTTACAGTTATAGGTCCGTTCATTTCATAATGAAACCTAACAGCCAAACGAACTATAAAATGATTAGAAGATATTATGATTGGATGTATTACTTTCAAAAGTAGACCAGACTACTGTAAGCGTCCATTAATTCTAAGCATTCCACCAAATATAACTGGTTTTACATAATGCAGCGGGCTTGGAAACTTTTATGACTCATTTTATTATCGCCTGATCAATCTAATTCTGATTCATCAAGCTTGATACAGAATACAATAATTTACTCTAATCTCTAGAAGATTCTTCTTACCCTAAATGAATGTTGTTCTCTGCTGTCTTTAGCTCTGAGACTGTAAGATTTTGTCGATTAATCGGTATGCTTATCAAGAAATTTTTATAGCGTATAAACCAATTTCATCCATGAATATACGGCTTCTAAATGAGTCAAAATTGTAGGTTAATTATCTGTTAGGTAAGAGCTTTATTTGCCTACATGACATTTGCACTAGAACTCACATCAAGGGATTGATGATGTAGCTGCTAAATACTTCCATGTAGTAGGAAAGTCACACTATTAAGCCATCGTTTTGTTTTGTGATCATGATTCCCCACTACTCTCTGTGAGAGGAGATATATTTGGGTTGGCTTAAGAATCAATATAATGTCAGTTAGGTAGCTTCAACTGTTCTTGTATATAGGCAAGCCTGTTAGAAAGAATTTAGGGAACCTCTACGGCCTATTGTTTATGCTATAGAGTACCACGAGTAAGTTAATCCAATAGACCGTTTGTAATATGACAACGGACATCTCTGTCCTTATAAACTTTGAGATTTTTACAGATAAAAGTGTAGCTGCTATACCCAGACGTAATGTGTCTGTGGCTTAGATAAGCGCTACTTTTGCTTTAGCTTGTATAAGTCAGTATACTCTAATACTTTTCTGGCTTAACAGTATTAGATACATGGCTGCTTACTATTCGTTATTAGAGGCATCACTAAACATAGTGAGTTCAATCTCAGCGGATACAGCTATGTTTAAAAAGTTAGGTAATGATATCTTTTCTACTAGTTTGAGGGCTTCTTGTCATTTTCCCCACGTATTCGATTCTTCTCCCACCACCGAATCGTCCTAGAAAAGCTGTATTACAGTCTCTGGTGGGGAGGGGGATGAATTTCGTTTGGAAGATTATAGGTGCTAAATTACCCTGAATAATGTCTTCGAATATGCAGTAACTTATGCCTTACGGTTATTGTGACTGAGTTGTACGGATACTTCTATATTATAAAACTCAGGCAACAACTAATAGTGACTATTTGCTATACAATTTGTTAATTTAAATTCTCCCTTCGTTAGTATATGCTTCAACTGGGTGGACATTATATATGTTGTTTTAGTGTTAAGAGTACTAAGAAAGCAATCATCTATGAAGAAGCTCTGTGTTGCTATATTATAAACTTTCTTATCATAACCTTTATTATCCTCAATGGAAAGATTAAAAACAAACGCTGCAAGTCGAGAGGAAGATGTTAGGTCCAAATAGGTGATGTTTCATATGAAAATCATCGGAATAGTTAGGAGCATCTCTATTTGTCCACTACAAGAAATGCAAAGTAATTCTGTAGTGCATAGACACACTACCTTCGTGTAACATTGCTTCAGCATCACTCTTAACCACTAACATTTTTGTCTAAATCTGAGAATCACACCTGTTAGTGAATTTGTAAGATCGGGACTAGCGAGTAACCTATCATTCAGGGATTGTCCTTTGGGCTTAGCTAATGGGTCGAATATGATTCTAATCGTATCAGGTGATGCTTGATGAATTGTATTATGTTCCAGCAAGTGTCATACATTAGATTCCGCTATTAATCGTAGTGAGACTTCTGCATATCATAGTATGAAGTAGTCCCTCATAACAGCGGAATAACTTATTGTTATGTCTTCTGATGTACTCATTAGTTTACGTAATGTATTTAAACGTTGTTAACAATAGAATTTACTATCAGTCCATGTCCACTGTGAAACCTTCCACGGCCACAATATACAATAATCATAATCCTTTAGGATTATAGAATTTTCGATGATTTTGAGTGTTGTTCTCTCAGTGATCGACAGACCTTCGCCACTATACTGTCCTTTCTGTAGCATATCTTGCTGAGGGGAAAATTGCAGTGTACTTTCAATTTTTGAGTGACCGAAATTATCAAGCTTTGCATGACTTGCCAAATGAGTACCAACAGGTCTAATCAGTGTCCTATCAAATGTGGTTCCTGTAGCATATGGTTTACATGACTTTTCTAAACTTTGTTCTGAAGTTCTATGTGCTTCAGGAGCATTTCAACCAATTAGCAGTCTTATACGTTAAGTGTCAAATCTTCTTAGATCTTTACCTTTAAGATGACACAATGACAGAAGCTGCTTCTCATTTTGCATCACTAGCTTTATCTTAGGTAAACTTAGAACTGTATATACTCGTTCTGAACACACCTTATTATTGAATAAGTACAAAATTTCTTCTAATTGAATTACTGTCGTCTGAATTTTTCTGTGACTCTACATAATCTCTCTTTGAATACGAATATATTCCACAGATAGTCTCAAATCGCCTATTCTTTCTTTAAGGATCAATGTCGAGTCAGAGTCATTATCTGAAAAATTCTAAAGCTCTTAATATATAGTTGCATTGGTGGGAAATCACTGGGACCACTGCAAGTGGAACCTTGGATTCATCGTTGGTCGGGTAGTATTTCGAAATCTAATTAAAGATATCATTAATATTGGATTGTGGAACTTCATTGGTAATAGTGCCTTTCACTTCAACCTTCTACTGTACATTATTTTTGTGGTCTATAATTTTTCACCACATAGTTGCCTTTAAACACAAGCAATATAACATTTATCCCTTGATAAATTGTAGTTTTGTTCCCTAATTCTAACTTTAGCAGTATTGGATACTGATCAGGAAAATGGTACTTCTAACAAGCTATACAAGGTAAGCACTATTATGCAGTTGATTCACTGGTGTATAGTGTAATGCAAAGTGGTCCGTTTATATATTCGAAGGTTGTTGCGGAACAGTATTCCAAGCTCGTTTATTCGACTTCACACTCATTACAAGTTACTAATATATTATGCATGTAATGTCTACAAGTTCTTAAACAAACCTGGCTAAATCTTCAAATGCCGTTTCCCTATCTTGTGTATCCTAATGCAGTCTCTTTCCATTTAAACTGACAATCTCGTCACAAACGCTCCCAGTGTTCTACTCACATCTTAGTTTGATTGGTAGCCTAGCTGTCACAAAATAACATCGTATGGTTGCACTTTTTCAATTAGGTCAAATAATGCTGTCAAGTCGTGATATTTTACCTCCAACTCATGTATTATCTCATCAATGAAAGCCATTACTACCGTATAATTTTGTCCAAACTGTTCCCTTAAAATTTCCCTGGCTGATATAAAACCTTCTGTTTCATTTATTATAATGTGATGTTTAATAGTTCACCTGGTTTTACCTGTACAAAATTGAAGTAAATAACTGAGACTTGTAGCAACATCACTTGTTGTCTGTTCGATGAGTTTCGGAATTTCTTCCATAAAAATTCAATATTCTTTGAGATTTCCATAGAATTATTTTATCTCCGATCTCAGCGATTCAGAGTATCTTTCCAGGTGGTTTGCTACAACACTTAGGTCATACTTTACATTTCTTTAAGCATCGTCCTCGCTGGTATCTGGGACGTTAATTTTTCGTTGTGGTATTTCTAAAATAATCCGTTTACCAATCACTTGTATCTTCAGCTTCGCTTATTCTATTTCTAACTGTCCTTCGTGTATATTCGCGTGGCTGCATGCAATAGAATTTTCTTGGCTATCAGTCTGTATTGATAGTTCTGGTATATTGTCTTATTGATGTTACTGTTGATGTAGTAAACTTGACAAGTCAGATTAATGCTTATGATTGTAGAACCACACGAATATTCATGTATTTACTTCAATATATAAATATTCCAAGAACATAAATCAGTCTTTTGATTTTAACGACATAGAGTCAGTTATTCCTGTGAATCTAACGTGATTTTGAGTAAATCTTACAGCATATTCGGTATATGCCTAACAATGAGGATAATAACTCGTGTTTTGTTCTATGTACTATAACCTAGTGACAATCTTCATACAAAGGGAACTTAGAAATTCAGCGTTGATCTCACTTGTTACTTACCTTATTGATTTATTTTCTAGTTGATTGGGAATACAAGTAGTAAGATAAATTAGCAACAAAACACAAATATAACCTACCGAGGCTAAAAAACATGCATTTAGATATGAACATACATCCTCTTAAGTTGAGAAATGTTACTTCACGATACCTAGATTAGAAAACAGCAATGAAAATAAGGTGAGGAGGTGTTACGGTCTCAGACGTCTTATGACAAACGCTATTCTAAAGGAATAAATGTGAATAATTGAAGAATTCATTAGACTTGAAATTTAACTCACTATTTTTCTGTGTTACTCAATGACTTCGTCGATTGATGTTGGTCAATCTATGGGTCTCACATAAGGATGCGCAGCGTATATCTTAACAATCCCCCCCTTCACTTACCCTAGTAGACTAATCGACCTGTGATTTATAACACTGTCTTAGTTACAAGAAATTGACAACTTAGTTAACAACCACGATAAAGAAATATAAATAGAATATGTCTGTAAATAATCTTAGCGGATGAAATTAAAGAAAATTCCAACGTTTCACTCAGCAAGTTGGTCTGAGTTTCTTCAGGGAAATAACCAAGATCAAAAATTATCGAATTTAAATGTAAATAAGAGGTCGAATTTGATTACGAAAAGCAAATCTTGTACAGGGCATGAAAATGTTACACGAGTCATTGTAAGTGAACTAATGTTGACATTGTTGTGGATGAAGGAAGGTGTGCATTTCGTGTGTAGTTTCATGTTGCATTCATTTTGTACACATATGCTGTTCTGCGTTATGTTCAAGCGAAAGGATAGACAATCTGATTATTGGCTTGTTATCAAATCATAGTAGGAGTATATCAATATAATGATAATTATGGGTCAAAGGATGAGTGTATATTTTGCAACTGGTAACACGTTGAACTATGTAATTAGATTAAATAATTCTAAACAGAATAAATAAATAAATAAATAGAATGCGTTAGAAGTTGGGGCAGTAGATGCTTGAATTGATTTTTTAATCATTAGTTGTCATGCTGCAGCTAAGAGTACTCCATCTTGTCGGTTTACATTATTCGGATTTGCCCATATGTGTAGGGCTTCATATGTTAACTTTCTTTGTAGGAATTAAAACCTTTTTGAAGGATTTTTATTTCATCAAAATTGATGCTGTGCCCTGATTATATTGAATGTAATGCTCTGCTGACTTATTTTCAAGTTTTCTTATATCCTTAGAGGATTTAGGAATATGCTTCGAACAAAGTATGTGTTCCTTCGCCCTTACATGCAACTGTCGTGATGTTTCTCCTACGTATATAGCATTGCAGTCATTACATTTGACCTCATAGACATAATTCATTTTTTCTTCTTTTGATACTCTATCTTTGATATATACAAGTGGAGAGCCCAGTGTATTAGTTGTTCGGAAGAAAACAAATATATCATATTTATTTAAAACTCCTCTAATCTCTTCAGATGTCCCATTTCTGTATAGCAGAAATACAGTGTCATTGCACTTCTTCAGTTGAATCATCGGTTTGCCTTTCCCATTACGTTTCTCCTTAAGTATCTTTTTGACAAAGTTCTTATGGTAGTTGTTCATCATTAGTGTTGACATCATTCAATTTAATTCGGTTTTTTAGTCTTTTTTATCTGTCACTAGTTGATGGATTCTGTTTATCAGGATCCCAACAACTGTCACTTTTGTTGTTTTAGCATGAGTAGATTTATAGTCTAAATATTTTCCAGAATACGTTGCTTTTCAAAAAATGGTTATCTTAAGACAGTTATCTTGCTTCCTTTTGACTAGACAATAGAGAAAGGATAATTTATGATCCATGGTCTCGATTTCTTTAGTGAATCTGATGTTGTTGGAAATACTGTTGACCATTTCAAAAGGTTTATCTAATACATCTCATTTTGTAATAATGAAAGTGTCATCTATGTACCTTAGCCAGGGTTTGGGCGGATAGATAGATTTTGAGAGTGTACTTGTTTCTGGTGAATGCATAAACAAGTTAGCAACTATTGAGGACACAGGAGATTCCGTCTCTGCACTTTCTGCTTATTTATAGAGATCTCTTCGATACTTAAACAATATAGAATTTAAGCGTAAATTCAAGCTCAAACATGATAAAGAAATTACGTAAAAAATTGTCTTCACAAAGTTATTCATATGTCTGACTACTGATAATATACAAAATATTTATCATTAGTAGTATACCTACAGTTCATTAAAACTTTTGTTATGATTATAATGTTTCTGTAACAAACAATATACACTTAAAATTTATATTTCAACATTGATAAGAACTTGATTAGGAAAGGTGATTCCTATTACAAACACCGCTCCCCCACCCTCACTCCTCTTCATCACTTCCATCAAATAATGACAATTTTGTTCAGTTGGATATACCTACCTACATAAATATACATGTTTATACCAAAAATAAAAAGACTAAATTATCACTATTCGTTAGTTTGCTTTTAGTGTTAGGGAATGAAGAAAAGATTTTCATTTCCTTTCCCCCCCCTTGCTCTCTCTCTTTGTCTCCCTCTCTTTCATTTGATTACTTCAGTTACTAAGGTAACAGTACTTACTTACATGTAAACATTTCAGCTTATTACTACAATGTTCACATAGTATCAATATTTTCCTAACATGTTCCATTTCTTTATTTAACGAAGAATATTATTATTATTATTATTATTATTAATATGATCATTCATTTATTCACACTTTCAAATAAAACACCTATTATACTTATTAGATTTAAACAATTGAAACATATTCAATGTGTTCAACATGCTTACACAATACTGACTTCAACATACATAAATGTAGTTAAATGAAAATAGTTGTAAAAAAAAAAGTATATTATCAAAACATGAAATAATTTTGTGTATATTATTTTTGTTGACTAAAATATTGTTGATCAAATTGATAATACTACTTAAATTGACAATAATAGTAGTATTCATCATTTGTAGATTAAAATAAAAAAAAAAAACAAAAAAGAAAAAAAGACAAGACGATTAGAAATAATTACAAATATCTATTACTTGATATTAATACTATTATGGTATTTAGAAAGAGAAACAAGCATACGATTATCTAATAACATTATATATTGAACAAACAGGTTTTTGTTTTATTTTGTTTTAAAAATAAAAAAGTGATAACAACTGAAAAGTGAGCGTAGTATAAATAAGTAAACACGATAAATGCTCACATGTTGTCTGTCTAAAATTGATATTCTACATGATATACAACATGGACAAGTGCATCTATGTGTTCATAAACTTTCATCTTTAAACATTGGAAGTAACAAGTCATAAAACAATCGGTAATTTGACAGAGAAGAATAAGTTGATTAAAGGCAAGTTACTTCGAAGTTACTTTACATTTTAGTATTTCTATTAGTTTTTATACTACTTGTTGTGGTTGTCGTAGTCACTATTATACAATTCATAGTCATATTCCTAATCATAGTTATAGTCGTAGTCATAGCAGTATTTAGTATGTAAGTAGTAGAACTAGTAACAATGATTATTATCCTAGGTGTAGTAGCAGTAGTATTAGTATTAGTAGTAGTAATAGTACTAATAGTAATCACAATAATATTTTTATCCTGTTTCAAACGAAACTAATATTGTTATTGCAAGTTTTATTTTTACAGAAAAAAACTTGGTACACACCCAAAAATGAGAAGTTTTTCATTTAAGATCCAATAGTTTTATGCTGTAATACAAACTAAAAACGATGTGTATACATTGTTATTGTTATTTTACTAGACAGATGTAATCAGTTCTGTAGTCAGTGAATAACAGTATCCAGTAGAACATTATAATTCGATAACATTTGTAAAAAAAAAATAATAATAACAAAACATAGATGGAGATATTTAGACATTTTTTTCAGAATTTAAACGTTCTTTTTACAATTACTAAATTCCAAGTTCGAATCCATACTGTAAACATTTTGATAGTTTAGATAGTCAAGTAGCAATATTATTAATAATCATACCTAAGGTATATCTAAAAGCCTCTTATATGGGATTATATATAATCAAAATCATTACCAAATAAATATATCTAGAAGTTCATCCATTATGGAATTATCAACATTGACGAAATAGTCTATGTTCATGAAATAATAATTGCAATATGATATGGTTAATAACATTTCATTACGTTAGTGAAGAAATCATAATAAAAAAAGATATAAGACTGTCAATGACTGTATATTCATCACTTCAACAGTTCATACGACGCCAGTCAGATTGAGCATACATCGGCATAAATCTATCATTGGATTTCAGAGCCTCATTACTGACAGTTCAGTAATGATTGAAGAAAAACTATGAAACTAACTAGTTTCAATCTACGACGAATCAACAGGAAGGTACAAATTCATTCTAAAGACGAAAACTTTGTATTTAGAAAAGCTTTACGACAGTTTATTTCTCTGTTGTGGTCAATAAATTGATTTTAAACGTATACTTTCACTTTTCGATTTTGTTCTAAGATTTGATTTTATGTATACCCCTAGGTAATCTGTGATAGTAGCTAATTAACTAATAAATGTAATCTTGCATTACTTACTCTTGATTGTTATGCAATAACTAGTAATCTTTAACTTAACTTACTCTTACCTTTTTTGTAAACGGAAAGTACCAGAGTACACCTGCATCTCCTCTGGAGGATCAAACCCAAAACATCTGGACCTAGCAGTAAACGTTCATACTTTAGACCAGTAAACTATCGTTTAATGATTAACATTTCAGTGACCTCTACAACACTCAATTTTAATCAACATGAGTACATTAGTGACTTATTTTAGGAGGTCATTTTTGAGGCTCTAGTAAAGTGTGATAAATGAAGTTCAACTGCGTCGGGCTTGACATAAATGTCACGAATGATAATAGACAATGTCAAGTATTTTATAGATTGTTGATTGCTAATTGGATACCAGCTCGGCAGTTCATAAATTAAACTTTGTTGAATCGATGCTTCTATAAACAGTAGTACGATTCAACTTTTATTCAAAGAATCTTCAACTATTATGTAATGCTAACCTAGTAGTGAAAAGAACACTGGATTAATTATTTGAGAATTCTGTATTCTACTACTGTTAGGATCGTAGATGAATACTACTAAGAAATTTCATACCATACTAAAACAGATATATAATTAATGAAATTAACTAACTATTGAAAGTCAACTATTAAACAATTTTGTATTGATTTTCATTGGGAGATAAGCTTACTGTTCACATGCACATGTTCATGCATTTTAATTAAGTAGGATATCTAAGGCTTCCTGAATTATCCAGTGTTTACCCTTTAGACTGAGATTAAAAGTTCGAATCCCATAAAGCATAAATTCCTTTAAGATTTCTAAAATGACTTTGGATATATTGGTGTGGGCAAGATATGAGATACGTGAATACGGAATCTGTTTCATAAATAAATTAATGGAACTTGTACTATAACTACAACCTGTCTACTTGAAAGCCAACTGATAAGCAACCTACCAGAATGACCAAACTCTTCCTTAGTTATAGAGAGCGAATGAACAACACCACTAAAGAGAAAACAATGTTAAGTAAATTATTGAGTACGAAACAAGGCTTTTAAATATTACATTCTAGGCTATTGATTAATAGGCAATACAAATTACATTAAAGACTGAACTAGTGGTGTTATCTACATAAGTCAGGACAGTAGACCCATGGTATAATTTCAACAACTCGGGAAGGAAAACACCTATTACGATCGGTAATGAGTCTATGGAAAGCTCACATTTTAAGTAAATGCAAATATCATAGTTAATATGTTTATAAAAAATGTAGCTGAATAATAAGGGTCCTGACACCACGGAGAATAGTTTCTATACTTCGTGATCCGCCATCCTTTGTTTATTTATAATAACTCCAGATACACCTCATGAAAGAATGATAGATATCCGGAGACCTGGCTACACCATTATGATGAATATAACTTAAAATAAAATCTGTTTATTAATAAGCCGATATTCAACTTATCGACAAGTTCATGTTTTCGCCTAAAAGTATCTTAAATATTCTGCGAATATTGTCTTATCGACAGCAGAGACTAACAAGGAGACAAAAAAACAACTCACTATCAGACTTTCAGTGAAAGTTGGGAACAAAACTTTGGGAAAATCATAGTATGGCAACAAAGATGATGTATTGACATAAATACCCCTCTTCTGTGGGTTAAAAATTTCAATACAATCTTTAAATGATGAAATGTTAATAAAGGGTCAGGATGAAAGTCATTCCTCGTCCCTTTCCTTATGTTGGTTAAGCTAACGAATCTGCTTGATGTGTTGACCTTTTTGAGCAACTAATCAACTGTATTCTGGGAAACCTCCTGATTTAAAACATTTGTCGTTTGAAAAGTAACATAAAGGTAATCGAATAATCTGAATTGTAAAAAATTTCAAGGACTTTTTAAACAGCCGAAAACGAGATCAGCCAAACATACTGTCACGGACGGCGGAAGTACACTTACTGAGTTTTCAGTGAATGTAGAGTAAATTTGTTCTTAAATCATCAATAAACTACCTTCTGGAAAGTTCTTAGGAATCTGAATAACTGATAATTGGAAGAGTCCTTAGCCAACTTCACTAACTCTCATACTGATCAACGTGAGTCCGAATTCCTAAGAGCTTATCAGTGTTTTGAATTTAAGATAATCCGGACTGACCAGTGCTAAGTACCATGAAATCTTGGTGTTTCAGATTGCACGTGTTTGTGTACTACTCAACATATTTCAGTAGTTGAAAATGTGGTTCCAAATAATTGTTTTTATGAATATGCTTACTTGAAACAAATAACTGCTTGCATTACAGATGTTTTCAACAAAATTTATATTAACTGAACGGGTTAAGGAATATCTAATCTCAATAGCTTGGTGGATAATGCCTTGGTGTTTCTGAAGTGACATTTGTTGGACTGGAATCTTAGTGCATACTTTAACATTGTTAGATGGTCTTAGGTAGACAGTAGGGTTTCATGATCAGTTTTCAGTAAAATATAACAGTAGTATTAAAGAAACTGATTCTTCCTGGTATATTTGTTCCCAGGTTCCTTATATCCACAGTCTTTGATCGACTTGACATGATCAATATTAAACTGGACCTGAAAAATAAGATATCGTCCACTACTCAGTAAACGAAAACATCATCAGAAACAGATAAACATAAATTGGATAAAACACGTTCTCTGGATTGTAAAACTAATCACATTGTGGAAATATGATAAGAGTTTTGACCTTAAGGACCATCGAACTATCATCTCATAGATGGCATACATTAATAGAGGTTAACTAAACGCAGTCTTGAATATTAATACTGAAATATATTGGGTAGATCGCGTAGTTCCAGTTCCTACAATCTAAACTTCATAATTAATATAAGTCCCTTAGATATTTAAGAAATATTGCATGTTTATGGGTTACTTATTCTGTAAGATACAATTCTACCCTGAATATATAGATTAATATCTCACTAAGATTTCATCAGAAACTACCTTGTCTAATTTACTGGTAATCCTTAACACAAATTAACATTATCTAAAGAATGACTGAAAGCCAAAAAGCCGGCAGTATGTTTTGTCTTTGATTGAAACTATGCGTCACTGTACACCCGATGGCATCTCATGGAGTTAATTTACAATCCTAAAATGCGTCATAAAACTTATTTCAATGGATCACTAATTAAAATCATTTCGTTATTAACATTAATTAATTGGTTAGATATAGTTACTAAGATTTTATGCTATTTATCAATCGTTAGTAAGATACACCTGTGAGATTCTGATCAGTACTAGAAGACTAGATAAAGATAACATTATTCACTAATGAATGATTGATCAGTGACAATATCTTAATCGTACAAGAATTCAAGAGCAACTTATGGCGGTGACGAAGAAGGTTGTAAAACCGGATAACTTAGAATCAAACCTCGTAAGTGGAATTATTTCCCTGAAAACTTTAGATATACTTTTGTAACAAGTTTCGACTTGTATGAAAACTACTACGCGTAGGATTTCCTGACAATCACTTCTAACCACCTAACGACATCGAAATATATTACACTTACTGTCGCGTTACATAAGCAATTGAGCATTTTCCAACGTGACGGACAGGGTTCGATCAGTAAAAGGTGATGAGACAAACATGATATTTATTGTTTATATGCACCATAGATTGATTTTATTTTGAAACTATTGAAAGACGCAGTGCACTGGACAGCCGCTTCTTCATAGCATGAAATTTCTCGATGAACAGTGCATACCATCGAACCTGTTAACTTGAAGGTGAATCAGATGTATAGCATCCACTGATTTTCATTAGCACCCAACTGATATCACTCCTAAAGGTCCCTTTAACTAAATATGAAATATATATCACCATTCAGTGATATATATCAATGTAAATACTTTATACATGTTTCAATCTTATAGACCAGTGGCTGCATTCTAACTTGATTTTACTAATACACAGACGACTAAACAAATATAATATTGATAACTGTGCAGTGATGAAACCACTCAGTTTCTGTAACTGTACAATTCAATTAACACCTAGATCACTAAAACCTGAATGTATTTCCGTGAGTACGACTATGCAGAAGATTTCTTCTGAGGAGATCCACTCCACAATCAAACAAGTATTTACTATTTAGTGCAATTGTATTACATTACATAGACTTCAACATAATCGTAAGAGATAGGAAAAAAAGGAGGTGATACAGAAAATAAATGTAAAAACTGGTAGTAGAACTTCATGGTACAGAAATGAACAACATTCAACTAACACATTCGGTATATGGCTAGTAGTGAAGGTACGAACATACATTTCAACTAATTTAGACTTCTTAAATTGGAGGTACTGTTAATAGTAACACTAAAGCTCCAATCGGGCAACCAGAATATCAAACATCAATGCTTTATTCATTATGTTAGTGAGATCAAATGTCAACTAACTCACAAAGTTTGTCATTTCTCACAGATACATCTAAAGAAAATGTCCCACAAAGGACTAGGAGTTGCCTCCTAGATTTCATCCCTACACCTAATCCAAACATACTAACACTTTTCACAACAGTAAACAGCCTGTGACCAAATAAGGATTTGAATCTATCATTTTCAAGTTTTACACCAATTACTTCACTTTCAGACCAATAAATTTGCATCGAAAGGCAAACATCACTGTCACATAATCTACACGGTTAACTTCTTCCATTTAAGTTGCGTTTACTAAATTAGTGATTAATGAACACATGTACTAGGACAAATCATTTATCCAAAGCTTTCTAGTTTCTAGTAGTTGTTTAGTTGAAGTTAGTCCTTGATGCAAAGTTACAAAATTCAACAATCCCTATAACCCCCCCTCACCCACCCACCCCGCTTATACAAACTTAGTGGATAACACATCGGAAGTGTATATCTTCCTAGCCTTCAAAAATAATTTATATGTACAAACCATGCATTTACTGTGATACACAGAAGTCTTTTACATAAACCACTTCCTTGTTGGCTTATGTGTACTTAGGTACTAACATAAACTCAGTTGTAATGGATTTCATTTAATAATAAACTGATATGTAATTTTATAGTTTGCTCATTCATTCTACTCATAAATGTATTCCTTACTTAGATAAATACTTAGTATTTGGAATATGACTATCATTAACTATGGTCATATCTCTTCATTCACCTCCTCCCCCCCCCCACCTCCATCCGCCACCTGGACTTTCGGATATACGTTTGGAGTTGTTTGAATATTCCGATTGATGAGGTTATCTACAACATTTTTAATGTTCACTAGATGTTTCATACACAGTACTGCTGGTTATTTTGTCCGTCCATTTGAAATGGATAAGTAATGTATAACACTGTAATATTGATTGTTTCAGGTATCCAGATTGATTGAAATGAGATATATCTACTGTTGGATGATAGCTTAATGGCTTGAAAGTTTATACATTCACTAAAAGGCCTATTGGTCTCCATTTAGGTCCTTGATACAATGACCTGATAATTGTTTCGTTTAATGCGGAACGACTCATTGGGAATGTTCATCTATATCCTCTGTTGGGATCGAACCAAGGAATTTTAGACTTTGTTAGGAAAGCTCAAACTTTAGACAAATTTTCTGACGTCCAACGATAGATATGTCTAACTTCAATAATTCCACGATATATTACTCAACCGCATCAACTACTATCAGTGGGTAACAACCATACTTATGACAAGGTTAGACTCACCTTATCAAGTTTTCTCATGGAACTCTGAAATTACCACTCAAAATTATTCATTAGTATGCTTATGTTGATTATGATTCAGCGTTGTAGACATTGCTGAATTCGATATCAGACTATGACGTAACTTAGATATCCACTGATCGAACGTTGCAACAAGAGGGAGAAGAGAGCTGCATCTGAAATGTACTCTACTAGAACGAAACAACTTTATAGTATTCAGGATTTCCAAAGGTCAGATCTTAGTTCAATAATCTGCGCAACAATCAAGCATTAAATATTTCTAATCACGTAATCTGTAAATTTCACATAGATCATATTTTTATGTTAACAATTTAGAAGAAGCTCTGCTTTCAATGGTAAATTTATATACAGAAAACTAAAGGTAAGTGTAACTGTAGATGTGATCTAGAGCTTTAACAAGGTTTCGTTTACTATGCTAAAAACAATGTCCTTATTATCTAATCAAGATAATGTAAATATATTTCATCAGCTTCATGAATAATCAAGGTGGAACTTTGATTGGTTGAAGTATTTTTACAGTTTCCAAGGTGTTCTGAAAAATATTTTCAAGGAATTATTAAAATATTCATAATTGTATTTTCACAATCAAGAACTCTCCTATCAAATAATCCGAACAGTTCTACAATTGATTTACTTTGTCAATTTTAATATCACGAATTGATCTGAACCAGACAACCATTGATCACCTGGAAGCACTGGATAGCTGTTTCGTGCTAGTATGGGACTCCTCAGCAAGGCGCATCCACGACCCCATCGGAGATCGAACCTAGGACCTTCTGGCTCCGCGGCGAACGCTTCACGATTGGACCATTGAGTCGGCTCCTAATGGTTGATATTTCCACTTCAGCCAATTCGTGATCCGTTGCGCGACCTCCTCTATACCATCGGTGAGTTACTGCCTCACACCCGACACGGTTGAACTCTACCGGTCACGTTTTCACACTAGAACTCCAGGAATTACCTCAAGGAGCTAGTCACTAGTGAGCTCACATTAATTACAATTAGCTGAGGAATCCCATACTAGGACGAAACAGCTATCCAGTGCTTCCAGGTGATCAATGGTTGTCTGATTCAGATCAATTCGTAATATTAAAATTGACAGTTAAACTATCTCTACAAACCCCCCTAATTGTGATTTACTTTGACTAGATGAAATGACTTAAAATATTTGATCATGGTACCAAGTAATATGTATTTCAATCTCATATTAAACATCAATTTTAATAAAATTATAGAAAATTTTATTTGACGAGTATCAGTTAGAATAAAACTCTGGTATATAGTTTCTTAACATACTACTAATTAGTTTGATTCCATGTGAATACTTACTTACTTACTTACTTACTTACTTACTGCCCGTTACTCCTCGCTGAGGAGCATAGGCCGCTCACCAGTGTTCTCCATTTAACTCTGTCCTGAGCAATCCTTTCCAGTTGTTTCCAGTTGCTGCTCATCCTTTTAATGTCTGCTTCCAATTCTCGACGCAGCCTGTTCTTTGGCCTTCCTCTTTTCGGTTTCCCAACAGGATTCCATGTCAATGCTTGTCTCATGATGCAGTCTGATGGTTTGCGTAGTGTATGTCCTATCCATTTCCACCGTCTTTTCCTAATTTCCTCTTCGGCTGGAAGTTGGTTTGTCCTCTCCCATAGTAAGTTGTTGCTGATAGTTTCCGGCCAACGGACATTCAGTATCTTGCGTAGGCAGTTGTTTATAAATACCTGTATCCGTCTGAGGATGTTTGCAGTAATTCTCCAGGTTTCAGCTCCATACAGCAGGACTGTCTTCACGTTCGAACTGAAGAGTCTGAATTTGAGGTTAGTTGATATTTGTTTTGAGTTCCAGATGTTTTTCAACTGCAGGAATGCTGCCCTTGCCTTGTCAACCCTTGTCTTTACATCTGCATCAGACCCTCCTTTTTCATCGATGATGCTCCCCAGATATGTGAAGGTATCCACCTCTTCCAGAGTTTCCCCATCAAGTTGAATTGGGTTGGTGCTCCCTGTGTTGTATTTGAGAATCTTGCTCTTACCCTTATGTATGTTCAACCCTACTGCTGCTGAAGTTGTTGCTACACTGATTGTCTTCGCTTGCATTTGTTGGTGTGTATGTGCTAAAAGAGCTAGATCATCTGCGAAGTCAAAATCATCGAGTTGCATCCTACTTGTCCATTGAATCCCGTACATTCCCTCAGATGTGGAGGTCTTCATGATCCAGTCGACCACTAGGAGGAAGAGAAAAGGTGACAGCAAGCAACCTTGTCTGACTCCGGTCCTCACTGAAAATGCAGTTGTCAGTTGTCCTCCATGCACAATTTTGCACTGTGTTCCGTCGTAAGAGTTCCGGATGATGTTGACGAGTTTCTCTGGTATGCCGTAGTGTCGAAGAAGTTTCCATAGTGTTCTCCTATCTACACTATCAAACGCCTTCTCATAATCAATGAAGTTGATGTACAGGGGCGAGTTCCATTCAATTGATTGTTCAACGATGATCCGTAGTGTTGCGATTTGGTCCGTGCACGACCGATCCTTCCGAAAACCAGCTTGTTGATCTCGAAGTTGAGTCTCCACTGAATCTTTCATTCTGTTCAACAATACTCTGTTAAAGACTTTCCCTGGTATCGACAGTAGCGTGATCCCTCTGTAGTTGTCACATTTTCTCAAATCTCCTTTCTTTGGTATCTTGATAAGATAACCTTCTTTCCAGTCTGCCGGCACTTGTTCTTCTTCCCAGATCTTTTTGAATAAAACGTGGAATATCTTTGCTGTTAGGTCGATATCTGACTTGAGTGCTTCAGCTGGTATATTGTCAGGTCCTGCTTCTTTCCCACTTTTGATTTGCCTGATGGCCATCTTGATTTCTTCCATCGTTGGTGGAGTGACATCTATCGGGAGATCTGTAGGTGCTGCTTCAATGTCCGGTGGGTTCGGTGGAGCTGGCCTATTTAGAAGTTCCTCAAAGTGTTCTACCCACCTATTCTTTTGTTCTTCAATCTCAGTGAGTGTCTTGCCTTCTTTGTTCTTGATCGGTCGCTCTGGTTTACCATGTTTATCTGCCAGTTTCTTCGTTGTGTCGTATAGCTGTTTCATATTTCCTTCTCTTGCAGCCTTCTCCGCTGTCGTTGCAAGGCTTTCGATGTATTTCCGTTTGTCAGCTCTAATGCTCTTTTTTACTTGCTTATTTGCTTCTGAGTATTCAGCTTGAGCCTTGATTTTTTCTGCTCTTGTTCGGCTGTTGTTGATTTCTATCTTCTTGTTCCTCCTTTGTTGAATTTTGCTCAATGTCTCAGTGGAGATCCATTCCTTATAATGGTGCTTCTTGCGGCCTAGAACCTCCTGACACGTTGACGTTAGTGCTTCTTTGATTTCTTTCCAGTTGTCCTCCATAGTGGTTTCTTCTTTCGGCAGATCTTGTAAGGCTTGGAACATGTTGTTGAGAGATATTTTGAATTCATTGAGTTTGTCAGTGTCTCGGAGAAAGCCTGTATTGAACCGTTGTACTGCTGACACTCCAGTTGTCCACTGCTTCTTTAGCTTCAGTTTTATTTTAGAAACCACCAAGTGGTGGTCTGAAGCTATGTCAGCTCCTCTCCTGGTTCTTACATCTTCCATTGATCTTCTAAATTTTTTATTGATACATATATGATCGATTTGATTCTCAGTAGTATGATCCGGTGAGACCCATGTAGCCTTGTGTATGCGTTTGTGGGCGAATATTGTACCACCTATAACCAATTTGTTGAAGGCACATAGGTTTGCAAGTCTTTCACCATTGTCGTTTCTGTCTCCCAGTCCTTGTCGTCCCATGATTTCTTCATATCCAGTGTTGTCCATTCCGACTTTGGCGTTGAGGTCTCCCATCAGTATTGTCAGATCCTTTCCTCGACACTTTGCTATAATTGATTGCAGTCTATCGTAAAACTGATCTTTGTCTTCGTCGTTGCCGTCGTTGGTTGGTGCATAGCATTGGATAATATTCATTGTAATCCCTTTCTTCATTGTTTTGAAAGATGCTTTGATGATCCTGGGTCCATTTGGTTCCCATCCCACCAGTGCATTACGTGCCTCCTTGGACAGCATCAGAGCAACTCCTTGAGTGTGGGGAGCATTTTCCTCTTCGTGGCCGGAGTATAGTAGCGTCTCTCCCGAAGCTAATGTTTCTGTCCAGCTTGAGTCCAATGAGTTTCGCTGATTCCGAGTATTGTCAAGTTGTATCTCTTCATTTCTGCAGCTATTTGATTTGTCTTCCCGCTCTCCCACATTGTTCGAACATTCCATGTACCTATAAAAATATTTGCTCTGGTTGTTAGAAGGGGGGGCATCGGCCTCATGACTTCCGAAGAATTTCGGCTTTCATCATGAGGCGTCATATATCCTTCCACTCCCAGGGCAGAGTTTAAATGGTTTAAATGGTTTATCTTGTTTAATCTGGTTTGCGTTTTTTTAGCAAGTTTGGGTTTTTACGGGATGGGGGGTGCTAGCCCCATGCCCAACCCTCCTCCTTTACCCGGGCTTGGGACCGGCAGTAACCCTAGGAGGGCTACAGGCGGAGTTGATTCCATGTGAATGACTAACTAAAATTAATAAGCATTATGTTCTGTTTGTTAAATGGTGATTAACACATGATATCTTATTCAATAAAATCAAAATAATGAATTTTAAGTACATTTCCACTGAAATCAAAAGATCTAGTTGTAAAACTTGCACAGTACATTTGAGCGCTAATTTAGATTTTGTAAGTGAATAACTTTAAATGATTTTATTGGGCCTTTGATCATGATTATTTGTTTACGTTGTTACCTTGTAGAGCGTCCACCTTGTAACGTTAAATAATCCCGAAAATAAATAGTTACATAGGTCTTCGATATTGATACTGACCATGTTTGTTTCAGCGAACACGACTAGTTGAAGGCGCTCGGTGACGCATCATCAGCTGATCACGTCGCGACGCACCATGAGAAGCATATCTCTCTAATTTGCCAGCCTAGACGTTGCTATCCCATTGACGCTCTATTTACAATCAAATACTACTTCTCTTCCATCCTTCATTGCCTTGTGATTTAGATTAGAATATAAAATGATCCAAGTGTTATCCTCACAGAAATTGTCAAGCATTTTTAAATTTTTCTTCTATCTAGGGATGCACCTAATTTGATAAATTAGGTTGAATTGTAAGCTCTCCAGTTGCCATACCTTCAGTAAATTTCGATATTGATGAGTTGTAATGTTAAATATTTATGTATATGACATTCATCTTATCCGCTTCATATCCCATGTTTACTAGTTGTTGTTCATTTCAATAATACAATCCGTTTAGTTCCTTGAGACCTTGTCGCTAAATAAAATCTGAAGATACCTGTCTTTATGTCATTCGAGTACATGTGAACCGGCAAATATAATACGGAGATAACACGAGACAAATTTTTATCTAATTTTATTTGTGATATTGAAGATCAACGTGTTAATAAGGTAACCAGTTTGAATCAGACAATGTGAAGTTCATAGCTCCTTCAAGTTGTTGAATAAAACATTTAGTTGCTGTAGTTTTCTAGCGATTGGTTGTTCATTTTGTTACTTGTATTTGTCATAGATTGATCTCAGTTGTATACGTTTGAAAACCAAAAAGGATTGAACAGCTGTTCCATCCTAACATCGAACTCCTCAGTGACATTGGAATTACACATCCACAACTCTACCACAATTCCATTTCATAATCAACATTCACGTCACATAGAGAACGCTTAAACATCGGCACCACTGAGTTGATAGATATCCAATAGTATTCTCTCCCCCCCCCTCCCACTTCAAACAGTTTTGTGATTTCGCGTGAGTACTACAAAATGTCCCTGGGAGTCGTGAATGGTCACTGTTGTTAATGCGTCCCACACTACGACGAAACAGCTGTCTAGAACTGTTCCCTTTTGTTCATTCATTTCAAACAGAGATTGTTTCGAAACATTAAGCATTAATCGAGTGAATCCAGGCTGTCTTTGGCCTATCGGCTTCTTTTATTGAATGATGTTGGTTGCTGATATTTCTTCATGAACATTCATGAATGATCATTTTCTCGTAGATACTACTCTGTTATTGTAAGTTCCTTTTCAAGTTTTTCGACTGAGGTTCGTAGTAAAGCGATTTTATCAAATCATGAAAAAAGTAGAAGACTGAAAATAGAATTGAAGTGGTGTCATGGAGATTGGTATTTAATTTTGTTGTTTTGTATTCGTCATATAATGACATCAATTGGGTACGATTGAAGATAGCTAGACATTCATAAATAGACCTGTTTGTCATGACTGAATCGGGCAGTGCTTAGCATTTCTACACTAAGATGAAATACCTATCCTGTGTACCTTGGTTTTCATTGGTATCTAATCAAGATCAATCTGTGACTAATACAAACAACAAAATGAAAATAGAATATTCAACAATTCTATCATTAGAATAACATTTAAATCTGTAATATGAGTGACCAATTCTATTAACGAACCACAAGGTCAATTACCATATAGGTCAAACTAAACTACTAAGGTCAATTCGGTTATCATTTACAGGATAGAAACCTCATCAACAATCAACACTAAAATTAACACTTGTTTTGAATATTCAAGCAAATGACTTAATTATCACCTGGTTTAATAGTGAAAGAAAGTAAGAGTCTTTAAAAAGAAAAAAAGTGAAGAGACGATAACTAACTAGGCAATGTGTTCTACAGTCGGATCATTATGGTGAAGTTTACTTCAAGTCTTATAGAATATCTTTGACAATCTATTTTCCATCTGTACACAAACATTGCGATTCATCTTCTGATTATACACTTGACTTGTTTTTACTTAGTCGTGTGTTTTCGTTAAACTTTGATTTCAGCTGAAAGCTATGGGGTACTTCTAGACAGCTGTTTTGTCGTAGTATAGGACACATCAATAGTGAACGTTCAAAACTCCTAGTAACATTGTGTCGTTGTCACACGACATCACAAAACGGTTTAAAGTCGGGGGGGGGGACTTCCATTAGACAGTAGAATTGGTGGTTACGCGTTCTCCGTGAGGTGTGAATGTTGGTTGTGGATTGGAAGTGTGATGATGTTGTAAATGTGTGCTTCTCTTGTCACTGTAGAGTTTGATGTTAGGATGGAACACTTATCCAACGCTTTTTGGTTTTCAAACCTATCCAAATGAGATCAACCTTCGATGATTTTAAATAGCAAGATCATGACGAATGCTAACAGTCGGATGTACTGATTTGTTAGGATAGCTTCTTTGTTATTTCTCGTTTAGGTAAATGGGAAGTGATTATACTAGTATTCACGTTTTCAATATATATGGTGGATAGAATGAATAACTTTTGTATCTGAACTGGTTCCAAACTTTAATTGTTGAAGATGGATAACAGACAAAAATCACTGAATAGTTGGGACCTAATTTCATGTTGAAGTAAGTTTTCATTGAAGGTTGAGTGTAGTGAAGTTGGATAATATGGATTGTTGGATTTTGATTCAATAGTAGCTGCTTAACCTGATAGATGTTTTCGTTGACTAAACTAATGAATACTGTGGGTGTGTACTTCTAATGATAAATTACAAAGTAATAAGAAACATATACTGTTGTCTTAACTCCTCCTGTAGCCCCTAGGGTTGCTGCCGGTCCCAAGCCTGGATAAAGGAGGAGGGTTGGGCATGGGGCTAGCAACCCCATCCCGTAAAACAGCAAACGTGCTAAAAAAACGCTAACCAGTAAAAACCTCTATAACCACTTTTACTCTGCCCTGGGAGTTGGAAGGTATGTTATGACGCCTCATGGTGAAAGCCGAGTTTCTTCGGAAGCCACGAGGCCGATGTCTCTTCTGACAACCAGAGCAACAATTAATATAGGTACGTGGAATGTCCGCACGCTGTGGGAAACAGGGAGGACCATGCAAATAGCTGAAGAAATGAAAAGATACAACCTGAAGATACTTGGAGTAAGCGAAACGCATTGGGTGCAAGCTGGACAGCAACGGTTATCCTCGGGAAATGTGCTCTTATACTCCGGCCACGAAGAAGAAAACGCCCCCCACACACAAGGAGTAGCATTGGTGTTATCCCAAGATGCATGGAAGTCTCTTATAAGATGGGAAACTCATGGACCTAGGATCACCACAGCATCCTTCAAGACGAAGAAGGAGGGGATTGCAATGAATGTCATCCAGTGCTACGCACCCACCAATGACAGCCACGAAGACGACAAAGACCAGTTCTATGCGAGGCTGCAGTCAATCATCGAGAAATGTTCAGCCAAGGACCTGACCATTCTAATGGGCGACTTCAACGCCAAGGTCGGAGTGGATAACACCGGGTATGAAGATATCATGGGACAACATGGACTGGGAGAAAGGAATGATAACGGTGAGAGGTTTGTGAACTTATGTGCCTTCAACAAAATTATTATAGGTGGCACCATTTTCTCCCACAAACGTATACACAAAACTACATGGGTTTCACCGGACCACATCACGGAGAACCAAATCGACCACATCTGCATCAATAAGAAGTTTAGAAGGACCATGGAAGACGTAAGAGCAAGGAGAGAAGCCGACATAGCTTCAGATCACCATTTGGTGGTAACTAAAATGAAACTGAAGCTGAGGAAGCACTGGACAACTGGAGCGGCAGTATTACACAAGTTTAATACAGCCCTTCCCCGGGATACTAACAAACGCAACGAATTCAAATTAATTCTCAGCAACAAGTTCCAGGCATTTCATAATCTACTAGAAAAAGGTGGAACTAATATGGAAGACAACTGGAAAGAGATTAAGGGAACAATAACCTCAACGTGTCAGGAGGTTTTGGGTCTCAAGAAACAACACCAAAAAGAGTGGATTTCTGTTGGTACTCTGGACAAGATCCAAGAAAGGAGGAACAGAAAGACAGCGATCAATAACAGTCGAACAAGAGCAGAGAAAGCCAAGGTACAGGCCGAATACACCGAAGTCAACAAGCAAGTGAAGAGGAGCATCAGGTTGGATAAACGAAAATTTGTTGAGGACCTAGCAATGACAGCGGAAAAAGCTGCAAGAGAAGGAAATATGAGGCTCTTATACGATACAACGAAGAAGTTAGCTGGGAAATTCAACAAGCCAGAACGGCCAATCAAGAACAAGGCTGGCAAACCAATCACTGAAGTGCATGAACAACGGAACAGGTTGGTAGAGCACTTCCAAGAACTCTTGAATAGACCAGCCCCACTGAACCCACCAGTCATCGAAGCAGCAGCCACGGATCTCCCTATAAGCACAGACCCACCAACAGTCGAAGAAATCAAAATGGCCATCAGACAGATCAAGAGTGGCAAGTCAGCAGGACCAGACAACATACCAGCGGAGGCACTGAAGACAGATATAGAAGCAACTTCAAAGATACTCCACATTCTCTTCAGGAAGATTTGGGAGGAAGAACAAGTTCCAGCAGACTGGAAAGAAGGGTACCTCATCAAGATACCAAAGAAAGGCGATCTCAGCAATTGTGAGAACTACGGAGGCATTACTCTACTTTCAGTACCAGGAAAGGTCTTCAACAGAGTGTTATTGAACAGATTAAAGGACCCAGTCGACGGCCAACTCCGAGATCAACAGGCCGGATTCCGTAAAGATCGATCATGTACCGATCAAATCGCTACTCTACGGTTCATTGTTGAACAATCAACTGAATGGAATTCACCACTTTACATCAACTTCATCGACTATGAAAAAGCATTCGACAGGGTGGATAGGAGAATATTATGGAGCCTTCTACGACATTACGGCGTACCCGAGAAGATAGTCAACATCATACGAAATTCTTACGACGGACTACATTGTAAAATCGTGCATGGAGGTCAGCTCACAGATTCATTCGAAGTGAAGACCGGTGTCAGACAAGGCTGCTTACTCTCGCCCTTCCTCTTCCTACTGGTCATCGACTGGATCATGAAGACTGCAACATCTGAAGGCACTCTCGGAATACAATGGACAACATCGACGAAACTAGATGACTTGGACTTTGCAGATGACCTAGCTCTTCTTTCTCACACACATCATCAAATGCAGAAGAAGACCAACAATATAGCAGCAGCCTCAGCAGCAGTAGGCCTCAACATACACAAAGGAAAAAGCAAGATCCTCCGATACGAAACAGCAAACACTAACCCAATTACACTTGACGGAGAAATTCTGGAAGACGTTGAAACCTTTACATATTTGGGCAGCATCATCGACAAACAAGGAGGGTCTGATTCGGATGTGAAGGCGCGGATTGGTAAGGCACGGGCAGCATTTCTACAACTGAAAAACATCTGGAACTCAAACCAACTGTCAGTCAATATAAAAGTCAAAATTTTCAACACAAATGTGAAGACAGTCCTGTTGTATGGAGCTGAAACTTGGAGAACTACGAAAAGTATCCTTCAGAAGATACAAGTATTTATAAACAACTGTCTGCGTAGGATTCTTCGGATCTGTTGGCCAGATACCATCAACAACAACCTGTTGTGGCAGAGAACTAATCAACTTCCAGTTGAGGAAGAAATTGGGAAAAGACGCTGGAGATGGATTGGACACACACTGAGGAAACCATCAAACTGTGTCACAAGACAAGCACTGACTTGGAATCCTAAAGGCCACAGAAACAGAGGAAGACCCAAGAACACATTGCGTCGGGAATTGGAAACAGACATGAAGAGAATGAACAGCACTTGGGAAGAGCTAGAACGGAAAGCCCAGGACAGAGTTAGCTGGAGAATGCTGGTGGGCGGTCTATACTCCACTTGGAGTAACAGGCATTGATTGACTGACTGTTGTCTTCCTGATTCATATTAGTTTTTCGGTTAATATCCATTCATGATAATATACGGTAGAAGGCTGTCGACAATAATTCTTTACTGACCTATGTTTCATATTAGTTAAAATACATTACTACAGCATATTTACAATCTTCCAAGAGTTGATGCTCCATCGACTTGATGGTTATTACTATTCTTCAGGAAGTATATTTTCCCATGAGAATGCAGATATGATACATTGATAATTACCAACTAGTACTAAACATAAATTCCATGTTATCTACCAACTGACTCCAACAACCCACCATTGAATTATTTTTTGCGGTACTGGTGATTACTTTACAACTTGACTAATATTATTTAGTCAACATACGACAAATATGACATCAGTTATTACTCAGTGAACAGTCTATGTAAATACTCAAGACCTTCATTAATTCAGTGATTTCTTTTCCTATCTTCGTTCATATCTGAATATTACGTAAACTTCATCCATTGCAATTGTTGATATTTACCGCATATCATCATGTCTTTCAAGTAGCTAACTTCTATAATAATTCCAAGAGTTCAAGTGAAAAGCTATTATCAATAGACGTCAATGATGTTAAACATGAGACAAGTCATTAAATACCAACTCAAAGGTCATCATGCCCATCTTTTAATACATGGTCTTAAGATGGATGTTCACCACTAATGAGTTCTGTAAGAGGATTAAATAGTTCTCCACATTTTCAAATTTTAAATGGTTCTACAAAACATCAACTTAACAGAACATCATTGATCAAAATTTCCCATTAAAAGGTTATAAAATCATTCCGGGATCTTACTCATTACCGAGTATTATGAATACTATATATTTTAATCACAGAATATTCCATGTAGAGTAAAGTCACCCAACAGTTGTCAACTGATAATAATAGTGTACTAACAGATTCAAAACTGAATAGTTTACATAATGCCTTATTTGTTGTGTTGTTTCAAAATTTTTAATTCGAACCACTAAATAAAACACCTTTTGACAAGTTCTTTCTCTATAAAAGTGTCTATCTACAGACAATTACAACGTAGAACTTGGCACATGCGTACGTCAATTCAAGTTGCCATGCCTCAATTAGTAGATAGAGACTAAATTATCGAATCAAATCCCGGAGTAGGGGAGGTAGTAACAGAGTCAGTATTAATGAAAGGGAATAAAGATCAGAGATAAGACTTAAGAAAATATGATTCAATAAAGAGAAAATTATGATAAGTTCAAAAGCTTAGAATTTGGAGGAAGACAAGGAGGTCTATCTACTGTACAGATAAATTAATTTGTCTGGTAATTAATCATACATTTCAACTGAATTACATGTATGACCTTGATAAAAGTTTATCAGTAGTAATAATAGTAGTATTAAATTAAAAATCCTAAATTTTATTCTATTCAATCCATGACTCATCACACTAAAGTATAAAAATAATCACTTTTTTTTATCTGTCGCGTGATTACACATTTTAATGAATAATTTCGAAGGCATAGATCTATTAGAATTTCATTGAACTTTAATGAATTACATAAACATTACGAATTAAAGTTCAGAGATTCAACAAGTTATTGAAGAAGGTTATAAAGTATTGTTCAGTGGATATACTTGGGGGGTGGGGGGGGGTGTGGAGTGAAACATTTAGTCATAACTACAATGTTTAATCGTTTCGTTATATCACAATTTATTGGAAGGAAAAAATCCTACCGCTGGATACCGGCTCAATGGTGATAATAGTTAAACATCAACCATAAAATCTAACAATCATATGTGTCATTTATCTGGATATTGTGGTAATCATCAGTGGTGAACACTTTCGAAGAATTTCATACAAAGATGCAACAATCATCTAATACTCTTTTAATTTTTATCAGTAGCCAACCGAAATCAATTTCTAACAAGTATCAACAATTAAACATTATTTTTATGCATAACATCAAACTATACATATTACAAACAAATACAACTTGTAAATTACGCCGGTTTTACTATTGACGGTGTTTGTTGTTGTTGTTGTTGAAAATTCTAGATGATATACGCCTTCAAAGATTTCAACACAATCTCATCAAGTAAACAATCATGTTTGTACAAGCTCTTTCTATTCTATTCTATTCTATTCTATGTTTTACATAGAATTCATACGATGATCTTGACTAATGATGATAAAGTACTTATCATTTATTTTATTAATAAGAATTAGATTGTAAAGTTGTTGTTGATGTTTTTTTGTTGTTCATTTCTATTTAATGTACAAGTTTAATATGAGGTACTACTAGATAATTGTTGATAACTAACGATGAATGTCATTTTAATTATTTCTATTCATTACCGATTGATTTTAGTTGAGTACAGCAGTATTTCTACAAGTGAAAAAAAAAAACATCTGGAACTTAAACTAACTGTCAGTCATTATTAAAGTCAAAATTTTTAATACAATTGTAAAGACAGTTTGTTCTATTGTATGGAGCTGAAACTTGGTGAACTACGAAAAGCATCCTTCAAAAGATACAAGTATTTATAAATAACTGTCTGTATAAGACACTATGGATTCGTTCACCAGATACCATCAACAATAACCTTCTGTGGCAGAGAACTAATCAACTTCTGGCTGAGGAGGAAGTTAAGAAAAAACGCTGGAGGTGGATTGGACACACATTGAGGAAACCATCAAACTGTGTCACAAGACAAGCACTAACTTGGAATCTTAAAGTCCAAAAGAAAAATAGGAAGACCCAAGAACACATTGCGTCGGGAATTGGAGGCAGACATGAAGAAAATGAAGAGCACTTGGGAAGAGCTGTCAAAGAAAGCCCAGGACAGAGTTGGTTGGAGAATGCTGGTGGGCGGCCTATGCTCCACTTGGGGTAACAGGCATTGATAATGATGATTACTGTAAACCGGGGAGTACTGAATAGATGTTTCGGCCTAGTTTAGGACTCTTTACTTACTTACTTACTTATGCCCGTTACTTCTCGCTGAAGAGCATAGGCCGCTCACCAGGATTCTCCATTTAACACTGTTCTGAGCAATCTTTTCCAATTGTTTCCAGTTGCTGTTCATCCTTTTAATGTCTGCTTCCAATTCTCGACGCAGCCTGTTCTTTGGCCTTCCTCTTTTCGGTTTCCCAACAGGATTCCATGTTAATGCTTGTCTCGTGATGCAGTCTGATGGTTTCCACAATGTATGTCCTATCCATTTCCAACGTCTTTTCCTAATTTCCTCTTCGGATAGAAGTTGGTTTGTCCTCTCCCATAGTAAGTTGTTGCTGATGATTTCCGGCCAACAGACATTCAGTATCTTTCGTAGGCAGCTGTTTATAAATACTTGTATCCATCTGATGATGTTTGCAGTAATTCTCCAAGTTTCAGCTCCATACAGCAGGACTGTATTCACGTTCGAATTGAAGAGTCTTACTTGGGACTTTTTAGCAGTATGCATTTGTAATTCCTCTTGTCAGATGAACCCAAGGCCTTCATGTTCAGCTGAAGTTATACCCAGCGTTTTTAATATTATATTTTAGCATTATATTACCTGTCTTAGGTGAGTGCTTTATACATATACATGCTTTAATTTTACTACTTGTGTTAGCTTTGGATATCGGGCACGTTATCTGTTAATCTAGACTAATATGAATTTGTGGTATTTAGTTTCTAATTTATTGTTTGCATTCATTACAATTTAATTGTTGCTATTATGTCAGAATGGATATCGACTTCGTGATTTCCGAAGAAATTCGGCCTTCATCTTGCGTCATTTTAACTCTTCGAAATGAAGACTTTCTAACTCCCAGAGTAGAGTTTAAATGGTTAGCGCTTTTTACTAAGGTTGATTTTTACGGGATGTGGTTGATAACCCCATGCCCAACCCTCCTCCTTTACCCGGGTTTGGGACCGGCAGTAACCCTAATGGGATTACAGGCTAAGAATACTGGTTAGTCGCTTACACTCCATTAGGAGTATGAGACACTGATCAACTGAATCATTCATCGCACTTTAATCACTCTCAACTATTTCGTTTTTGTATGGGACTCTTCAATGTCAGCATGTAACCATAATCCCTTCCTGAAATTGAACTCAGAACTTTTAGACCACAAATCTAGTTAGCAATTTCTCAAAATAGAATTCAAACTAACAAATCCATGAATCAGAATAACTCATCAATATGTAATAAAACTAAAGTCCTACGTTAAACGACACAATGCATATACTATATATGCAGAACTTAAATCGTATACAATATTTCTGTCAAACAATTTGATGACTCATTTATACAGTATATGCATCATGCATTCATACAGTTCACTATATAAAGTATAGTGAATAATAACACTCCAACTACATTTACTACTAACTTCTACTACTAATATAGTACTATTAAATACTTTAAAGCTTATTATACTAACCTATATATATATATACTTAACACTTTTTAGAATTTCACATAACATGAACTAGAACACACCAGAATACAAGGCATATTAATTCATTTAAACAAAGCATAAATTAACCAATCAACATTTAAACATTTTAACATTTCTATCGTAGGTCAGAGAATGAATCAGATCATTGGGCAGATTCAATTAAATATATAGTAATAAACATAGATACATAATCATTTTTTCACATACACATTATACACTAACCTATAAAATGGCACATAAACCCTACTACGATGACTACTACTACTACTACTACTACTATGACTACCACTAAGAGAGACATAAACACTTGAAAACGTCATTTCTTGGTTGAGAAAATTCCTTCCTATAAACATTAGTCAATTTAACCTCTTGTGCATACATGTCAATGTATATTTAGTTAGTGTTTGTTAGTTTGTATACTACTCGTTTGTGTAGACTCTCTTTATCGTCCTCTCTCTCTCTCTCTCTCTGACCTCAAAACTCTCTTCTATACGAGAATAGATTTTGTTGATCAAATTTTCGTATTCTTCTTTTACACTTTTCTTTTTCCTTATCTTTCTTTATAAATGAAAAAAGGAATAGGTATGACAAAGAAGACCTCGTGTCGTAGTTTTGGATTGTACAACTTTGCAAATCACTTGAAATATGAATCATACCTTCATTTATTATCTGAAATGTATTGTATAGAACGTATGTGTATATACACTGATAGGTAGATAGATAGATAGATAGGTAAGTAGATAGGTAGGTAGATAGATAGTGATTTATAAAAGAGGGAAGTTAAAATTCATTAAATAATGTGGATAAATTGAATGTATAACAAATAAATAATCATTTTAAACAAAGAATATCTTCTTTATTCGATTGATACATTGAATATGATTGAATGTGAACAATTCAGCTAATCAGTTTTAAATGGTATATAAAAAGAAATAAATGATATTTAGTAATGATTAAAGATTTTATATTAAATTTGATTGGATATATCACAGATTGATGTTGGCAGGGTATCATTGACAACAAGGTAACACTGGACAGCTGTTTCGTTCTAGTGTGGAATTCTTCAGCAGTGCACACCCCGGATTCCGTACCAGGAGCTTCAGGTTGACACGAACGCCTAACCATCTGCACCACTGGGACGGCATCCAATGGTAGAATTCCCACTTCCATCAATTTGTGATATATATAGCGCGACGATCAATGGTACCCTGCCAACATCAATCTGTGATATATCCGATCAAATCAAATAACCAATCTCCACAAAAATAACCATCCCGATTTTATATTAATTGAATTGATATGATTACTTGTATGGAGATTGATATCTTTATTTAGTTGGGTACTGAACAGCTATTTAGTTCTAATGTGAAACTCCTTAGTAGTGCACATCTGAGATTCTGCTTCAGGGGATTTAGGTTGACGAACCCTTAACCCTTTTCACCACTGGGTCAGCACCTAGAGGTAGAATTCTCGCATCCGTCAATTTATGATATATATATATATATATATATATATATATATATATATATATATATATATATATATATATATATATATATATATATATATATATAGTGGGACGATCATTTATTGTCATTGGTGATAAAAGTTATATATTAGTTTGTACTTGTCGATATGATGAATTCACAATATGAAACCTGAAAATTTTGTTAATATTCAAGAGATGGTTTATATGCTCCTTTATAGGACTTGAATATTTATATTGATCATTAAGTAGAAATCAATTGCCTTAATACCTATATTCTCATGCAACATGAGTTAGACTTGAAGTGTACCATGTACAGGATCAAGTTATGCTAATCACATAACTAGAATAGCTTCTAACGATTAAACCCGGAATGTATGAATAAGAACAAATCAGAAAGCAGTAATGGACAGAGCATAAAAGTACATATGATAATGAGTAGAGAGTAAACGGGAAAACGGTATGTCTGCTGACTGACTGAAGGATGACTTACTTCCCACGTTGTGTCGTGTCGTGATCTGGTGGTGGTATTTGAGCAGGCTCCTTCAGCCAGTCGTGTACGTTAAAATAAACATCGCCTGCATTAATGATGAGATCCTATGAAACTATATATTTAGGGGATTATTTACCATTATAATACTTTAACATAATTGTTTTCTGCCGTTTAAAAAACAAATGTTTTGAGAGAGAAATATTTGATAGAGAAATTCATTCATATCATTAAAAATCATTTTCCTTCTGAAACATTTGCATATGTGTAAATCGTTCATATACCTTCTATGTTATTCACATGAACTCCTATGAAACGCCTATAATGGATAACGATGCTAGAATTACATGTAAACACCTAACCATCAGCACTGCTTAGTTAAAAGACGTGTAAGAGTAGAATTCTCATTCCAATCAATTTATGATATGGTACGATGATCATCCAATACCATCAGTGATAGCCGTATCACTTTTGACGTTTCTGAAGTCCAAGAAACATAACTTTCGGAGTATCTTGAAGTATGTCCTGAAGTTTCATCATATTTTGTCACCTAACTTAGTAGTTATCCCATGCATTCATTTGATACGTTTGATACCTAAATGCAGAACACTAGCTTAAACCACTTTTCAATTCCCTGAGATCGCCCACAATTAAACCTGAAGCAAGAGAAGAAAGTGGGGATGTACGAAATAAACATAACCTTTAAGCTCCTGGAAGCTTCTGAAACACTTTAGCATTTATAACAAAACGTACCATTATACAAATCAGAATATACGGTATCATAGATTATTTTTTAAAAATTGTCTTGAAGTTTATGTAAAAAGCTAGTCGGGTAAAACATTTTCAGTATTTCCCCCCCCCCGCTTCCGAAGACTTTTTATAGGAAATATTAATAGTTCTCGATAGAATGGTTTTTATTAAGACTTACTAGTATTCTGTATGTAGATAGATTCTTGAAAGTAATTAGTATGAAACCCCGAACTCAAGATTCGTGGTAGGTGTCCCATGTCGCCACAGCGTACTTAGAAACATGGGGAATTTATCACAGGTATCACAGGCCATTATATTACACAATCTGAGACTAGTTTCCTTGAGTTATCCGAGCTGAGACTGCTCTCATTTAGGAACGAGAATATACACATTGATTAGTCAGTGAGCAGTGACTATTTTCATGTTTATTCGGTCCCCTTTTAGGGATAATCGAACAGTATCGATCAAGTTGTACTGTAATCTCTCAAGTCTAATCAAATAACATCGCCATGTGCCGTGTTATTGACGTTAGGTGGTTGAAGGTAGTCTACAGAAAATCCTAGACCTAGGCTTCAATCAATGTATACCGTGTACTTTTGAAATGAGTGATTTAGGATTGAGCCTGTCACGTAGCATTGATTCTTTCTAGATTGCATATATACCTCATTTGTTAATCCCAACTAACATGAATATCTTAAACTCCTCAAAGTAGAATATCGTATGCATTATTGCCGAGTCATTTAGACTTGTGAACATATTGTAATTTGATCGATTGAACTTGATCAATACTGAAATAAATAAGTTGACTTTAGTCACTACTTAGTGATCAATCAATGTATTCCATGTGTTCTCGTAATCAGTGAGGAATTATTGTAGCACTATAATCATATTTATTGAAAAGTGGAAATTGTTTGAATTAATAATGGTTCGTTTACTGAAATTAGTTTTTATCTGAGTAATAGATACTTACACATATTAGTTCAGAAGATCCATCCTACAATTACACTACCGATGAAATTTCCACTGTTATGTGACTCAACACTAAAGTGACAGATATAATCTACGTGATGAATAAAATGTCATTATATTCTGTTCTTATGAGTACAAGCTTTTAGTGTTGCATTGACTATCGGCTTAGTAAATTAGATGAACTTGCGTAGTCCCGTTGTTATGGACTAATACTCATCAGTTTCTGTTGCTATATGTTCATCCTAGGCGGATTGTCTCAATATAGCTATAGATAACAAGCACTGTTTAAGTTGAATGGTTACTGGTAAGAGGAATCCATAACGCTGATTTCGTCCTATTTTGAATTCGTCGGCTCGATATAACTGCATCCCAATGTTAATGTTCACATGGGCAGTGCTGACGAGTTTTATACTAGGATGGAACAGATGTTTGGTCCTCTTTTCTCTTCAATTATACTCTACCAACATCAATTTGTGACGAATCCAAACAATCTAACTAATGTGTAAAGAATTTTAACGATTTACGGTTTGAAATCAGAAAAGAGAGATGAATGGAACTCTTATGAATTCTTAGGTGAAATCATATACTCGTTCATTCATTCTACAATGACTATAATTGTCGAGGATTTCAATTATAACCATTTATAGATATATACTGACATATTTTCATACTATATACACACATATATACAAATAAAGCATTTGTACTGGATCTCAATAAACTGTACGTGAAATAAGGTCACTTAGATAAAAATGACAACATGATAAATTTATCGACCGTATAAACTTAGCACTATAGTATCACTAGTGAGTTATTCATTAAGTGACCTAAACTTGTTAATTTCTTCTAGCATCTGATTTCAGCCATTTCAAGCTTGAAACTTTAGGATATTGCCCTACAAAGTATTCTCTCATCTCAAAGGTGCGTTAATGAACATAAATTCATTCAAATTGGAAATTATATTCCATAGAGCCATTACAATTATTCCAACTGTTCACCATGACTTTGAAAATTGGTATCGAAATATGATTGGTCTGGTATTATAGTTTAGTTCTATCATCACTAGTCAGTGCTCACTCAATGTATGCATCGTTCTCTAAGGGTCATTTACAATACCAACATCTCAGTGGCAAATGGCGCAAACCCTTTAGCTAGGTGATATCAAATAGAATCCACCAATAAACATCAGTCAACTAAGTAATCAACATGTGTCTTCCTGACAAATTTCAACTAACACGAAACATTGGTGAATTATGATTAACTAATGAGTATGCCCAAATCACCTCGATTATCAAAACACTGTTCACATTACCAAGTTATATAGGCCATTATAACCACAATAAGGAAAAATAGATCGACTTAATCTCATCAGTACTATGAAGAATTAGACAAACGTCACACCGGTCACAACCTAGTGATTATTCAATGTGAAACTATAATTCACTTGCAAAATCATTGAATATCGAAATAAAACATTTATAAGGAGGTGACAGACACTGTTTATTACTATAATTAATGCACAAGAATTTGTAAATAGTTCAGCTCGAAAATAGCATTTATCACATACTACACATCACTCGAAGAGTCATTGATAATTATGGCCTATTGGATGCGAACTCCTCATAAATGAGCTAGGAAGTCAATTACGTAACATACGTCAGTGATTCGATAAACGTACTAGTTCATTCACAAACTGATCGACTTCAGAAATAAAAGATAATTGGATTAAGATGATTCAATAATTTCAATATATTCTATTCACAGTCAGTAAGAAAGTCTCATTTTAATTTGTAGTGTAGAGTAGCAGGACTCAGTGCCAATCACGATTGGACTGATCGAAAGTCATATCAAAGTAACATTCAACAATACAGTCAAAATAAATTGTTACAGATTTCCTAATTCAATCAATCCGTGATATCAAAAGCGATCATCAAACAACACCATCAACCAGTCAGTCAGTCACAACGTAGAATTTGGTACAGGCGAACATCAGTTCAAGTTGCCAAGCCCCAATTAGAAGATAGAGATTAAATTGTCGGATCAAATCCCAGAATAGGAGAAGTAGTAACAGAGTTAGTACTAATGGAAGGGAATAGATAACAGAGATGAGAGTTAAGAAAATATGATTCAGTAAAAAGAAAATTATGTAAAGTTCATAAACTTAAAATTTAAAGGACGACAAGGAGTGGATGCACCTGCACCATTGCCAACGATTTTGGGCCATATCACCTAAAGTCCCTAACCATTTGTGACGATCATCATGCGGACACCAACCAGGTGGTTTGCGCCTATTAACATGGCTCAACCCTATTGTCAGTGACTTCATGGACTAGTGGGGTGTTTTCCTTTGGCCGCCCCTAGCTTTCTCCCAGCCTACTCCCACACCAGACAGGATTGCCCGTCGGAGTAGACGGTAGTCAGGCTTACGTAACACATGTCCTAGACACCTCAGTCGATAAAGATTTACTACTTCATTAATAGGCTTACCGTACTTACCTGATACTCTGTTCTATAAAACCTCCCTGATATCTAGTCAATAATTTTGATGATTCCAATTAATGATCTGTCAAGACAATCAATGAAATCAACTGATAACTGCAATGTATAATGAAATGTAATATCAGTCAATCAATCAATCAGTTAATCAATCAGTTAACAGTATGGTATGCAGTGTTATCCATCGTTGAGGAAATTCACATCCACATTACTAATGATATCACTCATTCATTCAACATTAACAGAGGTTAATATATTGTTCACTCTGATCTGAATTACTACAACACATCAACACACAGAGAAATATCTATCATGAGAAATATCAAATTAGTGGGAGTTGTCATCATCACAGAGATCGTAAAACAGAATTAAGAATGAAGAAATGAATTATGAAGGATGGATGAATTGGTGAAATAACAATTGAATGATCATTTTGAATCTCTGAATGTAAAGTGAGAAACAGAATGAATCCATTTCGTGAATTGCATCAGGTTCATAGTGATATCATCCTATATCTTCAACCGTTGATGATAACAACCACATCGATTCTTAGTAGGTGATCTGGCACTATTAACATGGTTTCAACTGTTCGTCCTCGTGCTTATGGACTGTTGGCATTAGTTTGTTTGTTCATCACATGCTATTTTCCAACTAATTCTAACATCATCGTTGAAGGTTGAGCATTAACATATCGTTTATATGGCATTGATAAACTACACAAACCGAAGATAATTCCCAAATATATCAATTAAGTTGTTAATTGTTTTCAGTATATTGAGTTTAAGTAATCATTTAATATATAAATCTTTCATGAAACATGTATAAATTGAAATATGAACATTCGTCTAAATTTGGCCGTATAGTTTGACAATAATTAGGCGCCAAATTTATAGAAGATATTAAAAGTCGATTATCTTGGAAAAAAAGCTTTACGAATAAAAAGTAAAGAAATAAATTCCAGCTTTTCACTAAGCAAATTTATCGAAGCTTCATTAAGTTGTTTGATAATTTTGATTTCAATTATTTCTTCTTGATGATGCTCGGACTAATTAGCTGGGTGAAATGTTGAAATTTATTTATTTACTTTTTAGTTGTTAAGATAATCTACTTCTAATATGTATAAAATCATTTTAATTAGTGATTAGCCGCTATTCATATTCATATATAATTGTGTAATATTAATCGTATTTTCATAATATTTCTATTTTCATCTACACCTTGTGGGTATACTTGATGTATCAATACAATAATAACTTTCTGTCTCTCATTCCTTAAACGTATAGTGGATAAGTAATGTTTAAGTTGGACTGTGACTGGTAGGCGGAATCCAGAATGCGGATTTCGTTCTATTTTGAACTTGTCAGCTGGAAGTGCCTGCATCCCAATGTTGATGTTCATACTAGGATGCAAGTACATCCAGCTGACGAATCCAAAATAGACTTCTCACTTACATCAATTACACTAATAAGTTCATCAGTGACTAACTTCAATATGTGACTTTCTGGACTCAGTAGTCTAATGGTGAACGCTATGGCATTTGATACGAAGTGAACTGAGTTCGAATCCCAATGTGAACATTAACATTGGGATGCAGTTACATCGAGCCGACGAATTCAAAATAGGACTAAGTCCGCATTATGGATTCCCCATATCAGTAACCATTCAACTTAAACAATGCTTGTGAACTATAGCTATATTGAGACAATCCGCCTAGGATGAACATATAGCAACAGAATCTGACGAGTTTTAGTCCATAACAAATCAACGGGAATATACAAGTTTATCCCAATTATACTGAATAACGTCAAATAAAGTATACAAGCCACCGTGACGGTACATAATCAATAAATCCCTTAGTACTTGTATCACATTTAACTGTAAACATATCAATAAAAGCGATGATCAAGTATGCCATATTGTTGATTAAAATTATTCTTTCTGATGTACTAGCTTGCTTACTTACTTCATGATGATAACTTATTTACCATTGTAATCACCCGTTTTATTTAACAAGTTGGTTAAGCCGAAGCGATTTATACACCAAAATGCACAGAAGGGAGAACTACTCATTTTTCTTTATTCGTATCTATGAGTGCCTTTAAGAGAGTGAAAGACCGTCTATTGTCATGGAAAATGAAACCAAAATGAAAACGTAAAGTAAAGAAAGCAAATGAGAACATATAGATATAATTACTAAGAATAGTTTTTTTTTCTTTCTATCATTATCAATTCATTATGATCTCGGATAAAAGTTGAGAAATTAATTTATACGCCTTAATCCACTCATCTTTGTCTCATTTCTATGTTAATGTCTTCTATACTACTAGGGGTAAGACAAAAAATAAACATAAAGAGATGAATTCATTTTAGACTGTTTCATAAGATATAGAACATTCTAAAATAAAGATACTACTAATAGTACTACTAATAATAATATTACTAATATATTCTTTATTAAAGTAATGAAATCATTCTTGTAATAATTTTGGTAATGATGATGATGATGATGATGATGATCAAGGATATTTCTCTTTTTCATTCCTTCATTATGTTAATGAAAGTAATATACATGAATTACACTGTAATCTATCTCTATCTATATTAGTAGTTAGTAGTATCTGTCATCTGTGTAATACACCATACATACACACAATTGTGTACATACACTTTAGTCTATTTGAAAGAGATGTTTATAGGAGACATCTAATAATGTATACTTTTATTCTCTATATGTATTTTTTTTTACTTATGAAATGATTATAGACGGATACATCCGTTCATTTAAAGAAAATTAGAATAAGTAATATATTTCACGTGAGTAGTATGTTTAGATATTGAAATAGTAGTAAACAAGACTTACGATATTATATTAGAACATTAAAAGTAGCAATCACAATATTAAAATTGATCCAGTTTAATTATAAAGTTAAAATAGATAAAGAATAATAGTAGACTGGAAGGGTGAGTTTGTCTGTAAGTAAGAAAAAATATGGGCCTCAACAATACTACTAATATACTAGTAGTATGAGTACTGATAATAATACAATTAGTAATTTAATTCGTGATTTTTCCTTCCCTTCAAGTTTATTTACATTTCCCTCCATCAGTTGCCATGGTAACTGATGGTAAAAAATATTTTCCTCTGACAGCATTGAAATAATATGAAAGAATAAATAGACAAGAAAAATACGAAAGAAGGATAGACATAGTGGGAGAAAGTAAAAGGGAGGTGAGAGAAGAATATCATAGTGAAATGAGGGAGTTGGTACATCACTAGCTAGTGATGTATATATACAACTTGATAATGATAATTGTTATTAAAATAATAAAACTGAATCCTAATCATAGATAGGTATATTGCTGAAATTTTATTCAACTTGCTAGATTCTTGACTCTGTCCCTTATTCGCACTCATATTGAGACCCTTTTCTGTTACCAGCATCCTTGTAACCTTTATTATTAATCAAAGAGGTAATTATGGATTCTACTAAGTTGGGAAAATGTATTATACAAGTTACGTAATTAACCGTACATACATGCATTATGTAATGTTCGTCTAGTCATTAGAGCTAATCATTGAATTCCATTCACACTGTTATAAACTGGCTACTAGTCTGAATGTGACATTGCATCCCCTACACTATATTGGTAATGTTAAATAGTTGGAATTAGCTTGTAAGAAACTCTATTTTATCCAGGTTTTATTCAAGTTGTTAATCTCCATTAAACTGATTGATGTGTGAATTTTCCCGATATGAAGCATCAGTACCCATAAGATTGTAGGTATGGCTTTTTGATGAGTACAAGCTTACACAAAACTTAGATCAAGCACTTATTTCTCCCGGCTACCTCTAACTATCTTATAGTCGATTGGAAATCTAAGCTTCAGATCTTGTTTGAAAGTTATATCTTCACTCTTGACGTAAATGATGTTATCTTCGGCATTTGGACATGCGACACTGAGTATCACATTCACACAGACATTGTCACTGAGATGTCGAAACTTCAGCTGACTTTCCGTGTGCTTGAGATGATTTTATTGTTTGGCCACTGACTATTACTAAAATCGTCTTTGTTTCGCACCAGTAATACTTATTGAATTATGCTAATCAAGTTGAAATATGATCATTTTCTTAAATAATGCATTCTCTCTCCAATTCTCTTTGGTCAACTGTTTTACTCTATTTAAGATTTTCTATTGCCTATTTACAATAGATAATTGTCTAAATATTGACCTATACATTATGTGACTTGAAATTAATAGGTTCCGTCCATGAAGTAGGTTTATGTAAACATACAGCTGAGGAGTATTCTTAGACTAAGGAGAAACAATTGTCGTCTATTTTTTCCCGGATTTCAATCTAAGTAGCCGAATTAAAGTTTTCGATACTAGCTAAGTAGGTATTGCGTTGCATCCTTACGCACTGTTCGTTTGATTTAGTAAGTGAGTACTGGATAGTAGCGTATAATTTTCAATAGAGATTTCATTCCAAGGGTTTGGGATTATGTTGATTGATCACTCTGTAGTCATCAATGTAATGATTATCTAATCTTTTAATGAGATTTCATTGTGTCCATTGGTTTAAATGACTTGATCAACAACGGTACAATGTCTTAATAGAAGGTGGCTTCGAAGTTATTGGTAGGAAACCTGCCTCATCTAGGTTTCATAATAGTTGGGACTTGTCAGTAAAACATTACAGCAGTCATATGTGATGCTGATATTTACGGTGCGCAAACCAAATCGCAGCATCAGTTCATACGATGACAGACTATCGGTCAAAACCATGTTAATAATTTCAGGCCACTTATTACGAACCAACGTGGTTGTTATCATCAATGGTCGAAGATATAGGATGATATCACTATGAGCCTGATGCAATTCACGAAATGAATTCATTCTGTTTCTCACTTTACATTCAGCGATTCAAAATGATCATTCAATTGTTATTTCACCAATTCATCCATCCTTCATAATTCATTTCTTCATTCTTAATTCTGTTTTACGATCTCTGTGATGATGACAACTCCCACTAGTTTGATATTTCTCATGATAGATATTTCTCTGTGTGTTGACGTGGTATAGTAATTCACACCTGAGTGCATAATATATCAATCTGTGTTAATGTTGAATGAATGAGTGATATCATTAAGTAGTGTGGATGTGAATTTCCTCAATGATGGATGACACTGAATACCCTACAGTTGACTGACTGTTGACTGATTGTTTGATTGATATATCACATTTCATTATACATTGCAGTTATCAGTTGATATCATTGATTGTCTTAACAGATTACGGATTGAAATCACCAAAATTATTGACTACATATCAAGGAGGTTTCATGGAGTTTACATGAAGCTAATTTCATTGTGTGATAATGCATTTTATAATCAATGCAATCGATTGTCGATGGTGTTTTTGATGATCGCTTTTGATATTACAGATTGATTGAATTAGGCAATCTGTAATAATTGATTTTGACTGTATTGTTGGATGTCACTTTGATATGACTTTCGATTAATCTAATTCTCGGGATACTTATGTTTACCGGTTGACTCGGTCAGAAATAACCCATCTTTACCAACTTTGACCATCACTTCTGACCCTTACGTTCAGCATCACTTACTGACTTCCCCACAACATTACTTTAAATCACTATACAATGCCAGTAATGTTAAGTCATTTAGATTAGTGGCAATATCACAACTAGATTGACAGGTAATTATGATAAGCTTGTATTTTCCTGTTAATTTGTAATGGACTGAAACTGGTCAGCCTCTATTGCCATATGTGCATCCTGAGCGCATTGCCTCGATATAGCTATAGTACACAAGTTACATTTAAGTTGGATTGTGACTGGCACGCGGAATCCAAGACGCGCGTTTCGTCCTATTTGGGATTCATCGGCTGGATGTACCTGCATCACAATGTTGATGTCCACAGTGGGACTCGAACTGAGTCCGCTTCGTGCCAAACGTCACCACGTTCACCTCTAGGCTGACCAGTTCCAGTCCATTACAAACCAACGGGAAAATACAAGCTTATCATAATTACATATATTTACCAGTTGCACAAGTGTGACTGTTTGGATTCTGTAGTCTAGTGGTGAACGCAGTGGCGTTTGGTCCGAAGAGGATTGATTTCGAATCCTAGTGCGAACATCAACCTTTGTATTCAGGTACATCCATCCGATAAGTCTCAAATAGGAAGAAACTCGGTTCCTGTATTCCGCTTGCCAGTTACAATTTAACTTAAATGTAGATTTACAGGATTTGATCAGCACTATAAAGAACTTGACAAACGACAAAGGTATTCACTACACAGTGACCATTCAATGTAAGCTTTGTATACAATGATATTGGCTGAACATAACCTCAATCCGTATTTCTGTTGTTTTCTGTGTTTTTGTTTAGTCACAAACTATACATAGTATATTTGATAAGTTAGAAATTTGTTAATTCTGTTGTTATATTATGATCTCATTTGTGCGCTGCTATAAACTAGAGATTATCAATCGACTGATTCATCTTCGTAGTACCAACCTGATTAGAAACGCCTACCTTTTATACATGGATGGAACCTATAAAATCCAGAACTTGCTTCATTACATTTGTTGCTACCATTTGTAACAGCGGCTTCTACACAATCTTCAATTCGTGACTCATATAGCTAAAAAAATTTCCAAAGTAAGAAAACTGCCACCAATAACATTAGATTATTTTCATGTTATATCATAAATTGAATGACCTAGGAATGATACCATTGGACATCAACCTTACTTATTAGTTCTAGTTGTTAAATGGACATAATGATACCTAAAGGTTATGGATACATTTTCACATAGGATTTCATATTATGATGAATCAACTGTCCACAAATACTTCTTTATTCTTAATATTACCTAATTATGATCAATCTATGTTGAATTCAAACAACTAATTAAACAGAAATAAATCAAATATCTACCTTCATGTCAATACATGTTAAAAAGAATGTTCATATGTAGGAATGTATTAAATCCTTTATCAAGTTTAATTGTTCCGCCTTATTTTATTTTATTCAATTATCATTCTTTTTTTTTAACAAGTTAAAACAAGTAACACATTGATATACGTTAACTTATTGAATTAAACAATAAACATATTCTAGTTGTAAATCATTGAACTTCATAATTTATACATGATTTGACACCATTAGATTAGAAACAATAATGAATAACCATTAACTATTCAATATGACATTATTTATATGAAAGTAAATGAAAGTAATAATAATTATGTACAGATGAGTAAATACTTTAAAGTTATTATATAACAACATTACTTATATATTCAACATAGGAAAGATCTCGGTTGGATGATATTCATAATCAGTGAACACTATTAGATTGAGAGTTTATTCTAATCTGTAATTTATGGAACTTCAACTATAATCTGAATACAAAACTTTCAGTTCTCTTAGTATACATATGATCATCAGCACCACTTATCCTACTGGGTTAACTTCTACTTTAATCAATTTGTGATTTAACACAACATTCCTTTAATTTCATCAGTGATAACTGTCTCACATTCGAAATGTCTAAAATTCACTAGGCATAAATGATTATAATTTCAGGAACACGTTGAATTTAGTCAATAGTTACTTGATTAAACTGATTAGACTAAAGTTCAGAATATAATGCTAAAGTTCCGTATCATTACTTTCATTCTATCTTCAATAATGTCAAAGATTTTGTACGCTTATGAAATGTACGATTGACTAGTCAGTTTTTACAAGTAATACATGACCTGTGACAATATACGTCTCTTTCTAAAACTCTCTATAGTATTATTTAAGTTGGATTGTGATTGGCAAGTGGAATCCAGGACACGCGTTTCGTCCTATTTGGGACTCATCGACTGAATGTACCTGCATCCCAATGTTGATGTTCATAGTGGGATTCGAATTCAGTCCGTTTCGTGTCGAACACAACCGTATTCACCACTCGACTACTGAGTCCGGACAGTCACACTTGTGCAACGAGCGCATTGGTATTAGGATGGACTTGTATATCCCCGTTGATTTGTAATGGACTGAAACTGGTCAGTCGGGATTCTGATGCTAGACACAATCCAACTTAAATAATACTTGTGAATAATTCTCTATATAGAGGTAATCCGCTCAGGATGCACATATAGCAACAATGACTGACCAGCTTCAGTCTATAACAAATCAATGGGAATATACAAGTTCACCCTAATTCCCTATAGTCTATTCAATTTTCTCTTCTAGAACAGTTTTATATATTTAAATTATAAATAACAAATTGACTGGGCAGATTTCAAATCTTCCATAGTTTAAATTTGACAACCTCAGTTCGAGAACAATCAGAAATCAGAAACAACTGGTTTTAGGTGGTTGTTTTTTCTTGGTAAGGTATTCGGCAACAATCATCGACGACCACACGCATGAATCACCACCATGACCTTCAGGATTTTTAGCGTAAGCTTAGTCGTCAGACCATTCAGCAGGCGTCATATTTTCGCAAATTAATCTATTGCTATTGGTGAGTAATTGCCTAATATCACACATAGTTGAACTCCGCTTGTTATGTCTCCTCATCAGAGCTCCAAGAATTAGTATCTAAATTTAGTCCCTAGTGAGTTGATACTGATTGTAATCTGCACAATATCCAGTTACAATCCTCCATAGTTATTTCTTTTGTTATTCGATATATGTTTGTTAACTTCATTTTAATTCAAAGACTTTTCTGATATAAAACATGCTAACCACACATTTTGTTTTCAGTTCAAGAGAAACCATAAGGAGTCAATGATCTAATCTTATTCTGCCATTGGTTGTACCATTAAAAACAACTTTATTCAACACTCTAAATTATCTTATGGTAATGAATTCTCAGTTTCAGCTGAATAATATTTGAAGAAGTGTCTGTTGGGCATTCAATAAATTGGTAACATTCAGTAGTTCCCACTCTTTCCAAGTCACGATATGTTTGTTAGTAGTTCAACTGATAAGTCTATTTTTTCATCCAATGAATTCGTCGCACACTTTTCGTAGGATACATAAGTCACATAATAGGCCAACAACAACAATGTTTCAGTTTGAAGATTCTGGTATTTAGCAATATGGTAATTTATATATGACTAGTCTGTAGCATACATCTGTGACACCGAAAGTGGCCGAAAACAGTAGTCTTATACCATGTTATCGTACCCTAAACCTTCATATAACTGAGTTGTTAGTCACTGGTTTATATTTGTAACCTCAGTCAATTCTGAAGTATATTCAGTCATTATTTAATGCTACTAATGGATAACTATCTCAGTTCTTACATGAATGAACTCCGCTGGTCACCACTTAAAATCGATTACTAATGAAAACAGAACTGATATTATTAAAGTATGTTTATGCAGCTCTCAGTTCTTACAGACAAACGAAAGTATCATGATATTTTAGGTTGATGAATTGAAATTCCTTAAATATAGAAAAGGATATGAATATCATCCATTTGAACAGTTGATAGCAGTTTTATTCCAGATATCATGGCATTTCATCACTTTCAACTGGTTACAAGACGATTTATGAATTCGTCAGTGATGGAAAATCATTACTACTTTGTTGGAAGACATTTTGATTACAGTAGACCTGTTTTATGTAATTTTCAAACTTTTTATCATTTTTAACATCAATACTTCGACATCGGAAACAGGCTAGATCATTAAGATATAATTCTGAACATAATCACGTGGCTTAATAATGTCATCTTTAGACAGCTTAGCATGTTCTCCAAGCACAATTGTTGCATTATATAGCAGAATTGTTCAAAGTTAGAGTTGTATCACTGAATGCTAACCCAGTTTTATTTATTTTTAACCTTATGTCTTTACCCTAGAAGGTCCTAAGTTAGATATTTTTCAAGTTCTTGGTTGTGCGACTGATTCGTTATTTCATATTAGGACAAAACAGTTGTCCCCAGTCTTTAGCAATACCTCAATTGACATTAATCTATCACACATAGAAGCTACTAGTTGAGTCAGTCTTAAACAATGTAGGAACTGGCATATATATACGTCAGTACCAGTTGCCACACAATATCAGCATAAGAGGATGAATACAAAAATAAGAGAAGTAACGGTAATATAAGTGATTGTAAAAAGGTACAGAATACAGGAAATCGGCGAGACGAAAAATCGAAGATAGTTTTGGATCCCAGGAACTAGTGGAAGACTAAGAGTAATAGCATCTACACCACTGCGACCGATTTAGAGCTGTCACGTATCATCTCAAACCAATGTTTATGATAGTCGCTTCAAATCCAAACAAGTACTCTGCAATTACTAACATATCATAGACAAAAAGACAATGACTTCATAGCCTGACACCACCTTTCACTTTCTTTATTCATAGTTTGCTTCTGTTCTACTCCTATCTTAGTCGTCATCGATAATCGAATAGTGAGGTGGTTGAGAAAACGCTATACCCACCCCAACCACCTAAGATGGTAAAGATCCGCAACTTTATCAGCTAGTTTACTATACTCTCCCAATACCATTTGCTTTAATTTAGAGTTGCTTAGTTGGTGGTCCTATCGAACAATAGCCACGTTTCACATTTATATAGTAAAAAGGATTGGATATCTTGTCTATGTTACTTATATATCCTAAGTCGCCAAGTGAATCACCTGGTAAGAAATCAAAGCCTGAAAATTCAAATTAGGATAGCCTTATTTCAAGTAGTATGTCTATAATGATTGTAACTTAAGATGATGATGATGATGATGATGATGATGATATTGGACACTTCGAATACATATCGCTTATAGTTGTCGGTTCCGGTGAAAGTTCACAATAGGTTCTGATTCAGCCGATTGTTTTCCAGTAGTGAATCTTTGTAAATTTCGCATACTACTGATTACATATACATTTCTGTTACATAATTTAATATTATTTTGATTTTAATTATAAGATAAATATTCGTATTTTCATGTAACGTGTTCTAACGAAAAGTCCGAGTAATTACTATTATGTATTCATCATTATCTTTTTTTTCAGGAAATTAGCATCAGAGCTACTCAGTTCACTCTTAATCAACTGATTAAGCTTAGCTCATACGCATGTGAAATAAATAGTACATAAAGAGGTAAAGCTGATTATGATTGCTTGATAGGTGTAGTTAGAGACCTTTCTAATACACCATTTTAGTCATACTCGACATCATGGAGTGAAAAATAGTAAGGGATTAGTTAGGAATGTGTACTAACAAGTCAAGGAGGAATTTAACCCAGAACCTACAAATCCTTCAGTTATAGACTAGTTTCGAATCAAAGGGTTATGGTTAGTTTATACCATCAACTAACTTAGGTTTAGTATATCAGCTATTGAACATTAACTTAGTGGTCTAGTGTGATAGATTCCTATTGTTGAAGAGTCTTATAAGGAGACTAAATTAATCTTTAGTGATTCCTGGCTTTCAATAGTTGTTAAATTAAACATTTTCTACAAGCCAATTATAGTGAACTTTTGATTTTATTAATATTGAAATAACAGCATCGACTGCTTCATGATTAAATTACCATTCAGGTACAAAAGATTTGAACAGATGTTATCTAAAGCACTAAAATTGAATTTGACGCCACAAATTAACTTAGATTAAGCAACCACTGAATTTCTGAATGGATGTTTTATTTTAGTAAGGGACTCCTTACTGTCAGGTTCACTTAATAGTGTAATCTCATTACCCTTGTGCTAAATAATAATTGGTTTGTTAGCGTATATTTTATCAGTGTTGTTTTTGCACATTAATCATACCTTCGTACCCTTGTACATCTGAAATGGAACAAAGCTGTACACTTACTGGTCATGTTTCCTCTGACAGTTCCTTAATAAATACGTCTGTAACACTATCTGTTTTGTTGATGTATCGGTTAACAGAATAAACTTACAGCTTAGTTATTGCAGCCCAATCAATTTTTTACAATCTCCTGCACCGTTCATCACATCCTCCTCTCACGTTCTTCTGCAATAGTCATCTTAACATCAATTCACATCTGGACATTTCTGAATACTGTTTTGAATTAAAAATTGTAGTTGGTTCCTTGTACGTTTCTAACCTTTCAATATTGTTGTTAACCAGATAAACTGAATGGTAAACCCTCAGTAAATGATGTAACTGTAAAAACTTTTATCATATTTGGTATATTGTATTAGCTATATAACAGATACGTAATTTTCATTTAATATACATATTCATTTTGTTTACTGAAATAAGTATGGGTTCACTACATGGAGTATCGAGCTCATCACCCTTAGGTTTCACAACGAACACTTAATCTTTAAACCACTGAGTATCCAATAACTGATTTATGTAACTTTGGTCATTGTGTAATATTACTCCTACAACCAATGTGAAAACACTTCAAGCTAATTATTGTCATCAGAACGACTATTTAATGATATGGTTAGTGATGATTTTGATGTTAGTTACTAATTTTTTTAAAAAGGACTGATATCAACCAATCAGGAATAAAATTTTCTAGGTGAAAGGTCAAAGATGTGAACAGTTGAATTCAACTGATCAGTAATGAAAATCGATTATAAATGGCCAATCCCATTCAAGGTTATGCTAATTGTGGAGATAAACGAAGGGTTTAAAAATTTACATGTCCAAAGAATTCTTAAAAGTTAATGAAAAGAAATCTTTATTGATTATATCAGGATTATTGTTTGTATTCATCTCGATTGGGTACTATTCAAAATAACAAAGCACTGGTAGACAGTTGTTTCACCCTAATATAGGACTCCTTAGTAGTAGTGTGTACTAAAAACCCCACTATTTACAGGTCTCACGGAGAACACTTAACCATCCATACAACTAAGCCAGATGGTTTCCGATGGCAGAATTCACCCCTTGGTTAGATGAATTCAGTCAGGTCACTAGTGATTAAATCTAACATATTCGTAAAGTTCTATAAAGAAGTCCTGGATCTTGGTATTCGAACATGTTTGAAGTGAGACTTTCAAAAGTAGCATTGAATGATCGTTATGCTATATCACAAATTGGTTGAATTAGGAATTTTAACATTATACACTAGCCGGTTAGACGATGGTGATGATTTAGCATTCTTCTTTAGACTTGAAGATGGATTATTCGGTGCATATTACTACTGAAGAGTTCCACACTAGGACGAAATGATTTTCTACTAATGCTTACTAATTTTAAACAGTATCTAATTGTAATCATTCTATGATGAATACATACAATAAACTTTTCTGTTAAGTGATTGAAGCATGAGTGTACGACTTGTACTGTGTGGTTGAGCTGTAACTTATTATTCTACAATAGATGTTATTTTCAACTGTTCTAATCGGTATAATATGAATTATGAATTTATATATACAAGTGTTTGAAATATTCAATACACACAATTGATACTTGGCTTATTAAACTGGAATTCTTACAATCATGCTTGGGGGATTAGCTATATCAAGTCAGACATACGGGTATAGGACAATCAAATTTTATGCCTTCGTTCTCTCCATTGATTCAACAACAACAACAACAACAGCAACAACAACAACAACAAAAACAGCAACAACAACGACGAATACTACTACTTTGATTATACAGATTAATGTGATTGAACAATTTAATTAATCCAAGACTTATTTGACCAACCCTTTTGGTAAACATGAATTTTTATCTCCCAATCAGGGTGCTACTTGTAAAGTGAAATTATCAAGAGAAATATTTTTTTTAATGTTTCAATTATAGTACAGTTATTCAGAATTGATTACAGATAGTCAATTTTGATATTATGAATTGATCTGAATCAGACAACGATTGGTCACCTGGAAGCACTGGATAGCTGTTTCGTCCTAGTATGGGACTCTTCAGCAGTGTGCATCCACGATCCCATCGGGGATCGAACCCAGGACACTCTGGCTCCGCGGCGAACGCTTCACGATTGGACCACTGATTCGGCTCCTAAAGGTTGATACTTCCAATTCAGCCAATTCGTGATACGTTGTGCGACCTCCTCTATGCCGTCGGTGAGTTACTGCCTCACACTCGACACGGTTGAACTCTACCGGTCATGTTTTCACACTAGAACTCCAGGAATTACCTCAAGGAGCTAGTCACTAGTGAGCTGATATTAATTACAAATAGGGGGTTTGTAGAGACAGTTAATTCCAGGTGACCAGTGGTTATCTGATTCAGATCAATTCGTGATATCAAAATTGACAATTAACTATCTCTACAAAACCCTATTTGTGATTACAGATAATTATAAGATTAATATGCATATGTATACTAATACCGATCAGATGATAGATCTTACTACATTCTCTATGGTAATTTGTTTTCTTAATAACATCTTAATGAGGATGATATAATGAATAATACTTTATAAGAACCAATATAAATGGATAGCTCTTATACTGTAAACTTTAAATTACATTTATATCATGAATAGGTTACTTTGTTCTAAGAAGATACTTATATACATGCACATCAATTACATTGGTGCATAATGTATAATTTAATCTATCCGTCTATCAATACGTTCAGTAAATTCAAATAATTCTAATTCATTACGTTATTACTATGATAAGTATCAGTTAACTAGAATTCCAAGTTTTGGGCGTAAACATGGAAAAAAGTGTTTCCATTCATGATGATAGTCCTACTATATTTCTTTTTAAGACAAAGTGATTTTTAGTAGTATAGTTTTTTAGATTATTATTAGTAGTAGTCACTTTTTAGTAATCAATCAACTGTATCTCACCTGAATAGCTCCGCGTCAACTAATGTAAACTGTAAGGACAAGTGACGCTGGTTCAAATAATTCCTTCATGATTTCAGATAAGCCGAGTTGAGGAGTGATGACTAGTACGATATCTAGATTCAGAGTTTCTCTCCGACTATCACCAACCACTTGATAAAACGGTAATCTATCTTATGTATCCACAATGTGATTGTCGTTTGATGTGGTAAATACAGTGATTTTCTTAAAATGGGAAGGCTTAACCAACAGAAACGTTTCAAAATCCCACCCGGACAACTTAGCTTAATCCAAGCCATAATACCCAATAATAATAATTCTCATGTACTTTAAGGTGTGATCGATTTTAAAAAGTAATTGTCACACAGTGTAAATATCTATGGGGTAAGGGATATCATGGCTTTAGCAGTATAGTGGTATTCTCTGAGTGACACTGAGTGTGGATTCGAAAAACATGAGGAGTTTCAGTACTCTTAAGATTGCTGACATATGTTGCTAACAATTGTCAACAAATGAAAAACTAAAGTTAAAGTTATCTTCTTAATTATCTCCAGTTTCGTAATATATTAAGAATTAGCGTAGAGTTCGTCAGAATATTTAAGTGTAGTAATCAAACGTTTAATCTAAGTTGAGTTTAGACAAGAGATAATTTTCTAACTACATCAAAATGAATAAACCTATTAATCAAGGTTTGCCAGATATAAAAGAGGAATGCTTCTCATATTCATAAGAGTGGAAACATCATCCTTTCATCGACAAAGGTTTAATGTTAATAATTCTTCAAATTAGGACCGGATATCAACATTTTCAAGAAAGAGATGTTTTACAACAGAATCGTAAACATAGGAGTAACAGGTTTCCCATTGTATATTTCAGATCACAGAGTTATGTTGTAGTCATTTGAGCAATACAATTTAATCACCAATACTAGGGTGACTTATATCATTTTTAAAGAAGGGATACTAGTTGAACATTTCTGAGAGGTTACGAATATACGTGTATGGTTGCAAGGAGTTGTATTCACGAAGTTAAAAACTCAGTTGATCTCTGTAAAAGTTGCTTATATTTAAATCCGTGCTAAATTACTATATACAAGTAAGTTACTCTTATGAAGTCAGACAAAAACATATTCCAAAAAAAGAGGACTGGTAAGACTAGTAAAATAGGCGAAACCGGGCTCGAACTCATAACTTAACTTCTAAAAGTCAGTATTATGGTTACTAAGACTATTAGAAAAAAAATCAACGTAGACCAGTATCTGCAAAGAACTGTGCCATTATTATGAATACTTCAATGCGTTCCAATTCTATTATCTAATTGTAGGCCAGTTCAATTCGTTTATTGGATTTCCGGTAGGATGCAGGAAATGATCCTGCTGAACGCCACGAACGATGAAACCGATCGCTAATTTTGTTGACGTCATAAGTTCACTTAATTATATTTACCTAGCATTACTGACAAGTGTCAGAAACACGTAAATCTAGATCCCCGACCCATGTCTTAGTTGACAATACCCAGTTATCTAACTCCAAGGAGATCTTGAGTGCGATTATTACACACCCACCGTCTATCTACACCGTAGAAAACCATTTTTTGGAGCATCTAAACTGGAAATAGGGCTACATAGGAGTGGTAATAACAACATGATTGTAAAGATCAAACGATAATTCCTTGATGCACTGACTTCGTACTATTCAAACTATATAACAAATTCACTCTCGGACTTTCATTTTGCTACTGTTAATCTTAGCCAATACACTTCGATTACAGAATGGATTCGGAAGTTAAGACTGTAAACTATGATTTCCTTTTAAGCCCTCTTTATATATCCCAATTCACTCAGAAAAGAAAACTCAATGAAGAGTAAAAACACACTAATTATGTGTGAATGCAATAGAAATTATATACATGGCAAAAATAATATATATAAAAACAGATTATTAAGATTCATGTTAGTAGTTTTGTTGTACAATTATTATGAACTATTCATATTACCACCACCACCACTACTACTACTACAACTACTATTATCAATGCTAACAATAGTAATATTAAACATTCTATTACCAAAGAAAGTAAAATGCATGAAAATACAATCATATGTGAACATAGAGTAGTGTACACATGTATTTATGATAAGGAAAAACACGTACACAGTATATATGTATATATTTAGATATACCTGCCTAAGAGAACATCACCTGGCATTATTCTTAACAGATATAGACGAAAAAAGTAAGAAATGCAGACAATCAAGAAGGGAAAACGAACATATTACTAACAATAGTAAACATAAAAGTCAATTATATTGATATACATATGTCAATGATGAAAAAAAATATAGTCAATTACACATGAATTGACAATATGAGGCATCAATTAAGAAATTATCATCACTCTAATAATGACATCTTTAACAACAACACCGTAGATGATGTTACTTCGAAACACTGAATATGAAATGAACTACTTTTGTATTCTGATTAATAAACTCCTATTTTTATATTCAAAGGGGAAAAGAAAACAAATATTCCAATTTACTAAAATGTACTTACTTTCAAAAAATAACTTTAACGTAAATGTAATGTTAAGAGAGTTGAGTAGTTCTGTTTGAAACACTCTATCAACTCTTCAATTAAATGACAATTGTAAAAAATAAAACTCAAATATTTTGTCATTAGAAAAAAAAACAAAATAAAAATAATGACAATGCATCTCATTACTCTTATTTAATGAAAAAATACACGTACAAACCATTTGTAGGATTCGAATGAATAGAGGTTACAGTAATAACAATAATAATAATAATAATAATTCAACACAACAAAAGTAGCATGTATTCAAAATAATTGTTGCAAAAAACAAACAAATTGGAACGTATTCGAGTAACTTGCTTTACAGGCAGACAGAGAGGGGGGGAGGGACAGAGAGGAGTACTAAAAAATACGATAATGATAATAATAGAAGTAAGGTGATATATAACATAGACTTTGTTACCTTAGAAACGAAATCTGCACTTCTTTCTCCATTTTAAACAACTATGAATAAACCTATTTTTTTTCTGCACAATGTGAAAAGAATACAAAAATCAAGATAGTTTAAAGGCAAATAGTTTTGTATCCCGATAACAAAAAAAGATAAAATGCAAACGTACATACACACACACACACACGTAAAAACTTATTGAAGACCAGTGGATAAGGAAAAAAAGAACGGGTTACAACATAAGGAAGAGAAATGAAACAGGCCTCTTTTTAGACAAACACCGGATAAAACTGTTGAGATATGCTGCAGATAAAAGGAAATTAAATGTACCAACGTTAATTTAACCACACACATAAGGTATCATCATACGCAGACATGAACAATTCATGGTTAGAATAGATGAACACAAAAATAGTAATACAGTCAGCTTCTACTCAACTAAGAGAAAAGTAATTTGTAAAAACACACAAAGAAAAGATGAGATCTACAAAAACATCTTATGGATCCAATAAAAAAAAGGTTGAACAATAAAACAGAATATGAAACATGTTAGTTATAGCAGTAGTAGTACACACGAAACAGTAATACATGTATAGAGATATCAAAAATATTGGTTATGTTTATGTTTACACAGGTATGATAAACAGGAACGGTGGGTAGAATATTAAAACAAATATTATATATTAACACACACAAACCACATTGTACTAAAGAGTAATGTAATAGAATGAACTCGATGAAGTTTAGTTTTCGAAGAAGAAGGGAAAGTTATTAAATAATAACCACTGCATACAAAAGAAAATATACACCAGTAGTGCAAATATTTAGGTATAACATAGAAAAAAGAATCAGACAATGCTAGTACACTCCTATTAGTCAAAGAATAATATATAGAAATAATAACTGTAGAAAAAGTAATGAAACCACAGCCATATTATTAATTATGTTTGAAAAAACAAAACATGATTTCAACTGGTCTGTCATTTTGATAAAATGGAGAGCTGCTGCTTTCGGAAAGGAAGTGGGAGAGAGAGAGAGGGAGTAGAGCATTAATAGAAAACAATTAAACTAACAAACGAACTATCCGTAATTCGATTGACTGGATAGATTGTGTAAAAGGTTTAGATAAATGAATACTTAAAAATGTGAAACTATGCGAACAAACAAACCAACAATTAACTAAATGACAATGATGATGCTAATGATAATAGTAAAGGCGAGATTCGAAAAAGGATGATAGTTGATGATGAATGACGTTTGCAAAACAAACAAACAAACAAAACAACTTCGGCGCTGTTTTCTTCTTTACAAAACTGATTAAATGCGCAATACATGTATAAACAATATTGAATGTAAAGTTTAACTTTACAGCGCGTATGTATACTACAAAAGAAAACAAAAATAGAACATTCACACATACAAATAAAATGCATTGTGTAAAAATGTTGTAGAAGAACCGGTAGTAAAACAAACAAAAAAGAAGGAACACAATTAACAAAGTGTAATAACCTATACAACAATTCATTGCTGTGATTGATGGAAACTAGCAGTAGTAGTAGTGATGGTATTATTACTCAATAGTTACAACATTTCCAAAGGGAGGGCCGGGGGGGAATATTAAAAAAAGACAAAAAAATACACAAGAATATTTTGTTTGATTAGAATGCACATTGATAAAATTGATTAAAAAATAGACAAAGCAAGACATGGAATCAACACATACACATACTCTTTGGATCTTATTTCACAAAATGCTCTAGATGGCACTATTTTTCACCTACACTATGAATACGATTAGAACAGGTTAATGATAATAAAGAAAGTGTTTCATTCGAGATAAAGAAAGAACAAGTCTCAGTAGGAAAATTTGTTTGAGTTACCGGTTTTGTTCCTCAGCTTTACATACATAAATTATAGGCATGATAACTTCATGAATTCAATTCACCTTGTTGTTGGTTGTTTTTATCTTTTATATAGTACATAAAAATAAGCAAATATCTCATTAATATTCCACTGAAGATTTCCATAAAATGCACACACTAAACACGATGAGTAGTATCTGAATTCTTATGAGTATGATTTATAGATGATGCATTTGTTGCTCCAACTGACGACATACATCCAGTCGCAGTAGTGCCACTCCCACCTTGCATAATCTCCAGCAATTGATCCAATGTAGCACGTCTACGCAGACCGGCTGCTCGCAATTCATCAGCTAAATGGGTTACCATATCGGTTAGACGTAAATGAATAGTCTCTTCATTGAGTAAGCGTTGGACAACACCAGCCAATTCACTGCCAGGTGGTAATCGGTCTGATATGGAAGTGTACAACTGTTGTTGTGATTGCTGTGGATGATGAGGATGGTTGCTATTATTACTATTATAATTATTAGGATGACTAGTAGTGCCATTTAGTAAACCAGCTTCAGATGCCAACAAATTCAAATATTGTGATGTATCTAAACCGTTTAAACCATTTAACAAATTAGAGGCCAAACTAGCGACATGTAGTGAATTGTTGGCATTATTGTTATCTGTATTAAAATCACCATTAGCGATTATGTTCTTACTCCCATTACTACCGTTATTTATATTAGTAGTAGTATGTTGTGTCGGTGTCCCTGTGGTGCTATTAGATGAATTAGTCGTAGAGTGTAGAGCATTTTTTAAAGAGGCGGTGAGAGCAAAGAACTGTTCACGTTGTTGTATACTGTCTAAAGGCATAGTAGAATCATCGTGTAGTTGGGTTTGTTGACGTAGTAAATCGTTGAATAACTGGGATTGAACGAGAAGAGCTGCTGCTGCAGGATTAAAAAAGAATGGGAATCCAGAATTTGCTTGTTGTGAAATTGTTGTACTTGTGTTGTTATTCTCATGATTAGTTGAATTCGGTGTAGATGATAAATGTATCTTTTTACTATCACTGTCTGAACCACGTAGATTACTAGTGAATAATGCAGTACCAGGTACAGGAGTAGTAGTGGCATTATTAGTCGTTGTATCATAGCTGGATTGTTCAGTTTTATACTTTAAGCTATTTGAGGAATGGAAATTCGGCGTCAAGGAATGTGGTGTACGCGTTCTAGATAGACCGAAATACAATGGTGAGTCTGGTGCATGTAATGATGAGGATAATGTCAGTCTAGTTGATGATATACTACCAGGACCACCTGGAGTATTCGGTGTGGATTTACTCGTGCTTATACGATCACCGGTTACTTGCATAGTTGTCGCATCTATATTTGGATATATGACTAAGATTAAACGCGCTACACGTCGTAGTATATCAGCATTCCGTACAGCTTTTTGTGGATTATTCACTAATAAGCGGACATCACGACGCAAATTCTTCCACTTATTATAACAATGTTCCATGGTAAAACCTAATGATTCCATTTCTGTGCCAATAATTTGCCAAACTTGTTTATGCTTTTTTTGTATATTAAATTCATCCAAATGTTTCTCGACACAATCTAACAACGTTTGCACATTTTGATTTGACCAATGAACTTTCTTTTCAGTTGAGTCTGTTGGATGCCGCGGGCTATCAACATTTGCCATAAATCCACGTGTTGGACCACCTAGATCATCATCCTCGTCTTCTGGTGGCAACATTGTCACATCCAGTTGTTCGTCAACATCATCATCATCACAATGGTTTGTAGTATGATGAATATTGTTATTACCGTTAGTGGTGTGAATAATATTAGTACTGTTGTGAGTGCTTTCATTATTAGTAGTATTATTACTACTTATGTGCTGTCTAAGAGAAGAATACTTTAATGGCTCCAAATCCATTGGATCTTCATCATCATCTTCTACATCCTCTGGAAAACTTGGACTAGATTTCTCTGGACTTTTAGATGCATAATTCATCACATGATCCATCATCTATAAATATATCAGCCAAGCAAAACGAAGGAATAATAGTAATTAAAATGTATAATATTTCAATATCGTGCAAGATCAAGAATACACATAACAATAACCAGTTATATAATTTGATATCCACTAGGTCAGCTCCTGTAGCAAGATAGGATTTATACGACGTTGAGGGTTTGACAACTAAGCGATTCCAGGAAGATCTCTACACTCGAAAAGAAGTGTTAGTCGGTCAGTTGCAACATAGAAGTTGGTACGTGCGTACATCAGTCCAATCCCCTACTCTACTACAGTACTAGTATACTGTTCATTTTTTTCCTAAATATTTTAAAGCTTGCTACTAACATGTATTTATTATTTTAATATCTAACAAGTTAAAAGCAGTTCTGTACATTTTGTTTATTATATCCTGAAGATTGATTTTGACTTGTTACATACGATAGATGGAACCGTATGATTACTCCTGGCGACTGCTGAGTAAGAAAAGACGTCAACTACGATATGCCAAAAAATAATTACGAACTTAGCCCTGGTGACACCATGAAAAAATGTTTCATTTTATATACTCAATAGCACTGAAACTAGAAAGACTACATTTTTATAGCTAACAAAACATTCGGAAGAGAATATCATTAGTCAATTAAAAATCCCTAATCCACATACGTTAGCCATGATACTTACATTTGATGATACAAAAGGTGAACGATAAGCAAACATCGAAGAGAAATTTTAAAACCAGACATTTTGCTTAGGATTCTCACAATGCAAAATTTAAATTTTCAGTAGGGTAATATGCAATTACTAAGTTTGAAGTTTCTGGATATACACTAGCAGCAGACGATGATATGGTCCACCTACTTTGCAATCAACACAAAATTAATTATTCAACGTATACTTAGGGATGTAGAAAATTTGTGACGTAACTGATAGCTGCTAAGTTAGTGAGGGTGACCTGATTATCGTAATGCAGGGAACTACAAAACAATATATACGTAAATATTTATTACGACAGATCTTATCACATCTAGGTGCATTTGATAATGATAAGACCACAGATAACGTCCAGATTAAATAATGCTAAATTTAATGGTGCAGGAATGAAATCTTATGGCTAAATGAAACGAAATGTAACGGTAAAAACTCTCTTAAGAGAATCATTAGTCTTAAGCTATTTTCCGATTCCAAAAATATTCGGAAACCGTACATTCTGATTAGTACAACTGTTAAAGATATATAATACGTAAAGTAATCACATGTCCTTAGAGGCTACATTCAAGATAATTTAAGAAATATCAAAACTATGTTGTTGAATATAATGTCAAACAAAATATGCTCGTCTAGCTTTTAAAGAGACCAGCTACTAGCGAATATGAACAATATAAAGTACCCACAAAATACATATGACGCCGCCAGAGTGCAATCTTTTAAAAGCACACCACGTAGACTATCCTTTTCAGCATGAATAGTCTAGGGACATCGCTCCTACATAGACTTAAAAATGTACACAAGTATTACCGGCCTTTTTGGTTAAACCCGTTTAGTTCAACACGGAATCAAAGGTAATATTCAGAGTGACAATAAAACCACCAGCTACCACTGCAACATTCCTACAAGCTGCCATTACATACGTTTTTCAGTGCTTACACTGATAATTGTAGTTAAATGACTGCAAAAAGTATTTCCAGCAAACGGCTGCGAAGCATGGAAACATATAGAGAAACTGTAAAATGATGGCTGTTGCTCAGTGCATGGCTTATTTTTTGTAGACGTCGTAAAGGACTGCTTCGTGATTAAACTTTGGGAACACAGCTATTGTTAAGCGAAAGTTGTAGTGTTTACTTAGCGGATGGATGATTGTTCCGTAATAAGCATTTAAAATAGTTTACATCTTTTCTCCATTTCGAGCCCCGATATAAGGCCATTAGCAATGAGGGTCAGTAAACAAGAGCACATGAATGCGAAAAGTCGTGCCACACTGCTTACAGGGTACGAATACTTTATTCGGTGTTACTGTATGTTCAAGTCGATAAATATGGCTCCTAGCAATATACGATGGATGGCTTGAATTAGTTTCTTCAACGATCTTAGGTTCTAGTTAATAAATGACAACAAACACTCCATAAAATAAGTGACATGATAGGTCGACAGCACACGCATCTTTCTAAGTCACCTCAGTCAACTAAGTAAAAAAATACAGACCTCTTCACCAGCAATAAGAAAAGAAGGAATATCATATATTTAATAAACGCCTTCCAGTGCATAGTTATTTGCTACAGCTGACAACGGAATTCATGTGTAAAGAGAAAAAATAGCTACACTGCAAACAATACAAGAGAGTTAAGTGATAAAATCTACGAACTTGTAGAATATAGTCCTATAAAATTAGCGAAAATATTATAAAAAGCACAGAAAATCATAAAAAAGGACCAATAATTTGAAAACGCATTTACCATCAAGACAAAAGATACGGACACAAATAGAGCGCGTCTAGTGCCGCGAAAAACAAAGACGCACGAGTAGCGGAAAATATGACTTCTTCAACATCCAATCTGGGAAGGACACTATTTAATGTTTTGATCCGGTGTGATTGCTCTGATGTGGCTATTTATACTTATATTGAACTTGTATTAGTAGAACAACCGTTTCAGTTAGGATTAGTGCATTATAAAAATAATTAAATACTGTGGTTAGTCTATTCAGTTCCCATTGAGTTAAATCATAAAACTAAATGACTTTCGTCGGTCATAGTAACAGAGGTCGCCCAACAGATTCAGTCTTCTGTGAGTTTACCCACGACAAAATCTGTCAGTGTTGAGATATAAGGATCTACGAGTTAAAAATTCATTTCTGAATTAGCCTATCATAAGTCAAATATATAGTTATAAGCCTTTGAGCTCATATCATAATTTTCCCACCCTGAAAAAATGCTGACAACTTTATGAGCTAGGATCAAGCACCTCGAAGTCACTGAATGTAATGTAATGTCAAATATCTTCTGGTGAGGTAGAATAGACCATTTGCGTACTTGACAATTACCATAAATGTCTTTTAAGCAGCTATATGAGTGGCTTAGAACGCTTTAAGAATAGCAGTTACAAATTGTGGTTTGGCATGCCTGAAGGAGGCAGATTCCATGCAGTGTTGAAAATTATGCTAATATAGAAGAATTTTGCATCGTCATCCAAAGTTTCACTCATTAAGTTGTTACATAAACCCCAAAAACCCAACGAGGAGTTGGAAAAATGACCTGCTTTAGGACTTATAAATTTTATATGATAGTACTCTAATCGCAGTTTTGAAAATCGTCTGGCCTCACTTGTAGTACTGAGCTCAGTCTTCCAACAAAACAATAAAAATACGTATGATTATTAAGAGGTCTTTCACAACTGTCTGGTCGGAATAAATTGTCTTGTATGAACGGAAACTATATTTTTCAGGCGACCATTTTAAGCCTTTTTAGAGCTGAGTTCTCTTATCCTGTTTCGCGAGAGATATAACATATCGTTTGGACGACCTGGAGACTCACTGCCACAATATGAATAAAGAACCAATACAGGTTCACGCGCAGCTACTGACGAGTTAAGGGTGGTTTGAAAGAAATGTATGAAAAAAGTGACTACCACTCAGTGACACGTGCGTACTATTCCTAATCCTACGCTATTGTATAGTCTGATGAGAAAGATTGGGAAGCTGTCATGCAATGTGTCCCGGTTGCACAAATGGGCGAATGCTTACACGTGGCGAGGCAAATAAGTAGACTAGATATCTGTTCCTCGTTGATTGCGCTACATACAACTTGCAGGTAGGGAAGAGGTCTACAAGGTTTATAATCCTCGTCTGATTATTTAAAAGGCTGGTTACAATTGCGTTTATTTGCGGCGGTCAGTTTTATTACTAATTTAGTGATGGTAAATAATCTTGACAAATACAGGTGTATTTTGGTAGAGGATATGGAGGGGAGTAAAATAATTAATATGTCTTACACATTTGTGCATGGTAAAGAATATTACCAAATCGTGAGCACTAATGTATGCAGACTTTATTCATAATTCTTGTATGCCTATTTCATTATGATATTATTCATTTGATTGACATGAGTTTTACACTTACAATAATTTTATTACCCTCCAAAATATTTGTCGCGTTTATGTCTCATTTTGTAACTTCTCGGTACGTTTTATTGAACATCACTAACATTAGAGTTGAGAGTTATTTTTGAGTTTATAGCTTGTACTACGGCACTGATCAAGATATTTCTTTAAAGATGGGATCTTTGAAATACATTAGTGTATCTTTGACATAACCAACGAAACTTATTGTTCCCAGCCCAGAGTGGAGGTTCATCGATAAGGAGATTCTATAAACAATGTTGGCGAAAGATGAAATAATATGTTCTCATCAAGAATCCGGTAAAATCGGTACTTGACAAATTACAGGCTACATTCTGCAGCAGGTAGCTTACATAAATCAAATATTCATATTTAATCACAAAATTGTAGATGCCGTTGATGAGGCTGTTTACTAAGTCATCAGGATTCAAAAAGTCTTAAGTTACTAAGGTCTCGGAATACTTTGTAATTATAATGTAGTTTCGGCTCCAGGAAAGAAGTGTTGGGAGGTAAACGTTTGTAGTATACAACCTGTGCATCCATAAATGGCGAATAGTACTTCAAATTAACTGTTTTTACTATGAATAAAACTGCAACATGTACAGAGTAAAAAGCAGTATCCCTCCAGTATCCAATATCCATATAACAAGCTAATAGGGACCTAACGACTTCTCAAAGTTCTCATCCTGCTGTTCCTGGTTTTGTTCAAAGTCTTCGGTATTGTTCTGTAGATTCTGGCTTCTTACATAATTGCGCACACGAAAAAAGTCACCTACAGTTAGGTCGGCCTCTCTTTCTTCTTCAAAGGCGGATATTTTGTTTATGGCTAGTGTTATGGGGTAATTTTCCGAATCGTTATCTATCAACTACAGTGTACGTTTAGGCCGTTAGGACATATACACTTGTGCTTAACTGTCTTCACAAAACATACTAACTTGCCTTTGTAGTTTGGTTTTACCCGTAAGGTTGTTATTTAAACTCGAATGTCATTCAGAAAATCAGTCGAACACCAGTCGGACGGAAATAAACTGTCAGCCAACTGATAAATGAACACGCATAAAGGCTTTTAGTCCTCTTTATTTATGTCATACATTGATTAGTCCCATATGTTCTTTTAGCTAGCAAAAATGTTCTTGGACCTAAAAAAATTAAAATGCATATCCAATTTACTTGCTTTTAAACAATAAAATCGTTGACATACACATACATTTACTTTCTTAAGAATCACAACAACGTTAATCAATCAATAAATCAACGACTGTTAGCCCAAGTGGAGCATAGGCCGCCCGCCAGCATTCCCCAGCCAACCCTGTCCTGAGCTTGTAGCGACTTAGCTTGAATAGTTAAAAGTTTACTTCAAACCTTAAGCATACGACAAAACAATTAAGCTCCAGTGTTCATTTGCTTCCTTATTCTGCATAGGGATTACATTTCCTATTAGCTTATATTGAACGTTGAGAAGCATTCGTGTGTTTGAATAACTAGAACCGCGCTCCACTGTCTCCTGCCCACGCTACTGAATAAAGACCTATTCCCATAATACTCTGGTTTCTTCTGTCACTAGATCGGAATATACCTAGGCGCTAAACTGGTGAGCCGTGTCGAATAAAATATTTCATTTCTGTTGTTCATATCACTTTTTTTATATTCAGTCGTAAAAATAAGCCTTCTGTTTTACAATAATTAAGATTACGTACATATTTTTTTAAATACATAGTATTTTATTTTTATCACTCATTATTTTTCCGTTATCATTACGTTATCATATTGTTCATATAACATGGCAGGCTCAGTCCAGCCTAGAGTACAGGTCATCGGTTGACATAGACACCGTTATGGCTACGAATATCCTAGTCCCGGAATTCGATCTTAGTGAGCCCGAGTTGTGGTTTGCCCAAATAGAGCATTATTTCACGAGACACAATATTATATCTGAAGGAGTTCGGTATCAAGACTTATGTTCAGTCCTACCCTCTTCAATAGCCAAAGAAGTTCGCGACTTGATTTTAAGTCCACCGACACCACAACCTTACACCATCCTAAGACGAGAAATAATGAATCGTCTATCATTATCAGATGGGCAAAGAATCCAAAGACTCTTCCAAGGGGAAACATTAGGTGATAGGTCACCGTCACAGTTTTCGCGTCATCTCCAAGTCCTAGTAGGCGACAACACAGTTGGTGAGGCAGTCCTGAAACAAGGATGGATACAAGCTCTTCCACGTTACGTCCAACACTGTTTGGATGCACAAGATCTAGACACCTTATCTCACTTGGCACGTATCGCAGTTCGGATAATGGAAAGAGGTCCCCCAACTGCATCAAGTATGATACATCATACTCAGAAAGAAGCATCAGCAAATGATCCAGTTATAGCACAACTCATTGCTACTGTTAAAAGTCTCACAGTGGCTGCCAGCAAAATGCAAATGGGTCATAGGGACAAGAGTAGGCCATCAAAACGATCGGGATTCAAGTCACGTAACAGGTCGCAAGAGTCCAAACAATCTGGACAATTTTGTTGGTATCACTAGAAATTTGGTGTTCAATCAACCAAATGCAGTCAACCATGCGCCTGGCCCAAACGGACTCTGAAAAATATAGTGAAACAAATAACCCCTCCCCAGGTCGCAACGACTGAGGAGGGGTGCCTAAACAGTCGCTTAATTTACGTTAGAGATAAGAATTCAGGCCTGAACTTTTTGGTGGATACTGGTGCTGCACTTAGTGTCATTCCTAAGAACAAAACCGAGCGGGGTCGAGAAACTTCCTCAGTCACACTTCAAGCTACTAATAAAACTAAAATCGCGACGTTTGGGAAGAAAACAATGACACTGGATTTGGGGTTTAGAAGACAATTCCCCTGGATTTTCACTGTAGCCGATTTAGATCTGGCAAAACTCCGCCTGTAGACCTCCTAGGGTTACTGCCGGTCTTAAGCCCGGGTGAAGGAGGAGGGTTGGGCATGGGGCTAGCACCCCCATCCCGTTAAACCCAAACTTGCTAATAAAACGCAAACCAGATTAAACAAGATAAACCATTTAAACTCTGCCCTGAGAGTGGAAGGATATATGACGCCTCATGATGAAAGCCGAAATTCTTCGGAAGTCATGAGGCCGATGCCCCCCCTTCTAACAACCAGAGCAAATATTTTTATAGGTACATGGAATGTTCGAACAATGTGGGAGAGCGGGAAGACAAATCAAATAGCTGCAGAAATGAGGAGATACAACTTGACAATACTCGGAATCAGCGAAACCCATTGGACTCAAGCTGGACAGAAAATATTGGCTTCGGGAGAGATGCTGCTATACTCCGGCCACGAAGAGGAAAATGCCCCTCACACCCAAGGAGTTGCTCTGATGCTGTCCAAGGAGGCACGTAATGCACTGGTGGGATGGGAACCAAATGGACCCAGGATCATCAAAGCATCTTTCAAAACAATGAAGAAGGGGATTACAATGAATATTATCCAATGCTATGCACCAACCAACGACGGCAACGACGAAGACAAAGATCAGTTTTACGATAGACTGCAATCAATTATAGCAAAGTGTCGAGGAAAGGCCCTGACAATCCTGATGGGGGACCTAAACGCCAAAGTCGGAATGGACAACACTAGATATGAAGAAATCATGGGACGACAAGGACTGGGAGACAGAAATGACAATAGTGAAAGATTTACAAACCTATGTGCCTTCAACAAATTGGTTATAGGTGGTACAATATCCGCCCACAAACGCATACACAAGGCTTCATGGGTCTCACCGGATCATACTACAGAGAATCAAATCGATCATATATGCATCAATAAAAAATTTAGAAGATCAATGGAAGATGTAAGAACCAGGAGAGGAGCTGACATAGCTTCAGACCACCACCTGGTGGTTTCTAAAATGGAACTGAAGCTAAAGAAGCAGTGGACAACTGGAGTGGCAGCAGTACAACGGTTCAATACAGGCTTTCTCCGAGACACTGACAAACTCAATGGATTCAAAATATCTCTCAACAACATGTTCCAAGCCTTACAAGATCTGCCGAAAGAAGAAACCACTATGGAGGACAACTGGAAAGAAATCAAAGAAGCACTAACGTCAACGTGTCAGGAGGTCCTGGGCCGCAAGAAGCACCATTATAATGAATGGATCTCCACTGAGACATTGCGCAAAATTCAACAAAGGAGGAACAAGAAGATAGAAATCAACAACAGCCGAACAATAGCAGAGAAAATCAAGGCACAAACTGAATACACAGAAGCAAATAAACAGGTAAAGAAGAGCATTAGAGCCGACAAACGGAAATACATCGAAGGGCTTGCAACGACAGCAGAAAAAGCTGTAAGAGAAGGAAATATGGAACAGCTATATGACACAACGAACAAACTGGCAGATAAACATGGTAAACCAGAGCGACCGATCAAGAACAAAGAAGGCAAGACACTCACTGAGATTGAAGAACAAAAGAATAGGTGGGTAGAGCACTTTGAGGAACTTTTTAATAGGCCAGCTCCACTGAACCCACCGGACATCGAAGCAGCACCTACAGATCTCCCGATTGATGTCACTCCACCAACGATGGAAGAAATCAAGATGGCCATCAGACAAATCAAAAGTGGATAAGCAGCAGGACCTGACAATATACCAGCTGAAGCACTCAAGTCAGATATAGGGGTAGTAGCAAGGATGCTCCACGTCTTATTCAAAAGGATCTGAGAGGAAGAACAAGTATCGGCAGACTGGAAAGAAGGACATCTTATCAAGATGCCAAAGAAAGGAGATTTGAGCAAATGCGATAACTATACAGGGATCACGCTACCGTCGATACAAGGGAAAGTCTTTAACAGAGTATTGTTGAACAGAATGAAAGATTCAGTGGAGGCTCAACTTCGAGATCAACAAGCTGGTTCCCGCAAGGATCGGTCGTGCACAGACCAAATTGCAACACTACGGATCATCGTTGAACAATCAATTGAATAGAACTCGCCACTGTACATCAACTTCATTGAGTATGAGAAGACGTTTGATAGTGTAGATAGGAGAACACTATGGAACTTTCTTCGATACTACGGCGTACCAGAGAAACTCGTCAACATCATCCGGAACTCTTACGACGGAACACAGTGCAAAATTGTGCATGGAGGACAACTGATAGATGCATTCCCAGTGAGGACCGGAGTCAAACAAGGTTGCTTGCTCTCACCTTTTCTCTTCCTCCTAGTGGTTGACTGGATCATGAAGACCTCCACATCTGAGGGGATGCACGGAATTCAATGGACAAGTAAGATGTAACTCGATGATTTGAATTTCGCAGATGATCTAGCTCTTTTAGCACATACACACCAACAAATGCAAGCGAAGACAACCAGTGTAGCAGCAAATTCAGCATCAGTAGGCCTGAACATACACAAGGGAAAGAGCAAGATTCTTAAATACAACACAGGGAGCACCAACCCAATTCAACTTGATGGAGAAACTCTGGAAGAAGTGAATACTTTCACATATCTGGGGAGCATCATCGATGAACAAGGAGAGTCCGATGCAGATGTAAAGACAAGGATTGGCAAAGCATGGGCAGCATTGCTACAGTTGAAAAACTTTTGGAACTCAAAACAAATATCAACTAACCTCAAAGTCAGACTCTTCAATTCGAACGTGAAGACAGTTCTGCTGTATGGAGCTAAAGCTTGGAGAATTACTGCAAACATCATCAGACGGATACAAGTATTTATAAACAACTGCCTACGAAAGATACTGAATGTGCGTTGGCCGGAAATCATCAGCAACAGCTTACTATGGGAGAGGACAAACCAACTTCTATCCGAAGAGGAAATTAGGAAAAGACGTTGGAAATGGATAGGACATACATTACGCAAACCATCAGACTGCATCATGAGACAAGCATTAACATGGAATCCTGTTGGGAAGCGGAAAAGAGAAAGGCCAAAGAACACGCTGCGTCGAGAATTGGAAGCAGACATTAAAAGGATGAGCGGCAACTGGAAACAGCTGGAAAGGATTGCTCAGGAGAGAGTTAAATGGAGAACCCTGGTGAGCGGTCTATGCTCCTCAGCGGGGAGTAACGGGCATAAGTAAGTAAGTATGTAATACTAGGAATGGATTTCTTAAAGAGATATGAATTTTTAGTTGACACTAATAAACGATGTTTGACATTAAAAGAAACTTCGAAATATACAAAAGGTACAGAAAGTCGTATCACTTCTCTAAACTTAATCCAAACACCGTCAGTAACAACGGCAAAGTTCCAAGATATACTCGCGGAATTTTCAAAGTTAATAAAACCGAACCCTCAACCTTCTAAGAGTAAGTTAAAAGTATGTTATACAGTCAAAGCGGAAGGGGCACCTGCTTTCGCCAAACCCAGGAGACTAGCACCTGATAAGCTTAAAATAGCTAGAGCTGAATTCGATTACATGCTACAGCTGAGCATAATACGTCCATCTGATAGTCAATGAGCATCTCCTCTGCATATGGTCCCAAGGAAAAACAAAGGCGATTGGAGACCGTGCGGGGATTACAGAGCCCTCAACCGTCAAACGGTACCAGACAGGTACCCGATACCACATATCCAAGATTTCACAAATGGCTTACAGGGTATGAAGATATTTACTAAAATCAACTTAGTCAGGGCATACCACAATATCCCAGTAGCTGAGGAAGATATTTCGAAGACAGCTATCACAACACCTTTTAGATTATTCGAGTTTGTACGCATGCCATTCGGCCTACGGAACGCGGCACAAGCATTCCAAAGGTTTATGGATAATTTACTTCGAGATATGCCATTTGCTCAAGGGTATATAGACAACCTATTAATTGCCAGCCCGAAATTAGAATTACATGAACATGTGAGGGCGGCGCTTAAACGACTAAACGAAAATGGCATGAACAAACACCAAAGTAAATGCGTTTTTGGTGTGGAAACATTGGAATTCCTCGGACATACCATAAGCCCTGATGGAATCACACCAATCAAACAAGAGGTGGACACTATTAAACAATGCCCCATCCCAAGCTCCACAACACAACTTAAAAGTTTCCTCGGTTTAATAAACTTTTATCGCAGATTCATACTCGGTTGTGCACAACTAACGCAACCATTAACGGATGCACTTAAAAGAAAACCGAAAGAGTTCAAGCTGACCTTTGAGGCCGTTGATGCTATAAAGCAAGTAAAACATAGACTTGCTCAAACATCCACATTAACGTATCCGAATTCCCCCTAACCACTTGCCTCGATGGTAGGTGCTTCAGACAAAGCCGTAGACGGCACTCTTAATCAACTAGTTGAAAACACCTGGAAACCGATCGCATTCTTCTCAAAAATCTCGCTCCAGCAGAGACAAGATATTCTACCTTAGGTAGGGAACTCCTCGCAATCTACCTAACCATCAAGCATTTCCAACATATGCATGAAATTTATAGTTTGTACGGATCATAAACCGCTAACCAACGCATTAAGAGCGAAAACTGATAAATACTCGCCTCGGGAAGTCCGACACCTTGACTACATATCAAAGTTCACTAGTGATATCCGGCACGCAAAAGGTGAAGACAGTCAGGCAGTAGACGCATTATCTCGATTAGAAATGAATATAATACAACAGTTTACAGTAGACTTCGAGATTTTAAGAGACAGTCAAGAAACTGATCAAGAATTACAGAACTTACTGTCAACTAAGTGCTCTAGCCTGAAACTAAAACAGCTGCCATCACCTAAGGAAGATGTCCTGATTTACTGTGATACGACAAAAGCGGTGCCTCGACCTTTCGTTCCCAAAAATATTCGGTGGTTAATATTTAATAACTTACATTCATTGTCTCACTCTGGCGTGAAATCTTCGACTAAACTAATAAACGCCGGGTACATATGGCCAAATCTTCCGAAAGATGTACATAAATGGGTCAGAGAATGTTCAGCTTGTCAACAATCAAAAGTTAGCCGACACACAAATTCACCCATCGGTGTTTTTCCCCAACCGGATGCGCGTTTCGCACACGTACATATCGACTTAGTGGGCCCTTTACCGCGTTCAAATGGCCTTACGTACTTGTTTACATGCATAGATAGGTTTACGAGGCCCCCTATAGGCGTACTGATCGCGGACATCACAGCCGAAACAGTAGTCAAAGTCTTCATACAGAGCTGGGTGACCATTTTTAGTACACCTATTACAATAACGACAGACAGAGGGGCCCAATTCGAATGTGAACTATTCAACAACTTGGCTAAACTTCTAGGCCCAAATAGAATTCGCTGCATTGAATATCATCCTTAAACAAATGGGATGGTAGAACGGTTTTATCGTCAACTAAAGGCTGCTCTTATATGTCATTCAAACCCCAGTCAGTGGACAGAATTCCTACCATTAGTTATGTTGGGAATACGAATAGCTGTCAAAACTGACTCACAATGTTCAGCGGCAGAACTAGTTTTCGGGACCACTCTGAGACTCCCAGGTGAGTTCATTAGCCCTCACACCGACAGTAAAACGCTCGACTTTTGAAGTTACTCAGATCAACTGCGGGACAAAATGCCTAAACTTAAACCGATTAATACTCGTGAACAATCACGAGCAACATTTTTATCTAAGGATCTAAGCAATTGCTCGCACGTCTGTATAAGATGTGATAAAGTAAAAGCACCCCTTAGCTCTCTTTCTGAAGGTTCATTTAAAGTTATTTCAAGAAAACTTAAGTATTTCATAATACAAAAACAAGGAAACATCGGCTCAGTAAGTATTGATAAGCTAAAACCGGCCTACACACGTGTTGTTAGATCGTCTATCTAATCAAACAAACACGGAAGCAGCAAGTAAGAAAATAAAGGCTACGAAGGTAACTAAAAGCATTAGATGGGCACAACCAATTATTCAGGCGGGGATGTCCACAGTTTTAGTTTCGGCCTAAAAAAATAATAATAATCGCGTAACTCCTAAAATTTTCAAGTTAGCAAATATTGAAAAAAATAAAGAAAAAAAAATAAAAATAAAATAAAATGAAATCAAAAATGAAATATATTTCTCTTTGTCCTAAGTCGACAAACGTTATCAGAATATTAGTACTTTTAAGTACTATTCTACCCACTTCTCCTCGGACCTTAACTTTTGATGTAGGAACGGTAGTCATTTTGTGTTTTATTAAATACTGAATACTTAAACTGATTCTTAAACAATTCGTCGAGCAATATATCTCGTAAACTTATCAACTGAGGTGAGTGTTGTGAGCTGGCTTTGCTTGCGGAACTAATCATTTTTCTAGATTTCTCGATTATCAGTTGATGATGCTATAAATTACACAATGAACTTTAAAAATAGGGATAAATTCCAAAAAGGATCCAGATGGGCAAGCCGTCCCGGAAACCAAACACTTGCGTAGAAACGAACACTTTTCAACTATAATTATATATATATGTTTGTACTTTAAATTTTTATGCAAACAGTAGAGCAATTCTTTAGGTGTGATTGAGTTTCATCATTTTTGTTTTGTTCTAAAGTAGATTCTTCTTTAATTTTTACTTGAGGGCAACTCAAGAGGCAGGTGAGTGAACACCTGATTGCCGGACAGATCATAGAAAAATCGTACCTTACCAACATGGTGTTGGGTAGCCCGCTCGCGGTATTTCCTCAGATATTCCTACTTTATTTCCTTGCCCTCTTACTTTCAAGCTGCTGTCACTGTTAGGAGGTCAAGTTCACCAAGTATCCCACCATCCTTTGTAGGAGAACGCAAATGCTACAAGATTAGATTGCAGATTGAAAAAATTAAATGTCATCCACGCAGTGTCGTCGAGTACCGACAGACTGTTTTCTATGGATTGTGTCAGGTACTGCACGAGCTAGTAATTCTGAACTAAGCTACAGCTACAAGACTGAAATGATTTTGTTTGCTATGTTGATCGGAAGTTGCTTCTAGAAGGAAGCTAATGTAGCAACTTAGCTTGACTAGTTAAAAGTTTACTTCAAACCTTAAGCATACGACAAAACAATTAAGCTCCAGTGTTCATTTGCTTCCTTATTCTGCATAGGGATTACATTTCCTATTAGCTTATATTGAACGTTGAGAAGCATTCGTGTGTTTGAATAACTAGAACCGCGCTCCACTGTCTCCTGCCCACGCTACTGAATAAAGACCTATTCCCATAATACTCTGGTTTCTTCTGTCACTAGATCGGAATATACCAAGGCGCTAAAAGCTTTCCTTTATAGCTCTACCCAAGTGCTCTTCATTCTCTTCATGTCTGTCTCCGATTCCCGACGCAATGTGTTCCTAGGTTTTTCTACCTTTATTTTGGCCTTCAAGATTCCAAGTTAGTGTTTGTCTTGCGACACAGTTTGATGGTTTCCTCATTGTATGTCGAGTCCACCTCCAGCGTCTTTTCCTACTTTCTTCCTCGGTTGGAAGTTGATTAGTTCTCTGCCACAGAAGGTTGTTGTTGATGGTGTCTGGCCAACGAATCCGAAGAATCTTAAACAGACAGTTGTTTATAAATACTTTTATCTTTTGAAGGATACTTTTCGTAGTTCTCCAAGTTTCAGCTCCATACAATAGAACAAACTTTTTTCACATTTGTATTGAAAATTTTGCCTTTAATATTGACTGAAAGTTGGTTTGAGTTCCAGATGTTTTTCAGTTGTAGAAATGCTGCTCTTGCCTTTTCGATCTGTGCCTCCACATCCGCATCAGACCCTGTTTGTTTGTCGATGAAGCTGTCCAAGTATATAAAGTTTTCTACATCTTCCAGAATTTCTCCGTCAAGTGTAACTGTGGGTTAGTGTTCGTTGTTTTGTATCGAAGGGCCATGCTTTTCCTTCTGTATATGTTGAAGCTTACTGATGCCGAGGCTGCTGCTATATTGTTCGTCTTCATCTGCATTTGATGCTATGTGTGAGAAAAAAGAGCTAGATCATCTGCAAAGTCCAAGTCATCTAATCGCATCGATGTTCTCCCCTATATTCTGAGAGTGTCTTGAGATGTTTCAGTTTTTATGATCCAGTCAACCATCTGTAGAAAGAGAAAGAGCAAGAGTAGACAGCCTTGTTTGACACCAGTCTTCACTTTGAATGAATCTGTGAGCTGACCTCCATGCACTATTTTACAATGTAGTTAGACATAAGAATTACTTATGATGTTAACTACCTTTCCGAGTACGCCATAATGTCGTAGAAGACTCCAATAATACTCTCCTATCGGCGTTGTTGAATGCTTTCTCATAGTCGAGGAAGTTGATGTAAAGTGGTGAATTCCATTCAGTCGATTGTTTAACAATGAACCATAGTGTCGTAATTTGGTCGGTTCACGGTCGGTCCTTACGGAATCCGGCCTGCTGATCTCGAAGTTGGGCGTCGACTGGGTCCTTTATTCTGTCCAATAACACACTGTTGAAGACCTTTCCTGGTACTGAGAGTAGAGTAATGCCTCTGTAGTTCTCACAATTGCTGAGATCGCCTTTCTTTGGTATCTTGATGCGGTATCCTTCTTTTCAGTCTGCTGGCACTTGTTCTTCCTCCCAAATCTTCACGAAGAGAATGTGGAGTATCTTTGTGTTATGTATTGAAGAAATAAATACTGTGTTCTTGATGACTGCCAATCGGAATACAGATACGTCAGCCCCACGACTGTCAACCCCCAAAGCCAGAATAGAGAAGACAGCAGCTACGAGCCAACCAGACACGATCAACCTTTATATTTCAATCGTGCCTTTATATATACACGAAATCAGACCGCACCATCAACCAATTATAAAAGTGACATTAATACATAACAAGGGTAATAGTGGGTGTGAACTGGGGAAACATATATGCAGTCAATTAACCATAGTTTATAAATGATGAACAATATAACAACAAGAGTATAGAATGAGGGCAACGTAACAATAATAATAATAATAAAATGCCTACTTCATAAACAACCAAAATAGTGAATCGTTTTACAGGAAAAACAACTCTAGAAGATAGTCAATCTTCTTTAGGTGCCCCATCATAACACTTTGAAGTTGCTTTTATATCTGTCTTCAGTGACTCCGCTTATAAGTTGTCTGGTCCTGCTGACTTGCCACTCTTGATCTGTCTGATGGCCATTTTGATTTCTTCAACTGTTGGTGGGTCGGTGTTTATAGAGAGATCCGTGGCTGCTGCTTCGATGACTGGTGGGTCCAGTGGGGCTGGTCTATTCAAGAGTTCTTCGAAGTGTTCTACCAACCTGTTTCGTTGTTCATGCACTTCAGTGATTGGTTTGCCGGCCGTGTTCTTGACTGGCCGTTCTAGCTTATTGAATTTCTCAGCTAGCTTCTTCGATGTGTCGTATATGAGCCTCATGTTTCCTTCTCTTGCAGCTTTTTCCGTCGTCATTGCTAGGTCCTCAACAAATTTCCGTTTATCCGACCTGGTGATCCTTTTCACTTGCTTGTTGACTTTCGTGTATTCGGCCTGTGCCTTGGTTTTCTCTGTTCTTGTCCAGCCCTTATTAATCGCTATCTTTCTGCTCCTCCTTTCTTGGATCTTGTCCAGAGTATCAACAGAAATCCATTTCTTTTGGTGTTGTACCTTGGGACCCAAAACCTCCTGACATGTTGAAATTACTGTTTCCTTAGTCTCTTTCCAGTTGTCTTCCATATTATTTACACCTTTTTCTAGTAGATCATGAAATGCCTGGAACTTATTGTTGAGAGCTATTTTGAATTCTTTGCGTTTGTTAGTATCTCGGAGAAGGGCTGTATTAAACTTTTGTAATACTGCTGTTCCAGCTGTCCAGTGCTTCTTTAGCTTCAGTTTCACTTTAGCCACCACCAAATAGTGATTTGAAGCTATGTCAGCTCCTCTCCTTGCTCTTACGTCTTCCATGGTCCTTCTAAACTTCTTATTGATGCTAATGTGAACGATTAGGTTCTCCGTAATGTGGTCCGGTGAAACCCATGTAGTTTTATGTATACGTTTGTGGGAGAATATGGTGCCACCTATGGGTTTACCAGCCTCTTACCATTATCATTCCTTTCTTCCAGTTCGTGTCGTCCCATGATGTCTCCATATCCAGTGTTGTCCACTCCAACCTTGGCGTTGAAGCCTCCCATCAGGATGGTCAGGTCCTTGGCTGAGCATTTATCGATGGTTGATTGCAGCCTTGCATAGAACTGGTATTTGTTGTCTTCGTGGCTGTCGTTGGTGGGGGCGTAGCACTGAATGGCATTCATATTGATCCCGTCCTTCTTCGTCCTGAATGTTTTGATGATCTTAGGTCCATGAGGTTCCCATCCCATAAAAGCCTTCCATGCTTCTTTGGACAACACTAGGGCTACTCATTGTGTGAAGGGCATTTTCTTAGTGGCCGGAGTATAAAAGCGCATTTACTGAGGATAATGGTTGCTGTCCAGCTTGCTGCCAATGGGTTTCGCTTATCCCAACTATCTTCGGGTTGTATCTTCTAATTTCTTCAGTTAATTGCTTGCCTCTCCCTGTCTCTAACATTATGCGAATATTCCATATACCTATATTAATTGTTGCTCCAGTTGTCAGAAGGGACATCGGCCTCGTGGATTCCGGAGCAACCCAGCTTTTGCCATGAGGCGTCATAACAGACCTTTTAACTCTCAGGCCAGAGTTAAAGTGGTTATAAAGGTTTTTACTGGTTAGCGTTTTTTTAGCTAGGTTGTTGTTCTAGGGGATGGGGTTGCGAACCCCATGCTTAACCTTCTCCCTTTATCCTGGCTTGGGACCAGAAACAGCCCTAGGGGGCTCCAGGCGGAGTCACAACGCCAACTGGCCTTAAATAACAGGCATGATTAGGTCCTTATCTAATTAATCCTGCCTGTGAACTTTTAGAAGCCTTATTTTTGTCTTATTGAATTTTACAACTTAAAGATAAATTGAAGGACATGAATTGAGACGGTTAGGAGAAAATAGGCTAAAAAAGCAGACTGGCTGTGTGTGAAAAACTTGGTAGAATCTATTGAAACGAAGAGTGAGATGGGCTGCTACAATAAGAGAAGGGGACATGAGCCAAGTTGCATATTCTTCCTTCGCTTTTAACTCATTTTCAGCTTCTTCACAAAATAAGCTATCTCCAGCGTTTTCGCCAACTGAACGAGATGAGCTCCGTTTACGTGACAGTGAATATGCTTGAGATTTTATAGTAATTACTTAATATGTTGACAAATATTTAAAGCAGTGGATGTAAGGTTTCCTGTCGTTGATAAATTAAGCTCAACCTGTTAGAATCTGGCACCCTTCTAACAGAAGCTTAGACAGGTGACCAAATGTGTCAGTTGCATTCCATGTGATATGAGGTTGCTTGATAAGTTAAAACTATCAGTATTTTTAGCATAGGAAAAGAGATCAATGAGTTACTTGATATTGGTCATTACTTACTAATAGACATTCGTTTGTGTTTTAACGTCACATTCAGAAGACTTGTATGGTCGACAGAATACTTAACTCTAAAACACGTTTTGCCATCCGTTGCATTGTTTAAAGACAACGAGAAAATAACAGTGTTGATAATGGCGACTTAATTAATCTTTGTCATTAGGCCAGTCCCAAAGCTATGTGTGTTTCTATCTCTTCCTGTTATTGTCGCCTCAATTACTATCCACTTTTTTATCAATCAAGAATTCTGGTCGGCAAAGTTAGGGTGGGCATGGCTAATACAGTCGTCAAGATGCAGTTGTACTATACCACTTATTATGTAATACGGGTTAGATTAAGTAAATACTCATACAAGTTAGCTAGCTAATCCGTTGTGAGAAACCATTGAGTTTATTTCTGTAGGCTTACTTCAACCAAAATTATCTACATATATTTATCATCCTATTCAAATAAAATGCCGTAGGCAAACATCATGTTGACAAGGAAGCGAATCCATTAGTAGCAAGTCTTAATAAATGCTAATTTGATATTATACATGATTTAGTGTTACGGAGTCTTACGTCACTCAGACTGAGAATTTTGAAGAGATATGTATGTTAGATAGTAACAACGGGTAGAGGGTAATAATAAGAAGAATAAGTATGCCTGACTATAAATGTAAGATTGCTTGAGTGAATACGCAAAATATAGGAAAGACATTAGACTGGTAGCCTGCTGAAAAATGGTACTAACTTTGGAAGAGTACTCTCAGGTGGTTATGCCTGCTGAAACTACTATTTCAAATTCTGTGTGAAGTACTTACAAAGCGATTGAGATGCAGTTTGACTTTGATATTACGAGCTTTAAGGGATTTCTGATGCTCACGAAATTTCTGGTCTTATTTTCTGCCTAGTTAACTGCAACGGCGTAACTGCCTGACTAACAGAACCATGGTCAAAATAACATTAAGTGGTAGCATTCAAGCTTAACCGACCTTAATGGCTAGGCCTTACCGTTCTCGGCGGGGTAATTTAAGATGATATTAATAAGAAAATTTGCAGGTTAATCACAATTCGCTGTCACATATTTCGTCTTCATTTCATGCGTTCAGGCAATAACGTGATATTTATGACATACAACCATTCCGCGATTGTTACAAGTACAAACTTTCCTCACATTTATCTACTGCTGTATGAACATCATCAGGGTGCATTTCGAATCATTGGAACTACATAAAAAGTTACCAAAAAGCATTTGCGATATTTCCGCCAGATGGGGAATCAAAGCAACATGAATGATAAATAATATCATTTTGACGACTTTCGGTCATCCTGTCCTCACTAATTGAGAATGGCTGTAAGTAGGATTCGTGGCTCCTCGTTGCCGCATATGGCGCTAAGCAATCAATAAGACTGACAATCAGTTGTAATGTCAAGGTTTCTAGAATATCGTTGGAGTTAAGAATTCCTACGTAGGGAAACGTTGTTTGGTGCTACGAAGATGGCATATAACTCTTGCCCTTCTAAACCAAAAGAGCAGCTAAAGCGAAGCATTAATTAAAGCTAGTAACTTATAAGGTACATAATTCTGAAAACATACGACACTACTGAGAAATTTGGTATATCAAGACAAAAATTTACATCTGGACTTCTCCGAAGCGTTTGAAGTGCACCCGATATATGACCAAGTTACGCTTATAGTATTACCAGAGCAACTTATAACGATTGAACCCACTCTTACGAATGAGAATAGATCAGAAGGCAATGAAGGATGGAAGAGAAGTTATATTTGATCGTAAATAGAGCATCAATCGGATAGCAACGTCTAGGCTGGCAAACTAGAGAGAGTTGCTTTCCACGTACGGCGTGACGTGATCTGGTGGTGATGCGTGACCGAGCGCCTTCAACTAGTAGTGTCCGCTAAAACAAACATGGTCAGCATCAATGTCGAAACCTATGTAGCTATTTATTTTGGGGATTATTTACGGCTACACGTTTGATAAAGTGATCTGCACCCCTCCAATTCACAAGGCTGCAGCTATGGACTCCGCGAAACCATTGCGTTCCTGGCTACGGAGCTACCCCAGGGAAGGAGACGGTTCTGTTCCAAGGTAAACAGAGTTTGCTGAAATTTAGGAACATCTATAACTCGAGTTCGGAAGTTCCACTGTTATTCCTCGTTCATACCAACTCTCAGCAATTAAACGTTTGCTAGTCATCTTTAGTTTACGCGGAGAGCAACTTGTGGCAACCAGTGGAGATCCGTCAGAGGTGATGCAGACGTAGGTGACCTACACCAAGGCCTGATTTGGACAGAAAAGTGGGCTGTAGACAATGACCGGATCTTAACTCTCAGACTTATCGTGTGATACATTTCCGAGTCGGACTGCTACCTAGGAGGGAAACAAATAGCTAGAGACTCGTAGGAACCAGACGTAGGTCTGCTTCTCATCTATCAAGTGGCTGCCACAAAAGCATACTGAACATTTCATCGAGTTCGTCTCAGCTAGATATAGGGGTGACCCACAAAACGAGTAACGGGAGCCAGGAATCACCCGTACAGCTAAATGCTACACCAGCCGGAGCTGTTCACTCTGAGTTATAAACGGGGCTACTTAGTAGCAGTCAACAACATACTGTGAACGCCCAAACACACAAACGAAGGTATACTAGCTGCTTTGTGTCCTCTTACACCTCGGAGAGATCCCAAGGCCATTACCCATCTGAAGGTATATACACAAATATGGGTTCACTTCTTGACATTATGAGCTTTCTCCACCTGGAAAGCATTGCCAGAGGCGGAAATGGTAGCCCCTTCATTCTGGAAAGTTCCAAAAGAAAACCAGATAACTACGTGTACTATCAAGAATATCAGAAGCCTCCCGAAAAAGGGGCTGAACTCTGGCTACCAATTTATTTGAATTCTTTCAAATTCTAGTAACACATCACTTTACTAGCATTTGCACTCAACTCTTCCCCATTACTCATATTCATTCTATGGTAACTCTAAAAGCGTTACTCATGGACCAAACTACCTAGGACGGCTTACGGGAGAACGGATATTACTTCATCTTATTTATTATAAAACTCAAATAATGAAAATAATTAAAAATGAAAAAAGAAAAAGGTAATGATAGATAGCATTAAAAACAACCAACCGAAATGACTAGGACTAGAGTGGTCGTGCAGCTACCTTGCTGATGTATGAAGCCATAGAGCTAGATCCGAAACCAAAATACTTGAGAAGCTATCCCAGGGAAATCGACACATAGATATTAAGTACTGGGTATCGAATCTCTTACGTGATAAAGCAATTACAAACTTCAACAATATACTAATAAAGACGAAGTTTCGGAAACAGACTTTTGTAGATGAGAATAATTTATGCAAATTCAATGGCACAAGTAGGTGTAAATAACGATTAATATTTTTTCAAATAAGCTATTGTGATCTGATTGGAACATAGAATTGGTGTTTGGAGGGAGGCGTATTACAAATAGAGTAGGGCCTATTTGAGTGATGAGTGGTACGTTCTTGACATTCGTTCCCCTTGAGTATCTTCATAGATGAGGTCGGAGCCTTAGTTTTTGATTTCGGATCATATTCACTCCGAGGTGGCTTTGCTGGTGAAGATAACCCTAAGGTTATTATTGGGATTTTTTTATAATTATAAGTTTAGATTGATATTCCATCTACTCTTGGGACCATTGGAAATGAAGAAGGGTTACCAGCTAAGAGAGTTGTGGGACAAAATATCTTGATTCCTCGAAAAGGGACTGACCTGCAGTCATTTCTTAAAGATGGACTAAGTAATATTTGTTTCTATGCTTATTGCTTTACAGTCGACGACTGGGATGCTTTTGAGGATGTAATGAGTTACATGCTACATTATCTTACTCCAGAAGAGGCCAGTCACCATCCTGTACTTTTTTCTGAACCATCATGGAATACGAAGTCGAAGCGAGAAAAAATTGCTGAAATTTTATTCGAAAAATTCAAAGTGTGCTCTTATTCTGGTTACAAATAATTTATTGTTTAGGTTCCAGCATTTTATCTAGCCAAAAATGCTGCGCTCACTTGCTTTGCCAATGGACGACACACTGGTTTAGTTTTAGATTGTGGTGCTATCCACACATCTGCTGTCCCTGTATATGATGGTTTGGTTTTAACTCAAGAGGTTATACGTTCTCCTTTGGCTGGTGATTTCATTACTCAGCAAGCGCAACGGTTGATTTTGGATGAGCTTAAAATTGAAGTTGTACCATACTATCGTGTTGCATCTAAGGTTTGTTGGTATTTTTTACCTATACACAAATGTATGGTAAATTGCTGTACAGCCTTAATGTTTCCAATAGGCACATCAAATATTCTTTAATCTTTAGCTAATTAGTTTAATTTTCCTAAGAACTAGCGAAACGTCTTACCTCAAATTCGAGTTTTATACTTACGGTAATTATTTTCTAAGTAATCTTGTTTAATTTCTCGAACTAATCAATCAGATAGCACAAAAACGCGTCTGTAGGTTTCAAGGGTTGATTACTCAGTGGTCAAAGCGTTGATTCATAGGGGTGGTGTTTTCAATCCTCAAAATCTTTGTGACATCCAGTTAGTTAATCGGACCTTAGAGGCTAGAAAAATATGTCAAATTTAGTATCATTTCTTCTATAGGGTATAATAAAGTTATTACTTACTAAAATCCGAAATATTTAATCGAGTCGTTCATACTACTAATTAACGACTTCGTGCTTTGTACGTATATTAGCTGCCTAGATTTTTTGCAAAGGATCTGAATTACCTATTAAACGGACTTCGAGTGGTATTCAGTTCTTTGTTCTAAATTGTGTTAGTGCTACACAGTATGTTTAAGTCGGTTCTAGCTACTGTTATTATTTACTTGGTTTAATAGCATTATTTACTACTTCTTGAGAATGAAGTAATAAGCATCGCTATGACGGAATTATTTCGGTTGGTTGACAAACTTTACAATATACTTGTTTGTTATGTTTAGTCACATCAAGCTTTTCTCAGCATTTATATTTCGTTTTGCCCCTTAATTATTTCAATTATTTTGTGTTTTACCCCCGGCGTCAAGATATTCTTTCAATTCTAACGGCTACACCTGACTGTGAAGCTAAACGTTTTGTGTAAAAAATACATTGTATGGTCTTTAGAAGTCGTATAGACTGCTTTAGTTGCTTGTTAAATATGTCGAATGATATATACAGGTCCAATGCTCGGCTACTGAAGGCCGTTCTTACTTTGCTTAAGCGCAAATCATTTTACAAAATCCCGTATAAATTCTACTCGTCTTAACTGTACGTTTGCATGCTCGGCTTTGAGTTGAATGGCTTGTGTCCTTTCCTGCAGGTTTGGGATGTCTTCAACCCGAGCCAACCCAGAGTAACCGGAGCGACTTCCGAACCATTTCATACCCTCATAATATTGATTTTTGCACAAAATACCTTCGGTTATGAAGTTGCACTATTACTATTATTCAACAAGAAACAATCCGTTAATAGTTTCGTAGTATTTGTGTGATCAGGTTTGCTATTGATTGGTATTTTAGGAGCCTGTGAATGAACGTGAGCCTGCAAAATGGAAAGAACGACCAAATCTTCCTCCTGTCTCCACATCATATGAGAATTATATGTTAAAAGTAGGTGCTGTCCTTATATTTGTATTATAAGTTGACTGTTCTATATGTTTATGAATCAGATTGCCTTGAAAATTGTTTGTTAGGATTAGTGACAGTCAGCTTCCAGAAGATGTGACTCGTTAGTTTGGGTACTCATGTTTCAACCATGCGAGTTACACGTTCGATTATCCCTGTCACCGATTAAAGTTTATGTGGGATCATAGGCCCTTATTCAGATGACTTAAAGATCATAGCCTAATGCACAAATACACCCGTGATTTCTAGTTAGGTAAACTTCAAGTTATTATCTGTCCTTAATGATTTCAGTCTTCCATTCGCAATCAACATAGAAACTGGTACACATATATTCATTAAATCAAATTCCCATACCGTATCAGCGCAACGCAATTAAATTCTCAAAACGAATATCAAAGGAATCGTGCTCATTGCAGTAGGGATGATAATGAAAAGATCATATATTGAGAATATAGTTTCAGAAAATGGGCTAAAACGTATGCATGAGGGAATATTTAAACTTAGAATATGAAGAAAAAATGAAAAGTAATTGCTTTTGGAATACTGTTTGATCTTAAGCACTGTTACCCATCGTCCTCATCTAACAAATGACTCAGTTCGACAATCAATAAATTCATGAATTGTTACCGCATTTTGGTTTTGCTATTCCCAGCTCTTGCTTGATCTGCCACTTCTCTAGCCAAGATCGCGTGTCGAGTTGTACTGTAGTTAGACATACGTAATATATATGCCCAAACCATTTCCGTCGATTAAAATCCACCATAACAACAGATTTACCGTTTTTCCCTAATATTCTCACTGAGTTAGTTTTTACTAGTTCGTTTAGTTTTGGAACGCTAAACTGATTCGCTTTCAACATTATCTATAATTATTGTTTTGCAAAATTTTCCAACCAGACAATGAACAGGGAATCAAATTTTGTGCATCATTTTCTTTCCATTTTTATCATTTAGTGCCAAATACAGGATTTTGTGGCGTCAGTTTTACAAGTTTCTGAAGATCGTTATGATCAAAGGTTAGCTATATTGTAATAGTTAAATCGTTTATTACGCCAAACTATTCTATCATTACACTTTCCTTGAATTCTATCACAGAAGCATTGCTCGTGCTTTCTGGGACCACCGAGTAAGCAATTCGTGGGTTAGGAATAGAGTACTAGGTAGATACGGTAAGTCTATTGATGAAGTAGTAAATCTTCATCAGCTAAGGTCGTTAGGACATGTGTTACGTATGTCTGACCACCGCTTACCTCGACGAGCAATGCTGTCTGGTGTAGGAGTAGGCTGGAATAAGGCTAGGGGCGGCCAAACCAAAACATGGCACCAGTCCATGAAGTCATTGACAGTTGGGCTGAGCCATGTTAATAGGTGCAGACTACGTGGTTGGGGTCCGCGTGACGCTCGTAACAAATGGTTAGTGACCTTAGGTGATATGGCTCAAAATCGTTGGCAATGGCGCAGGTGCATCCACTCCTTGTCTTCCTCCAAATTCTAAGTTTCTGAACTTATAATAATTTTCTCTTTACTGAATCATATTTTCTTAAATCTTATCACCGATCTCTATTCCTTTCCATTAATACTAACTCTGTTACTACCTCCCCTACTCTGGGATTTGATTTTACAATTTAATCTCTATCTGCTAATTTGGGCATGGCAACTTAAACTGATGTACGCATGTACCAAGTTCTACGTTGTAACTGTCTGTCTGTATCATTACACTTGTAACTATGGTTTTTAACTAGGCGATATTCTTTATATCTTTTATGAGTTATTCTCATCAATAGTTTTTTCTCTGTATTGTTTTCTCTGAATCTAGATGAGATTTCAATATCGTTCTTAACAATACACCCAGCGTTTATGTCACATAAGTGAGCTTTGATGTTTATCGTGATAATTTTGTGTGCTGGTATCATGTAGTAACTCAGGCCAGTAAGCATAATCTAGACTTCATTCTTATTATGACTGTTTTACAGCTTCACATAATAAGAAACCGGCTATCTTCAGAATAAGGAGCGGACACTATACTATTGACTCACTGAATCTGTTCATTTCGATTTTGTTGTGTTCTCTAAGCTAGATAGTTTAATTTCGAAGTATTTGTTATCGTTTTTGATTATATCGTCAGGGAGTACTTCATATAGTAGTGAGCTGTCTTTATTTCACAAACATCATATGACTTTGTTTCTATGGCCTAGTATGTTATTGATTGTCTTTGTTTGTTCTTGGATTCCTGTTGACTGTCTTTTGATTGACTTCTGTCTTATGGATTCACAGGTTAGGTGTATATTGGCTTATTCGTAATTGACCTAAATATCATACCTCAAAAATTCTCATTCATGATTTTCTCTGTTACGGGATCTCGACGTTTTTTTGATCAACTTCATGTTCATGGTTATCCATGTGTATTGCTATTAGTAATAGCATATTATATCGCATTATTAGTGGTTGATTTGCTTATTCGTAGGTGAAGGGGGGGGTGTAGGGAACCGGGAAATAATAACGGTCTTTCTACCTCTAATACTACTCAAGATCACCGTCTTTATAACACGTACAAAGTAGAACCCGGCGTGTATGCCCCTGTGTTCAAGTTTCCTTTATAACAAAATTTCCCCAATATCTAATATTTATTCTACCTCCACTCTTAATCCTAACTTCCCGTCTTCAACTTCTTCCTCATGTGCCACCAACACCAGCGATTCTAGTTCGCTAAATACTCTCCAAGGTCTACTAAAACCGGGCTCCAAACTGCACATTGGAGCCTTCGACGTACGAACTCTACGTCATGTCGGGCTGCATACATCTTTGGGTAAGATATTAGAATCTCATGTCTTAGACGTATACTGCTTCTGAAATGCGCTTACATTAGCCCAATGTGACCATCCACTTGACCTCACTTAGTCAATATAGAGTAACTCCACGTTATACCCTTCGTTTATGTTTGTAAGCTGGACATTATCCCATCTGACTAATCTCGATCGTCGATCGTTCCAATATGTAAGAAATGAATCACCCATACAGAAGTTAGTTTGACTAATATGGTGTCTAAAATACTGGCCTCAATAATTATCAGACTATTAACAACGACTCGTCAACTGCAAATGCGAGAAAACCAGTCTAGCTTCAGATCTGGTCGTGATTGTATCGACCAAATATTCACCATTCGTCAGGTTTTGAAATATGGGTATGGTTTTCGGCGTCCGACAATGGTGATTTTTCTTGACATGAAAGCAGAATCCGACTCAAGAGGTTCTATGGAAGTGTCTATTATTGAATGCCGTATTTCACAAGTACGTGAACTTTGTGATAGCTTATTACTTAAACACTACTAGTCGAGTCAGAGCGTGTAACAAACTGTCGTCTGAACTTGTAACGTCTTTTGGTGTCTGTCAAGGCTATCCACTATCCCCATTTTTATTCAACTATATTATAAATCTACTGTTGAAAAAAACGCTCTCATCGTTTGAATTTTCAGGAATTGATCTGCTATTAGGGAATCCACTTATTTATTTAGAATACACAGATGACAAGATGCTTATAAAATGCAGTCTTTTGATCACATTGAGCAACAGCTCAAGTATACTCAGGATGTGTTTCTCCCCCTCCGAATGAAAATTGTTGATTCAGGTCTGGTCTGTGTCAACATGTGAACTGAAGATTGGGAGTGAAGTAGTTGAGCGCGTTATTCAATTCACTTACCTTAGAAGTCTGGTCAGTCATGACAGATTCCTAAAGCTCGTTCGGCTTTTTCCAACTTACGTCATCTGTAGCGTAGGCGAGATATCCGTCTGCCAATTAAAAGTCGAGTATACTGCTTAACAGTCCGTTCTGTCTTACTGATGGATATGAAATGTGAATATTAAGGGTAGATGACATCCATAGGTTATTGTTGTTTAATCATCGGTCTCCGAAACATCTTTCGCGATTGTCGGGACTACCAGGTAAGCAATAATTAGTATAGGTACATGGTATTAGAGAAAGATGGTAAATCAGTTAGTAATATTGTAAATCTTCATTGACTGAGGTGATTGGAACATGTGTTACGTATGCCCAACCACCGCCTACCTCAATATATGATGCTGACTGACATTGGAATAGGGTGGGATATAGTTAGGGGCGGCCAAATCAAAACATGACATCAGTCCATGAAGTCAGTAACTACTGGTGTAATCCATGTTGGTAGATGCAGACTAGCTGGTTGAGGTCCACTCAAATGCCGTGCAGTCAGTCACAGTTATGGAGGTGCATTCGCTCTTTGTCCGCCTAAATTGTTAGCCTAAAGTCTTTTATACCTTTCCACGTACTGTTTCTTTCCTCCCTGGATCATATTCGGTTTATCCACATTTTTTTTTACTGTCATTGAAGTGACTACTACTAATTTGGTATTCATTTTACTGTACTTCTGAGGTGTAGTAACTTAAACCGATGCAAAGTGCCAGGTTCTATGTCTTGCCTACCTACATATATATACGACAGGGTAGTATTAACTTTCAGTATGGTGTTTCTGGCAGATGACACAGTTTACTCTAATTATGATGTTACATATATCTTTTTAACATTCTACCTTTCGATCTGCATAAATAAGATGAAGTGATTGAGTTGGTTTGAGTGACATTGGCTCTAAATAGTTACAAAATTATTTCATCTATTTCTGTGATATTTCTTACATGTAATAAGACGGTCCATTTCCTGATTTTGAGGTTGATTCTGCGATTGTGTACTGATTCATCAGTTATCCTTTGGTGAGATTTTTGGGGTAACCAATTTTAGGGAAAAACAGACAAAAGATGAGTCATTTCAGTTCATTTACTTAAAATTATGAGTTGGAGATAATAATGGCATGTATCACAAACAGATTATTGTTATTATCAACTAGAATAAGCTATGCTGAAACATTACAATATTTGTATTAGTGTTTAACATTAAGTACTACTTTTACGTTTCATTTAGTCAAGCAGACACTTTTCCAATGGTTGGTTATGAATTTCCAAATGGATTCAATTTTGAACTGGGTCATGAACGTTTTCAAATTCCTGAGGCTTTATTCGATCCATCCATATTATTAGTAAGTGATTGTTTAGTTTCTATTTTGTAAGATTTTTTTTATAAGTAAGGAAAAAAACAATTATTTTTAGTTGTAGTATAGTAGTGACTTAATATTTATTTATGATATTTGACTTTAGATCACTGTGTTATAGGTTTGAATCCTTCTTCACCTACTTAACTTTAATCAAACGAGTAGTATAATTAACCGTCATATACTGTAACTCAATGCTGAGTGTATGAATTTATACTTGATAAATTAGTTACATCAGTGGTATACAGATTCATATTTAACTGTTGTTTACGTTCAGGGTTGTATTTTGATCAGTCTCTATTGGTATATTGGTTTCTTGAACGAATGCCTCTATCTAAAATTACAAATTCACCATACTTTTGAATGCTAGGCGGCATTTGGATTCGAAACGCGTTTCTCGCCTCGACTTAGATCCGCCACTTGAGTGTATCTTCATTTCAGTATTGTATATGTTCACATTAAAACTATAATTCAGCATCTCATTTGCACTAAACTGTTAAGTTCATATAAACACTGACTTGTTCGTTACAATCAATTTGAAAACTACAACAATATTAAAGTGTATATTCAAACAGCCTATATTCCTAACTTGCTAGTTTGAAATATTATCTAGCTTTTGAACTAAATAGGTCAGATTAAGACTTGTTGGCGTTTGAAGCGATGAATACTGTATCTAAGACAGTATAAATATCAACACCAGGATTCATAGGTGCACGTTCAGTTGACAAGTCGAGTCCGAAATAGGATAAAATGCATGCTTCAGATTTCATTGCCAACCGCAATCATTTGTATGTATAGAAATTTTTTTTATTGATTTCTTAGGTTGGATTTTTTGTCTTAAATCCCCTTTATTTCTTTCCATGTTTTTTAGGAAGCCGGTGGAAGTTCGATGCTGTCAATGAGTCATATAGTAGCCAGTAGCATTAGCTTGTGTGATATTGACATTCGGCCTGTAAGTATGATTTGTCTTCATAATATCTTGTTTTATTGTTCGTATCCATCACAGATTAATCTTGGTTTAGTATTATTGAAAACCAAGGATCATTGGATAGCTGTTTTGTCTTAGTATATGACTTCTTAGCAATATGTACATGTGTACCTCCGGCACGTAGGGATGTTTCGACGGTGTCTAGCTCTTTAAGGTGAATAGTTTGATTGTTTTTATGGAAGTCATTGTTAATGATTATTTCAAACATAAGTATACGGTTTAATCAATCAAGCACACTAACGCAACAAAACCATCAATCGGAATATGAAATTTTTGAAAATAACCAGTTACAAACACTGTCATCACTTGCCTAAAATGAAGACGAAAGCTTCACAGGAAAATCGTTTAGTTCCGTACTTATCCCAGGCAGCTGGATAAATATCATACTAGATCTTCATACAAATGCTATACAGTTTGAAGTCGAGTACATTAATCTGTATTTTTGGTACAATGAAATAATGAATAACTATGTAAATATGTTTTCTTGATACCTTTCAGAGTTTATATAGTAATGTGATTGTTGTTGGTGGGAATAGCCTGATCACTGGATTTACGGATAGATTGCAACGTGATCTGAATATTAAAACACCACCAGTATGTTCATCATGTTGTTTTTAATGGTATTATTTTAGAGCATGAGACTAAAAGTCAATTTCCCTAGTACGGCAGCTGAACGCCGTTATTCCAGCTGGATTGGTGGTTCTATCCTTGGATCCCTGGTAAGTTAAATAAAGTGTGTGCATTATGCCTATGCATTGTATCTGACATCTGCTTATGGAGAGGTAATGTAGTGATTAAGGTTTTCACTTTCCAGTTGCTAAGCCACCGGCTGGAAACCCTCGTCATCTACTTTGGCTTAGACAATCGAATAGTCTTTCATTAGTACTTCGAATTTATGTCCATAAATTCGCACATGGCAAATCAGATAATAAGATCAACCATTATATCTGATTTGTGTTTATATCTCTTCTATGTGTATTTTGTTCCTACCTATTGACTGAGCCGTAGTTTTGAATGAATTTCTCTGTACCTTGTTCATATACTAGAATCCTCAGTTCTCATCAAATTATGTTCCACAGTAACTGGATTTCAGGGCGGTTTAGTTTATACATCTATAAAGATTAGTTTAATTTGTAGTTGGTATCAGGTGGAAAGCGTGATTTAAAGTCAGGGATCATTCCCCTATGACCCTACCTAAGAGTTGAACTCAAGAGATTTAGGCGTTGTAACGAGTTTATCATCTTTATATCATTTAATCAAAAACTAATTAACTCACATATCTGCCTTCAATCCATTCGTGGTTAATTGATTGACTATATTTTAAGTGAATTACAGTTACTTATCAGTCACATAGAATGATTTGCTATTTCACGGACTGATTCAATATAGACTACATATATTCGATTCATGGTTACGCACTGCTATGGATAATGCTGGGCTATTCAGTGCTCTTTCTGTTCTAATGTCACAACGTCTTTGAATTTTTCAATTTTTTTTAATGATTTCAACGACTATACAATTCCTATTAATTTTTCCTGATTTCATAGGGTACATTTCAACAAATGTGGATATCTAGTCAAGAATACAATGAATTAGGAAAAGGTTGTGTTGATAAGAAGTGTGCTTAAGATAAAAAAATGTTATGGTCCATAAAGTCAAAAGCCGTCTTTGTTTATCTATGCAATACATATTCTACTTTTTGCCGACTTTTCTTCCTCTTTTTATGGGTATATTAACATGTATAGTATATAAGTGTAATGTGCATTTCTTTGTAATATATATTTATGTATACGTATTCTTTTTCTACTATTTTAATGCGTTGGTCAGTACTACATACCATGAAGAATCAATTGACCTGTTAGAATATTCGTTCCTTAAGATTAGTTGTAGACCAATAAGACTAAAGGTAGTAGATCGTTTTTCCGACTGTACAGGAATATGGCGAAATTAAGGTGTTTTCGTCAAATAGCCAGTTCTAAAATAACTCTGTCTTCATACAATAAAAGGAAGGGGTTAGAAAAGATCTGTCCTAAATGTGAACACCCCACCTTACTCCAGTAACCTTTGTCTCCAGCAATAAGGTATTGACGAGTACAGATTTAGTGTATATATCATGGGACTGCGCTAACGTCTTCTTCAGGTACCTCGAGAAGGACTCTATGTGGCGTGGGAAGCCAGGAAATGATAACCACCCTCACATCTCTAACAGCATCTGATGTCATCTTGTTGACAATCGGAACTCTTCATCACTTCCTAATATTTTCTTTATTTCCATTATCATCCCTCATGTTTTGTATTCTTTCTTTTCCACGTATGCCACCTATTCTAATGACTGACTGACCCATAATCCTTTCCGTATTTCCCTCATCATTCTTGATGATCCGACATATATTCAGTGATATGCTGAAGAATAGGATGACTCAGAGATTTCACTTATCATAATACCGTTTTATAACAATCAAGAAGTTAGATAAAAATAACATATTGCAATATTTAAGTTGGATTGTGACTGGCAAGCGGAATCGAGGACGCGCGTTTCGTCCCATTTGAGACTCACTGGCTGGATGTACCTGCATCCCAATGTTGATGTTCACACTGGGATTCGAACATATAGCGAGTAAAGTTACGGAATAAAACTGTTCACTTGTTTAAAGTGTTGGGATGGCTCTCAATAACTTCAGCGAAGCCTCCAGAACCCTTGAAGGAGTCAGAGACATTCCGTCCAATCACTGATCGATGGAACTCTCTAGAATCTCGACGTGGAGCGTTCTGATTGGGTAGCAGTTGAGACTTCTTAGTTCGGATTGGATGGATCATAATACTGATTTATTTGCTTCAGAAAACTGTAAATATACGAATATTTTGTACATGACTCACTTCCCATTTTACTAGAATAAAGTTTCCTTTTTTCTCATCTTCTGTCTTCTGATTTTACGACTAGGAAGGTTCAAGGCGTTCAAGTGCTAAGATTGCTTTGCGGCTAGTCAAGTTATCAAGTACGAGATATAACAAAAGTTTAACAGGTTTGAAAAAAAGTCGGAAACATATATGCGACAAACAACTAATTAAAAGATTGAATGAAGTTATTGACAATTAGATTACTCAGTATAGAATGCTCTCAGTATTAGGGTTATATTAGAATGTGATCTTGTGCATGCTGACTTTACACAATGAATTCAGGTTTTGAACTGTTAAACTCTAAAAATTTCTGTAGTTGTTAATTTGTACTCCTTTCAAACTCAATTGTTTGATCGTGTAAATTATTTTGATAGGTAATTCTGGTGGGGTAGTGTGATCGATAATTACAAGATACTTCAGTATTGAGATTTTGTGAATGAGTTTATGTAGGTATTGTAATCTGCCTCAAAAATTTAATAAACTTAATGATGCTCATTATGTGATTCATAACATCTAACATCTGTTACTGACGCACATATTTGGGTCGCTAAGACCAATTCCATAATATTCGAAGTGGAGTATTTCTATTTCGGAGTACTTCTTCTGTTAGAACATAGTGTGCCTAAAGTACAATACTTAGCATCCAATCATTCTCCAACTGGGGTTAAATTTGATTTTTTGTCGTCATTATAAGATACTAGATTTTAGGTTTTACATCATGGATAAACTTTAGTTAGACGACTACTGAGGACCAAGAATCTCTGGGAAGTTGTTTTCATTTAGTATGTGGCTTGTCATCGGCATGTATTTATGAACCCATAAACTTCGGGTCTCAAGAAAATTTTTGAATCGTCAGGTCACTGAGTTAGAATCAGATGATTTACACTTAGGACTTCGTCCAATTTACTATACTGTACAAACATCATCCATTGATATTAATGATGTACATCTCATACCTGATATAGTTGGATATCACTAGTCGTTGCTTATCAGTTAGAACTTTGGTAATTACCTATCGAAGTTAGTCATTAGTAATTACATAATAATTGTTATTATATGATGTTATAGGGATTGTTACAATTGAAAATTCATATTAGGAACTGACCTTTGAAGACGATGAAAGATTATAAATCACTCGATATGTCTCGATTTGATAATATTGAAATACAGTGTATAAATTACATTTCAAATGATGGTTAAATGAAGCGAAATATGGAATGCAAGTAGTTTAGGACTGTTTTTGTTTTATTATCTTCTATTACTAACAACTATACCGTTCTGTGAAATATCAACTTCAGTTGAAATTGAATTATTTTTATGAAACTATAGAGAGGTTACTATGTTGATTTTTTTTTTAATAAAATGGAACATTTATTCATACCTTCGTTTATATAGTCTGTTCTGAAAGTCAAATATTCACGACAGTTTCCCGGCATCATTTGATTGGTTACCATTGAATCCTTTTCTTGACCACTATTTAACCAATTTTGAAAAAAAAACATTGCAGTTTGAATAGGAATAGATATCTCTAATTTATACAAAAAACATGTGGATGATACACTTATCATTTGTGAGGAAAATTTTACCTCAGTGGTATATTACAGATGACCATTGGTTATCATCCATCACTTTATGGGTATTCTACTGAAAGTAACCCAAATAATTCTTGCGTTGGTTAATATACATTAAAGCAACGTAGAACAGTCAGTACTTAAGTCCTTATAAGTTGTGTCTTGGTGAGTTGGAAACGAAATCTAATCCTCTCTTTTCAGGGTCCAGATGCATTTACAGCAATGACACGATTGATGAAGAATTGAATTAACTCTGGAAGATATTTATTGATGACGTGTATCCTCGGTTGTTCGCTGATAGAGTCAAATCAATGCACATCTACAAATCTGCTTTCTGCTGTTGGAACTGAATAGATTGATTGCATGAATAGAGTTCTGTAGAAATTCATTTCCGTACAAACATATTTTGCTGGTGGATGGTCTCATGCTTAAACTATATCCCATTTGAACTGTTAGCTAGTATCACTAGTGCTCACATTCAACAGAAGTATGTTTCAAACTTATTCATAACAAACTGTAGCTTGATAAATTAGTTACTGTATAGTAAATTTAGTACATTTAAATGTCATAAATTCATAACATGTAATCAATGAAACATTCAGTTGTAACCTCTAGTTCCACTTAGATGCGAAGTTTCGATGTGTATAAGAATTTAAGGTGATGTAATCTTGTGAATACTAATTTTGATATGTTTGTATTTGTCAAAGAGTGATCTTTGTCGGATACTATTGCAAAACAGTGAGCACTGTTAGCTGTTTCGTTCTAATATGTAACTCTATGGCAACGTATACCCATGTCACCAACGGGAAATCGACGTACACGTTTCACAGCGAACTCTTATCCGTAACAAATTTGTCGAAATGGAAATCTTACGGTTGGATACTGGCTGGTTAGGTGTTACAATAGCTAAAGATCCTGGTTGCGTACTGCTGAGGTGTTTCATGTATATCAGTGTTCCTTGGTTGTTATCGATACCCATCTGGAATGAGTCTTTGACGAATAGATGCAGCCTATACGTTCATAAACTAATTCTTAGGAAAAGTACTCTTCAACAAGTTTTCAAATCTGTACGGTTATCTATGTTTCTTCATGAATTATGAGTTTAGTAAAGATATTGCTGATTATGTCAATTCACAATGACATTATTTGCAGAAAGTCTTCGTATAACATTCTGCAGTCTCCTCTTAATGCGTTTCGGAATAAAGATAAGTTGTCACGACTAACTGATCCAAAGTGCCGGTTTGGAGGTAATAGTTTGCATGAAACTATTCTATCTAGGCTTCGCACTTTTCGAACCACGTCAGAAACAAAGCATATTTGTCATATTTGTTCTCAAGTCACTATGTTTCGTAGCTTCTATCGTTATCACTGGGTTGTTATTCAAGCTGTCATTGATCCGTCGTATGATGCAATATTGAGTCACTTATATTAGCGGCCATATTGCATCTTGGCCGATTTAATCCGTTTAACACTATAAAACACTAGACAAACACCTATCATATTGGTCATTACTCAGTGACCAACCAGTCTATACATCGGTTACTGTAATCAGTTACTGAGAATTAATTAGTCAGTCCTTTTTGTTTGCAACTAGTTATATAGTAATATTCCGACAAAAATACAACCCTAGTTATGATACCATTAAAAACTAGAATGCAGATTCACAGATCAGGCCTAGAACTTTTAGGTTCTGTAATCCGCGCAGTTTCATTAAATCACCAAGCTGGGTGGCCATACCATTACTACTGCCTTGATATGATGGTCAGGCTTGCCCATCGTGATGACTCTGGTTATAATATGTGGAACATTCGTTCTTTAAGTTCCTATCATACTAGGTAAGTCGGTTGAAAGCGATGAGAACAAAAGCAAGAAATTTAAGGTCCAAATGTTTAGTCGTACTGTCAGCTGTACATAGGTATGACGGTAGTAAGATGTTCCTCTCAGACAACCAGTGTAGCGGCATTTCTGCCTTCCTACAAAAGAAGGGCGGTGTTAGGAAAGGTCGACCCAAAAAAGATACACGCCCCAAGTTAATTTACAGATTTCTGTCTCTGGTGGCAAAGTTTTAACAAGTATGGAGCTGACACAATAAAAACCTTTCTCAAAATGGCGTATGTAATCAGCCTCATACACTCGTTTCTTGTGCTTCCAGTTCTCTAAGGTCAACCTTGACCCAATTCACCTTTGAAGTACAACATAAATATGAACCTTTCTACAACGTGGGCAACTGCGATGTGATGATTGAATTCATTCTTCTAACAATCAAGTAATCTAATCATCCAGTGTGTCATAAGTTACCTCTGTCTTATTATTAATATACTTTCTTGATATAATTCATCTAAATATTATTATTCACTACAGTGATATTTCATACCGTTCGTAGAATCGTTCAATTCTCCTCGCTTTTATTTAGGTTTCTAGAGAAGAATTTCATTCTTTGATAGTTTCCATAATCTAAACATTTATTCTTGAATCTTTAATCATCCATATATATATATATATATATATATATATATATATAATGTATATTAGTATATACATTGAAACAAATAAGTGATTTCAAAATAATATTTGTTTCAAACAATCAAAAAGAGTAAAAGAAAAAGGAAGAAGAAACAAAAAGAATAATGAAAATGAATTCAAATTATTCAATAGTGAAATTAATTGAACATTGAAGCATTGAAACATTGAATCAGTCAATAGTAAACTATAAGTACTTTTGTTTTTCGAATATAACACTAATGATTATTACATGATTACATATTGTTAAACTGAGCATCTCATTGAATTTGTTTAAAATGATAATAATTTTATGTTGTGCAATAGTTTATAATGAGCGCGTTCTTTTTTTTAATATTTTAATATGATAGGGAAATGTAGTAATAATAATAATAAATGCTAAATTAAGGCATTTCATTGCATAATTAAGGTAGGTTAATGTGTTAAATTAAGAAGAGAGTTAAATGAATAGATGGGTAGGTGATTATTTTATTCATTTATAAATAAGATTGTCAATTTAGAAAGGATAAACAAATTAATTGATCAATAAAATTGATCAATTGATTGATTGATTGATTGATTCATTGATTAATAAGTTTAAATTTTAAAAAGAATCAATAATTTTTTTTTGTAATGATTTATTCATTATTTATTATTTAATTTTTATTGACACATATTGAAATTATACTATACATATTCATTGTAAATAATGAATATTGAATAATTAAAAAATAAATGATTATTGAATATTTTCATTATATTCTATTGTTTTAATTGATTAATTTGTTATTTGTTGTAATGATTGTGAAGATAAATTTAATTTAGTTAATGTTTTATCATCATCTAATGGTACAGTTGTTGTATTACAAGTACCAAGTGTATCAATAATCCCTGTGAATGTATCAGACATTTGATTAACATAAACCTGAGAAAATATTTTGTATGTATGTGTGTGTGTGTGTATGTGTGAAATACAGAAGAGAAATACATTCAGTTAATTATGCTTAAGAGAGTTAATTAAAAGTTAAATTATAAATATAAATATAAACAACATAAGTGTGAGACAGTTATAATCAATGATAATGGATGATCATTGAGTTATATCACAAATTGATAAATATGTGAATTCTACCATTGTATGGCAACCCAATAGAGTAGAGGGTTAGATGTTCACTAAACCTGAAGGTTCTTGGGAAACACGGTAAATCAGTCGAATAGGTCATTAACTTTCATCGATTGGGATGGTTGGGACATGTGTTGCGTATGCTCAATCACCAACTACCTCACCGAGCTATGTTGGCTAATGTTGAAGTAGGATAGAAGAAGGGTAGGGGCGGACAAACCAAAATATGGCATCAGTCCATAAAGTCCTTTACTGCCGGTCTAAGCCATGTTGATAGACGTAGATTACCTGGTTGGGGTCCGCCTGATAGTCTCAATAAATAGCTGACAACATTTGAAAACACGGCTTAGAATCGGTTACAGTGATGCAAGTGTATTCACTATTTACCTTCATCTAGATCTTGAATTCTATTTTTATTTTCTGAACACCTTTACTTTACTCTCCCCTCTTGTATTCTGTTATTTTATTACCTCTGTTATCTCGTAGTACTAATGTGGTATGGCAACTTGAACCTACGAGCGTATGTGCCCGGTTCTACGTTGCTGATAATGATGAAACCTGAAACCTTTAGGATGGAATTTAGTATGCACACTGCTGAGAAGTCCCGTATTAAAAGGAAACAGCTATCTATTGTTCCCTATTTTAAAATGTTGACCCTGCCAACATCAATTTATAACAAATTCAACTGGCTAAACTTAGTAACAATCTCTACATGCCATCTCATTTTAAAGTAAGAACAAACACATTTACAGAATACAATGGATTCATCCAATATTTCGTTGATTCTCATCAACTACAAATGGCCTAAATTTACTTACAAAATTAATGTATTCCAATACTGTAGTGATTGAAATTGAGATTTAAATGATATACATGAATATAGTCCAAACATACATACGCAGAAGGAACAACAAGAAAACAACAATCACATCTAACATAGTAATTAAGATTCAGGAGTATTTTCACTTTGAAAGTAGGTTGTGTACTTGTGGGAGTAAGTACAAGGGAAGGGTTGATAGGAAAACATTCACAAAGATTGATGAATATATTCCTCGCAACCTATGCTGAAGGGAAGTAGAGCTATTACAAGTCCAATAAGTAGGGGATGTAGTAAATATTAAGTTTATTTGTGTGAATTTATCATATATTGATATTGTTTGAGTGCAGAAGATTAATCGTTCACCGTTGAACCCGAAAGCCCTGGTGAAGTCGATGCTATACATTACTTAGGAGTCCTATACTAAGACGAAGTAACTACCCAATGCTCCCTGGTTTTCAGTTATGCTCTATAACGAATACAAAGAACTAAAGTCAATACGTGTCTCCATAAAACTATTTCAAATCAGTTGTAATGAATATCACAAGGAGTTTAGAATCATTAATAAGTACAGTACATCATTTTTACCACCCTTTGTAGTGGCAATCTCTATGATGCGCTTTTGTATACAACACCTTTGTACACAGAAAGATCATAGTAAACCTTCCTTTGCCACGACAAAATAATTACGTCATTATTATTATTGTTATTATTTTTGTTGCCAAGTAGATAACTTTTATGTTATTCAATTCATTCTCGTTCATGACAATCAAAAACTTTTAATTAATCAATCGAATTGATTAAGTATCAAGATTCATTTATTAAAAAGTTAGATTATTTTACTTTCCGAAATTGTATCAATGACATCACCCACTCTGATTTTACATGACTTACTTTCAAAATACAAATACTCCTTAATCTTTCAATTTTGATATCACAAATTAGTCTAAATTACACAACCACTGATCACCTGGAAACACTGGGTAACTGTTTCGTCCTAGTATGGGACAACTCAATATTGCGCATCCATTACCCCATTGTGGATCAAACCCAGGGTTCTCTGTCTCCGCAGCGAACGCATTACTATTAGACCACTGAGTCAGCTCCCAACAGTTGATATTTTTAATACATTCAATTCATGATACGTTTTTTCGCGATCTCCTCCACTGCCATCAGTAGGTAACCTCGTTATACGCGACACGGTTGAACTCCACTGATCACGTCTTCTCACTAGAATCCCAGGAATTACCTTAAGGAGTTAGTCACTGGTGAGCTGATATTACTTATAACTGGGTGTTGTGGAGACTGATGACTGTCAATTTTGACTTCACGAATTAGTCTGAATTAAACAACTATTAATCACTCCTTAATCTTAATCACTATGTTAAACGTAATTGTTGTTACTTCTGTGTGTATGTACATTTGAGTTATATACATGTATATCATTTCAATCTCGAATTCAGTGACTATGCTATTGTAATATATTAACTTTATAAGTATATTTAGGCCTTTGGCAATTGACGAGGATCAGCGAACTATGAAATGAATCCATTCTTTTCTGTAAATTTGTTTTGTTCTTACTTGGTTGGAATTTATAAATATAAATACTTTTAAGATGATCATATGACTTTATAGGCTATTTTTTCAGCCAACTATCAAAGAGTTTGTATGTAGTTGGTTGAATTCGTCACAGAGTGATGTTAGAAAAGTACCAGTGAAAACCAGTGATGACTGGAGAGCCATTTCATCCTAGTATGGAAATCCTCAGCAATGTGCATCATAAATTTTGCCCCGAGAACTTCAGGTTGGTGAACACCCACCACTGGGCTAGTTGGTATCCAATGTTAAGAATCCCACTTCCATTAATTTATGATATAGCGTGACAACCATCTATTGTCATCAATGATAACTGTCTCACTCCTGATAAGTCTGAACTTCACCAATCACGACATCTCACTAGAGCATCAGGAACATCCTAAAGTTAGTCAATACTGAGATGATTTGTGTAATTGAATTAAGGCAGTTTGTATTTTAGAGAATTTGTATGTTGGTGAAGTATCTCCGAGTTGTTTAAGACATGTATTATGTAATGCTAAACAGGCACCAACTTCTTATAATTTTAAGATGATAAAGATGATTAATTACTCAGGAGAAGGCTTTTAGACGTGTTATATTCGTTGATTTGGATGATTTGGAAGAGAAGCTTTCGTCTGCTTACTAAGCTATATTATTAGCATATACATTAGGGTGAACTGAGCTGTTGTGATTTCTGCACAACTGATTCACAGCTTGTTGTTTTCTTTGTTTATCCTTAGTGTTATTGATTGATAGGCTTGTAGTGTTGATTTCCATAAGCCTATTGGGTAATGAATGACTCGCACACCAGCATTTTTTATACTTCTTACGTTTAATAAACTCACTTTACTCTGGCGTATGTACTGATGATCTCGGCTAGTAAGTTGATGATAGATTTACAACCAAACTATCTACCCCTAGAGAATACAATACCTTTAAAATAAGACCGCATACTTAGAAGTATGATGTTAACTGATGAAAAAATAATATGGAGGGGATCTAATCAACTTTTGTTATTTATGATCAACTACACTTCTGTTAGTCACGTCAACTGTATAAGTGTTTTCACAATTTCCAGTGTGTAAATGTTAGTTATGGACTAGTTTCTGTTTGGTAATCTATTGAAGACTACATATGGTCAGTTTCTTTTGACACCTATTTAGCCTTAATGGATTGCTCTGATTTTACTTCCGGAGATAACACGTTTACATTTGAAATGGGAAATAATGGATTTCAGTCATAGTGTGAGCATTAAATCTAGAATAGTGGTATACACATTTAGCTGATGAGTTTTGGGTAGGACGAAACATGCATTTATTTAATAAAAATGTACCTTTACAATTAGAAGATATATTATTAATGATTTATTTTACCTGGATTGATGACATGCATTTTTCAACAGCAACTAAACGTTGAACAAAGATTGTTTGATCAGCTCGAATATGATTTACAGTTTCATATATACTTGTTTGTAACTTGAATTATAATTCAAGAAGGAAACAAAAAAACAGTTAAATGTCAGATCATAAAGAAAATAGGACTTACTATTGATGCAGCATCACTCTATGATTAAGCTCTGAACAGTTAATTCGTCTTAGTATACTACTCGTCAGTGTCGCTTATCCTCTGTGAGGGTGGATATGAGCTTACTAGTGATCAATTTTAGGAGGCAATTCCAAATCTTTGATGAGTAAATCTAATCCATTAAGTTTAACTAGGTCGAACATATACAGTTACTCATCAGTGGCTATTAATATCAATCACTAGAAACTGAATCATTAATTTGAGGGTTAAGCGCTTGCTATGAATCATAAAGGTCCTTAATTTGATCCTCTGTAGGAGAATGGTCACCCTTCAGTAGTGTACTGAATGTGTCCAGATGAGAATTCTTATACTAAGGAGAAACAGTTATTCATTTTTTTCTAGTATTCAATGATTGTTTAATTCAGGTCAATTCAAAACATTTATTTATAACTTAAGTTGGGTTGTGACCGGCCAGTGGAATCCAGGATGCGCGTTTCGTCCTATTTGGGATTCATCGGCTAAATATACCTGCATCTCAACGTTGATGTTCACAGCTGGATTATAACTCAGTCCGTTTCGTGTTGTGTGAACATCAACTATGGAATGCAGGTACATCTAGCCGATGAGTCCTAAATGGGAGAAAACGCGAGTCTTGGATTTCACTTGCGAGTCATAATCCAACTTAATTAATACTTGTGAATAACCACTATATCGAGGTAATCCTCTCAGGATACATATATAACAACAGAGACTAGCCAACTTCAGTCTATATCAAATCAACGGGAATATACAAGGTCATCCTAATTTACTTATAACCATAAACAAAACTTTTATCAAATAAGTAGTAACCGATATTTATACAGTTCAGTTGATATTCATTAAAAGTATTATTAACTTACTTTAGCTAAATCTACCATAGAACTAGCATCTTCTTTTAGCTTTCGTTGATTATCTTTTGCTTTTCTTAATCTATGCAAATTAATTATAAAACATACGAGAAAATCAAATACAAATAAGATTTTACTGAGAATGAAGATAACTGTACTGATTGATTTACTAGTGGAGTTATTGTTGTTGAATTGAATGATAACTTCATTGCTTATTTCAATTCAAATTTCTATATGCTTGGTAAATATTGTTTTCTTCAAAATGTGTGTTCAATGAATAATTAATACAATTGAGATGGTTATTTGTATAGGGATTGGTATTTTAATTGATTGATTGTTTCACATATCGATGTTAGCAGTGTATCATTGAAAATCAGAGAGTACTGGACAGCTGTTTTGTTTTAATTAGGAACTCCTCAGTAGAGTGTATCATAGATAACGTTCCACAGTCTTTAGGTTGGTGAACACTTAACCCTCTTCACCTTTGGGTTGGCTGGCATCCACTGGTAGAATTCACAGTTCCATTAATCTGTGACGATCATTTATTGTCACTGATGATAACTGTTTCATTTCTAACATGTCTGAACTTAATTAATTACACAAACCCACTATTGGCTACAATCGTTTACTGATATTTTGGATTCAGTCATGATAATCATGCTACTCATGAGTAACTAAACGTTTACTGTATAATTTGTTTCCTTCATCGTATTAGTTGTAAATCAACATTCTGGTTGTCGTTATCTATTGGTTGCATCATTGTTTTTCTCATCAAACATCGTGGTTTAGTCAAATTTTTACACCTCTGTGCATGAATATTAGACTTTTATTATTGTTATATTAAGCACGTCGAATGTGAGTGATAGGTCACATTAATAATTATTTGAATTTAATATCATGAATTGTTAGGAGTTATACAACTATTAAAAACCAGGAATTGTTACTGGATGGTCTTTTCGTTCTAGTGTGAAGCTCTCTAACAGTGGGCATTTACAATCCAACCATGGTATAGATCCCAGGACTTACATTAATAGCTCGCTGGAGACTAACATCCGGAGGCAATTCTTAGAATTCTGACGAGAAAATGTTACTAGTGGAGTTCAGGCATGTCGAGTGTGTGGTAGTTACTCACCATTAGCAGTGGTTGAAGTCACATAAATACACTTTGAATTAACCGAGTCAGAAATATCAACCGTTGGAAGCCTACTCAAAGTCTAACTGTTAGTCACTCGTAGTGAAGTCTGAAGTTCTTAGTTAGGATTCCCTTGTGGTGTTACGGATACACCTTACTGAACAGTTCCATACTAGGATGAAACAGCTTTTCGCTATTTCTGGGTTACCGATGATTGTCTAACTCAGACCAAATTGTGATATTAAGATCCCATTCAACAATCTACACGACTTCGCATTATTACAATTATTTAATGTGGAATCACACTATTGTTTATACATACATTTCAATACATAAAAATTCCATGAACCCCTGACATTCTTTTGATTTCTTCAGTTTCACTTACGCTATTCCGGTGAATTTAATGTGATATAGAGTGTGTCTTACAAAACTTCTAGTTCAGTCTAAATCACTATCTAGTAAATATACTGGCTGATGTAATGAACACTGCATTTTACAAAGTCTAAAGTATGTGAATTTATTAATGTGTATCTAAGATGCAATTAGATGTTAACCTCTTTATTATGTATTGAGTAAACAGATAATCAGTGATTGGTAACCATCTAAACAGTGATGTAAAAAATTGTTGGGACGGCTCCCAGAAACCTCAACAAAGCTTGCAGAACCCTTGAAAGAGCCAGAGGCATTCCATTCAATCACTGATCGACAGAACCTTCCAGAATCTCAACATGGTGCGTTCTGATTAAGTAATAGTTGAAACTTTTTAGTTCTGAATGGGTGGATTACAATAATGATTTTGTTGTTTCAAAAAACTATAAATATGCCATTATTTTACACAGAACTGACTCTCCATTTTACTGGATTTAAGTTTCCTGTCTTCTCGTCTTCTGTCATCTGAATTTGCGATTAGGAGGGTTCAAGGCGTTCGAGTGCTAAAGTTTGTTTGCGGCTAGTCAAGATATCACGCACGAGATATAACATAAATACAGATTACAGAAGAGATCACATACACTCAATGTTTTTATCAACTTGAGAATCCAGTATATGTTTAGTCAATATATCATCTTTACAGTTTACGCAACTATTACATAATTGTATTGATCCTATGTTAATATTCACAGAAGTTTATGCATATCACATGTTAAAACGCTAGACGAATTGCATACCATAATCCCACAAGGTAGATAAGAAATATAAAAGAGGTATGTTACTAGAGTAATTGATTCAGTCACCTTAATCAGAATCATATTCTATATATCTTTTTCTGTATCAGTCAGGATAGATGTATGTATATATGCTGATGTTTCTTGTACATGATCCATTAAACCTCTTTATACATGTCAATCTTTTCATTTACAGAGTCAGTTCTATCAACCATAAGTAGATGTATACTTTCAAAGAAACAGAATACGGATTATAAACAACATAACGACTTCTTTACCTATAATCCATTTATTACTATTTAGTAGTTGATCAAAAGATATTATATTCATCCGAAGTGATTAACTTGATGAATAAAGCTTTAGTAATAAGTTCTAGGTGAACAATAACATCGAGCTGAAGATAGGTGCCTCTGAATAGTTCTGCATAAAACGAAACATTTTTCAGATTTCGCTATTAACTATATTCTGAAATCGTAAACAAACGTATAACTTCAAACAATCGTCAGACATTTAAGTACATTGGAAACATGTCAACAAAGACTGAATACATTTCTTGTGTGAATGTCAGAAATGATCAGGAGCCAATAATCCCTTATAAATTAAGTGAAAAATTGCTTCGTGTTTATTTCTGTATTTTTTACATGATTTCGAATATTGTATTGCATCAGTGTTATTCAAAAGCGATCATCAGGAGGGTTGTAATTCAATCGATTGCCTCTTTTGACATAGAATGTTAGGAAAAAGTAGTAATCCTGATGATATAATTTAGAAATCTCACTGATTAAGGTGATTAATGTGTTCATCATGTATGTCACCATCAACTTCAACGCATATTACTAACTGTCTTTGAAGAGAGAAAGTTAGGACCGGTCACAACAACACATGATAGCAGTCCATTAAATCATTGACTGTGAGTCTGACCCGTGTTATTAAGTGCAGACTACTTGTCTAGGGACTAAACGACTGTTATAAAATATACTTGGAGATTCTGGATGACATAGCTTAGAGTCGGTCACAGTGGTGCTAATTCATTCACTTTTTACATGTCTGAGCCTTGATATTTTCTATACTTCTTTTGCCTATGAACTAATTCTTTTTTCTTTATTTTCACTCATTTTACCACTACTTTTATTACTTTGGCATTTATGTTACTGTGTTAATGAGATATGACAGCATAGACTAATGTACATATATGTCAAGTTCTAATTTGTACATGACTGACTGACATATGAATTAAATGAATTAACATAATCTTAAATGTTTTTCTTTAATATCATACCTGCTGATTGCTGTTAAAAATTTTCTCTGATGTCTTCTTACTCTGGCTGGTTTAACACGTTTTACAAGTCGTGTATACTTGTAAAATAACCATGTCTCACGTAAAACATTTGCTGCTGAATGTCGAAGCTAATATAGTAAGAAAAGAAAAACAAAAGATGTGAGGAGGGGAGGTGATTCATGGAAATTTAGATGAATTTTTATTAACTAATCACTATGCTATAATCAATATGATATAGAACCAAATACTTCATAGATTGACTTCAGCTAGAATACACGCTGAAATCTATGCATTATTAGACATCCCTTTCGTTTTAATATGGAACTTCTCAAAAGTATTCATTTATAACTTTGTCAGAAGTTACAGTAAGGAGCTTCTTATCTCCAGATGAGCACACATCTGTCAAACTTTTGAGATGAAAACCACTGACGCCAGCTAATTCCCTACACTACCTGTTGTTTATGAATCATATTCATGTTTTTTCGAGTTATCTAACTTATGTAAATCCATAGTGTGGAACTTAAAATTTCTACAACACCCTATACAAGTAGAAATATGATAGATCAATGTGTCGACAGACGAGTATTTCATTTTGATTTTGTTCTATCTGTAGACTGATTGTTGAACTATTTTGTTTTTATCTACTTCACTTTGGGTGATACTGTGTAGTATCAACAAACTATCACTCCAACATTGAAACTCAAGGATAAATACATGAATATGTGCTTATGTCTAGAGATTTTGTTATGATGGAGCAATCAGTCGACATGACAATCTGTAGAATCTATTCTTCATAATATCGGGACTCGTACTGATACATTTCATTTGTTGAGCATTTAGTAACTATATCATTTGTATTGTTTAAATTGTAATTTCCTCTACGATTCATTAACTGTTGTCATATCAGTTTTCCTTTCTTTGTTATTGTAACCTTATTATAACTTCACTATCCCGATTTCTGGATACAACTCGCCCAGTTCCATCTCCAATGCAATTTGTACTTTCTGTTTGATCCAGAATGTCATATATAAAAGACTATTATTTTTACTCAAAAAACGACTTGATCTTAGCTCACATTCGTCGGCGCTTACTCTGTCTATCTATACCTTTGAGGGAGCCTTTGGTCAATTGAACATAGTGCCAACCAACCACTGTTTCCAAAGTCTATCAGTTTATAATCATAACACAAGTCCTATTGACTAACTCAGAGAATCAATAACAAGGTTATTACAAATTTACTCAAAAAAAAGTATTTAGCTATGAAAAAATGATAGACATAAATCACGTAAATAATGTATTCAGTAGTATATGTATAAATATATTGATGACATACATTTTTATAGAATTTATTATCTTGCATAAAATTGTGTACATGTTTCTCAGCTCTTGTCAATTCTAATTTACGTGCAACTACAGCGACAACAAGTGCTGTACAAGCAGAACCCTGCAATACAATGTAAATAAGTAGTATAATACATCAAATATTAAAAGGAATCAATGCAAAGTTTGTACGAAACATATGAATAAGTAATGTAATCACTTTTCTGGAGGTAAAATAATTCACTTTATTTAGGGCTCAAAGAAATAGGCGAAGTTCGTTGTTTGTATTTGCCGCTGATTGATGTTGGTTGGGTACTAATGAAAACCAGAGACAACCGTACAGCTGTTTGGTTTTATTATAGGACGCCTCAGGATTCCTACTCTCGTGAGTATACGATACAACACAGTTATTCTCATTGTTAATATCCATTTCACTCTCGGCATGTTTAAACTCTCCCAGTCACTACTTCTTTATAGAACTTGAAGTTAGTCAATAGTGAGCTAAAACTCAAGAAGATAATGTATCGAACTGAGATGGTTCTGTGGAGATAGATATTAAGTTTGTATTTGATAGAGATTGATGTTCATACCGATCGTTGTGTCACAAATTGATGGAAGTGGCACTTCTTCCACTGGGCGCCGACCCAGTAGTGCAGAAGATCAATCGTTCTCCGTGGGCCCCAAGAGCCTTGGGTGTGATCCCCTAGTGGAATTAAAGGTACTCACTGCTTAGAAGTCTCAGACTAGGACGAGACGGCTACCCAATGCTCCCTTGTTTTTAATGATACCCAAACATAATCAATTTGTGACGAATGCAAATAACAGTACTTAGTGCTTTTCTTCACAAAACCATCATAATTTTTAAAAATTAGTCATGCAAAAGAATAAACTAATGTTGTATATTGTCCAGTATTCATATGGCTGAATAACCTGATTCTAATGTAGGCACTTTTAATATTCCTTGGGAAATTTTAACATTAATCTATTTAGACTTGACAATATTTATATCCATTCACTGGATGACAATCTATCAAAACTCAGGATCAATAGACAGCTGTTTCAGCCTAGTATAAGACTCCTCAGTATTTCACGTTAATAATCGCTTAAAAATCACTCTTCCCCCTAATACATTATTGCCTAGTTTAAAATGATTATTTAAGTTATGTCAATACATAAGGAAAGTTTTTGTTATACAGAAGTGATTAGTCAATCACTTATTCAGAGAACAATCGAATAAGACTGGCATTAAAAAGACTTGAACAGATGAAGATAACAAAAAACCTACGAGAATAACTATTAGGATTGATTGATTTATAATTTGTTAAAAAGTACATATCTACATAAATTATGAGTTGATGAAGGGCTAAGGGAGTACACTTTCATTATAATCATTATCTATATGTTTATGTATAAAGTTTATGAACTTACCATAACACCGGCTAATACTGATATTGCTCTACCACAATTTGTATTCGGTACCATATCACCATAACCAATGCTTAAAAATGTTACAGCAATTAACCACATTGAATTTAATAGTTTTTCATATTCTTTATTTTGTTCTCTAGTTAAATAGAATAATTAGAAATTTGACATTCATATGATTAAGTAAATTATAGTAATTACAGGGAATTTTAATAAAACAACAGAATGATTGACATTGGTTATGAGATAGGCATCAGATTCAGTGCTTAGTTCTAGAAGAAAACAAAAAGGTTACAAGTCTAATTGAACTGGTAGTGAGACCATCTAAATAAGTTTCTGTTGTCGTATGTGAATACTAAACGGATTGTATCGATACAGCGATAGTTTACAAGTATCGTTTGAGTTGGATTATGGCTAATAAATCAACAGGAAGATCCAAATACATTTTAATTATATATACACACCCATTGAACAGGTGTGGCTGTCTTAACTCAGTAGCCTAGTAATGAACGCGATGCCATTTGTCATGAAATGAACTGATTTTGAGTCCCACTATGAACATCAACATTGAGATACAGGCTCATTCAGCTGATAGGTCCTAAATAGGACGAAACGAGTGTTGTGGATTTGCTTGCCAGTCACAATCCAACTCAAACAATACAAAAAAAAAAGATTCTGAAGTGAGAAGGTCCATCTTGAAGAGTTCTACACAGTTTAAGCAAATCTATTCAATCAGAATAGTTTATTTAAAATATGCGACATACAAAGTTTTCAAATTTTGCTTCCAACTAAAAGTATGCTTTCATCGATTATACTCTATAGACTGTAACCTATACTATTCCTAATGATAATAGTAATATTAAGTTTATACAGTATTATGAATTTTAAGTATACAATATTTTCCGTCATGTTACTCTTGTTTCTTGTTTCATGAGTATTATATTTCGTACTTGATAACTTAACTAACCGCTGACAACTTCAGCACTGGAACGTTTCGAACCCTCTTAGCTGAAACTCAGAAGACAATTAGGCGGGAATCTTTATTTCAGTATGAGAATGTGTAATGTACAAAAATATTCGTATATTTATAGTTTTCTGAAACAATAAAATCATCATTATTATCCAACTAATCCGAACTAAAAAGTTTCAGCCATTAACTAGTCAGAACACACAATGCCAAGATTCTGGAAAGTTCTGTTGATTGGTGATTGGATAGAATATATTCAGTTCTTTTAAGGATTCTCGAAGCTTCGTTGAGGTTTTTAGGAGCCATCCCAACAATAAGAAACTACAAATTATTAGGTTAAATCCATAGCGTTCAAACAGCAGGCATTTGTGTATCCTCTCAAATCTACTTAGTATGTGTGGGCCCTTTAATTAATTTACAAACATTAGGATTTTTACGAAATAGAAGTCTTCAAGGGCGTATTGGCATATTAAGTCATTTAGTCTTGTAGTGGGTTTCCTTTCCTCTTCCCAGTTTTAAAGACGGAAAAAGATCAGGCAGTTAAATCTTATAAAATATCTCTTCACTGCGATACCATGCATCGAAACTGAACTTCATACAAGATATAATGACATCCAGAGTAATTTCTAATGATTCATTTGTTCCAGTTAGTTAATCCCATTATGTTGTTCACTTCATAAATGTTTTCCACCGAATAATTTCAACAAATTTATTCTCCTAGTCTGACAAGTTGTTTTATTTCCAAGTTCATCGTCGATTTGTTTTTGGTAGAACATGAATGATACAGTGGTTGAAATACAAGAGAGGAGTTCGTTTATGATTTTCATATATTTGTACATCACTGATAAGGAGAGGTATTGCAGTGATTTCAAAAATATACTAGATTTTCATCATCAGCAGCAGCAACGTAGAACTGGGCACATGCTCCTATAGGTTCAAGTTGTCATACCACATTAGTACTACGAGATAACAGAGGTAATAAAATAACAGAATACAAGAGGGGAGAGTAAAGTAAAGGTGTGCAGAAAATGATAATAGAATTCAAGATCTAGATGAAGGTAAATAGTGAATACACTTGCATCACTGTAACCGATTCTAAGCCATGTTGTCAAATGTCGTCAGCTATTTATTGCGACTATCAGGCGGACCCCAACCAGGTAATCTGCATCTATCAACATGGCTTAGACCGACAGTCAAGGACTTCATGGACTGATGCCATATTTTGGTTTGTCCGCCCCTACCCTTCTTCTATCCTACTTCAACATTTGCCAACATCGCGCGACGAGCTAGGTGGTGGTCAGTCATGCGCAACACATGTCCTAACCATTTCATCAGCTAAAAGAATAGTACAGATGATGTACAGTCCAGAGTCAAACAAACATCAATAATGTTCATGTATCTATATTTGAACGATATTTTAGTGTAAGACAATCGATATAATCTATTTGAAAACTTAAAGCATACACAATTCAATTTACATTAGTTCATGTTTACAAAGTATCAACTCTGACATAGAACTTTTCTTGGTGATGGAATGATCTTGACAAAAAAATCTAAAAATCTTTTAGTGATACTAAACTGGCATTGTGTTAGATCCTTGAAATAAACTGAAAATTATTTTACTCAACCCCTTCTAAACAACAAACAGTACTTTACTATCAGTGACTTGTTCAAACTTCTAGATCATTAATTTTCCAAAAAGTACATTAATTACCAACAGTTTTACAGTCTTAGATTTGTTTTAATTAACCAAATATAGAGAATGGTGAAGGTACTTAGATGTTTTCATAAATTGTTTACTATTGATTACAAATGAAAATCACTAAGGAACTGATGAAGTAATGCCAACAAGATGGTGTACACATATTTCTGTTACTCCTCCTCTATTCTTTAAAGAAGCTTAGAAGTTATTTATGATTTGTACATCAAATATATTCGGCAATTAAAAAAAATTATATCCTGGGAGTCAGATTGATCACTGTAGTTATTAACAGAGAATCATTATTGATATTATCTATAGAATAATGTGTAGTTAAAATAGTTACGTAAGCTTAAATAACGTCTAAAAGAAGTAAATAACACGTTACAAGTTCTATGGTGTACATAATCACTGTACTCACTGAAAGATTTATTCTCCAACTAAATGTATTAGATGGAAGATACTAGGTAAATATGGTAAATAGACTAATGAGATTGTGAATGTATAAAGCATTATGAACCACCATCTAATTCTACATGTATTATTATATAGCTATTAGTTTGAATCATGTTAGTAGGTGTAAACTACTTGATTAATGTCTATAAGATTATTATAATCGGTTAATGGAGAGTTTCAATGCTATGGCTTACAAGAGATTGCAATAACACAGATGAATTCCATTATGTTCAAAGATTCAAAATTATTGTATGCCGGGGAAATAATTTTCTATTTCTTCAAATTGTATTCTGTTTGCTTAATCTTCTCTAATATCACTTAGGCTACACCTGTTTCTACTACTTTATTATTCATCTTGATGATTTGAAATGTAAAACTGTTTATATTATAAACTAAAACCGATAAGTTTGCATTGTTGTACATCTTGATTATATCACCTTGATATAGAGTTTAATTTATAAAGTATTTTTATAGATGAATTTCTACTGGAATATGGAATACATTATGAGCGTTTTATTCTGAATATGATTTATCAGCTAGATAAGCTTATATTTTATAGTTGATGTTCACATGAGAACTTGAACTTTTGTCACTTCCTGTCTAACTCCATCATATTCATCAGTAAACTATTAAGTCAAAACAATCAGCTTTGTGTAACACTTAGATAAATATATGATTTGAGTGTATTTATGCTTTCCTATTGATGCTGTTAAAGAATGAATTCAATATATCTCCAATCAACTAAATTAGTGCAATAAAAATTTACTTAGAAACTGTATAGTTTACTTATGAATAGTTCATTTAAGCATTTTACATCTAAACATGCCACTGTAAGGAGCTGAAATGATCACTTTTAAAATGCAGCTTGTTTTTTATAGCAAGCGTTGTCAATTAGTCGAGATGAAGTCCTACTAAAACACAGTCTACTTTCCATCTTTGATAAATGCTTTTAATGAGAGGAGGATAAGTCTATTAACTAAAGCTAAATCAACGATGACTTTATCCGTCTGGAACACTATACTGCATGTAATTAGACAGAAATTATGAATGAATTATTTCCTTCACCTAGAGACGAAGTCATGGAGACATTGAAAAGGATTGTTGAGATCTTAAAGAAACCTTCGGAAGCTTTTAAATCACTGAGAACATTCTGTACAATCACGACTCAGTAGCATTTTCACGTCACTAAATATGACATTATGCCATTGGTCAAATTACACGAATACTTACCTTCTTATTGAATGAATTCTGATGATGATTTCTGGTAATTGTATATCATCAACAACTACATCTTTATCATTTATTTTGAAGTAACGCTTTCATTCTTTTCAAATATAATAATTTCAGGGGTCAGAGTAAAGTATTCATTTCTCAAGCTCATATCTCACAACTTAGTCTCACAGATGCATAGTTAACGTTTGACTCTGTTGACAACAAATAGTAATTCATAGTTTTTAGACAAGCAGATATTTAAAGAACAAATTCAACCATAAGATTTTAGCTTATTGGTACTATCATTTACCTGTTCACTGTGAGACCTAAAAGTTCTAGTTTCGAATTCAGGTGACCCATCCGTCTCTCCAACGAGTTAAAAGTGTCCTCTGGTTTTCAGTGTTATCCAATCAAGTTTAATTAGTGACTAATATAAATAGTAAACTGTAATCAATCTCCTTATAACTACTTCAAGCGATTTGTGAAACATAAATTATGAAAACAGAAATGAGAGATGAAGAAATTACAAAAGTACAATATAAGCAAATCAGGTAGAATGAACTATAAACTAAGGCTATAGTATAGATAAAAGTCTAATAAACCGTTGTCAAACTATTCTATAGTTATCAGTTTTAGCAAATTTCAAAACGACCTTAAAAAGACTTAGGCTAGTCGTTATAACTTATCCTCTAGTTAAAAGCTTAATAACTGTTCCAGAAAATAATTTATTCAAACATTCCAAATAGTGTTTGAAATAACATAGAGAAATCAAGTGGATTAGTTTATAGTTTGAGTTGGATTGTGACTAGCAATTGGAATTTAGGACACACTTTTTGTCATGTTTGGGACTCGTCAACTAGATGTGCCTGCATCCCAGTGTTAATGTCTACATCTGGACTCGAACTTAGTTCGCCTTGTACTCTGTACGCCGCCTCGTTTACTACTAGGCTATTGAGTCCAAACAGCCACACTTGTGCAACAGGTATATGTATATTATCAGAACGTATTTGGATATTCCAGTTAATTTATCATGAACTGAAATTGATCAGTCTATGTTGCCAAATGTGTATTCCAAGCGGATTGTCTAGATATAGCTAAAGTTCACAAGCAATGTTTGAATTAGATTTTAACTGACAAGCTTAATTTACGACACGAGTTTCGTACAACAAGCTAATGAGTCCCGAATAGGATGAAACGTGCATTCCGGATTCCGCTTGTCAGTTAAAATCTAAATCAAACAATACTTTTAAACTGTAGCTTTATGTGGGTAATCTGCTCAAGATGCGCATATGACAACAGAGACTAATCAATTTCAGTCCATGGTAAGTCAAAGGGAAGATTCATATAAATTCTAATTATGGAGTAGTTCATATTTTCTACTTAGTAGAATCTAACTCTGGAAGTTATTGAGTTATCCAACTAATTAATAGTAATCAGGCATAACTTGACTAGTTAACTATATACTGACAAAGTATGTGTGAAATCTTTTGTCTGTCACAAACTGCTTTCGGAAACAAAAGTCATAGAGTGCCTTAATGATACTTAATCATCAACACCATTAAGCTGAATGGAGTCCTATCACAAACTGATTGAAGCTGTAATCAATCAGTTCGTACTACTGAAGAGTTCCATACAGTTTTCCCTAGTTTTCAGTGGTACATAGCTTAAATTAATTTTTAAAAGAATACAAACAACTTACTTACTTATGCCCGTTACTCCTCGCTGAGGAGCATAGGCCGCTCACCAGGATTCTCCATTTAACTCTCTCCTGAGCAATCCTTTCCAGCTGTTTCCACTTGCTGTTCATCCTTTTAATTTCTGCTTCCAATTCTCGACGAAGTGTGTTTCTTGGCCTTCCTCTTTTCCGTTTCCCAATAGGATTCCATGTTAATGCTTGTCTCGTGATGCAGTCTGATGGTTTCCACAATGTATGTCCTATCCATTTCCAACGTCTTTGCCTAATTTCCTCTTCGGCTGGAAGTTGGTTTGTCCTCTCCCATAGCAAGCTGTTACTGATGGTTTCCGGCCAACGCACATTCAGTATCTTTCGTAGGCAGTTGTTTATAAATACATTGTATCCGACTGATGATGTTCGCAGTAATTCTCCAAGTTTCAGCTCCATACAGCAGGACTGTCTAGACGTAGGAATTGAAGAGTCTGATTTTGAGGTTAGTTGATATTTGTTTTCAGTTCCAAATGTTTTTCAACTGTAGGAATGCTGCTCTGGCTTTGCCAATTCTTGTCTTTACATCTGCATCGGACCCTCCTTTTTCATCGATGATGCTCCCCAGATATGTGAAAGTATTCACTTCTTCTAGAGTTTCTCCATCAAGTTGAATTGGGTTGGTGCTCCCTGTGTTGTATTTAAGAATCTTGCTCTTTCCCTTATGTATGTTCAAGCCTATTGATGCTGAATTTGCTGCTACACTGATTGTCTTTGCTTGCATCTGTTGGTGTGTATGTGCTAAGAGAGCTAGATCATCCGCAAAGTCCAAATCATCGAGTTTCATCCTACTTGTCCATTCAATTCCGTACATCCGCTCAGGTGTGGAGGTGTTCATGATCCAGTCAACCACTAGGAGGAAGAGAAAAGGTGGGAGCAAGCAACCTTGTCTGACTCCGGTCCTCACTGGGAATGCATTTGTCAGCTGTCCACCATGCAAAATTTTGCACTGTGTTTCGTCGTAAGAGTTCCGGATGATGTTGACGAGTTTCTCTGGTACGCCGTAGTGTTGAAGAAGTTTTCATAGTGTTCTCCTGTCTACACTGTCAAACGCCTTTTCATAATCAATAAAGGTGATGTACAGTGACGAGTTCCACTCAGTTGATTGTTCAACGATGATCCGTAGTGTTGCGATTTGGTCCGTGCACGACCGATCCTTACGAAAACCAGCTTGTTGATCTCGAAGTTGAGCACCCACTGAATCTTTCATTCTGTTCAACAATACTCTGTTAAAGACTTTCCCTGGTATCGACAGTAGCGTGATCCCTCTGTAGTTGTCACATTTGCTCAAATCTCTTTTCTTTGGTATGTTGATATGATGTCCTTCTTTCCAGTCTGCCGGCACTTGTTCTTCCTCCCAGATATTTTTGGATGAAAGGTGAAGTATCCTTGCTGATGCATCGATATCTGACTTGAGTGTTTCAGCTGGTATATTGTCAGGTCCTGCTTCTTTCCCACTTTTGATTTGTCTGATGGCCATCTTGATTTCTTCCATCGTTGGTGGAGTGACATCTATCGGAAGATCTGTAGGTGCTGCTTCGATGTCCGGTGAGTTCAGTAGAACTGGCCTATTTAAGAGTTTCTCAAAGTGTTCTACCCATTTGTTCTTTTGTTCTTGAATCTCAGTGAGTGTCTTGGCTTCTTTGTTCTTGACCGGTTGCTCTGGTTTACCATGTTTATCTAGCAGTTTCTTCGTTGTGTCGTATAGCTGTTTCATATTTCCTTCTCTTGCAGCCTTCTCCGCTGTCGTTGCAAGGCTTTCAATGTATTTCCGTTTGTCAGCTCTAATGCTCTTCTTTACTTGCTTATTTGCTTCTGAGTATTCAGATTGAGCCTTGATTTTCTCTGCTCTTGTTCGGCTGTTGTTGATTTCTGTCTTCTTTTTCCTCCTTTGTTGAATTTTGCTCAATGTCACAGTGGAAATCCATTCATTATAATGGTGCTTCTTGCGGCCTAGAACCTCCTGACACGTTGACGTTAATGCTTCTTTGATTCCTTTTCAGTTTTCCTCCATAGTGGTTTCTTCTTCTTTCGTTAGATCTTGTAAGGCTTGGAACGTGTTGTTGAGAGATATTTTGAATTCATTGAGTTTGTCAGTGTCTCGGAGAAAGCCTGTATTGAACCGTTGTACTGCTGACACTCCAGTTGTCCACTGCTTCTTTAGCTTCAGTTTTATTTTAGAAACCACCAGGTAGTGGTCTGAAGCTATGTCAGCTCCTCTCCTGGTTCTTACATCTTCCATTGATCTTCTAAATTTTTTATTGATACATATATGATCGATTTGATTTTCTGTAGTATGATCCGGTGAGACCCATGTAGCGTTGTGTATGCGTTTGTGGACAAATATTGTACCACCTATAATCAATTTGTTGAAGGCATATAGAATACAAACAACTATTCCCCACAAAACCACCCCAACTCAACTATGTAAGAAATTAATACATCTATAAAATATTTTATTGTAATAAGATAAACTATTTACAAGTAGTCAATAACTCACCTTTCACAAACACGCATAATCCAACTTGTTACAATCCACATAGATAAAATAAATATTAATAACATAGTACCAGGACATACTGTAGCTAATGTCTTTAGTACAAATCTAACATTAATTTTAACTCGATTCAATGCACCAATACTACGTGAACCAGCATCTGTAAACATTGTTGAATGTAATAATAATACACGAAATATTAAATATAAACGTAAAAACATTGGAATTGAAAATGTCAATTCTAATATTATTATAGGCATAGGTTTCTCATAATGTATATCATCTGATAGATAAGTTTCAGTAGATACAGTTAAAAATGGTAAATAATCATTTGATACTGTTGTTAATGATGATGATGATGATGATAATAATAATAAATTATGCGTATGATTATGTAATAATGAATCATCTATTGTAGGTGTAGTTATTAGTCGATTATAATATGAATTCATTGTAATACTATTTGATGATAATAATGAATTAGAATAATTTAGAATATTATCAATTTGTTGTTGTATACTCCATAATTTTGTTTTAGGATAATATGAATTTGTATATGAATAAATATTATAATTTGATAGAATTGGAGGTGGATGTATAAGACATATAAATACTTCAATAAGAGTTAAAAAAATTTTTCGACAATTCATTGCTATACGCCAATCTTCAATACAATTATTAATACAAAATAACTACAGTAGAATAGAAAAAAATCAAATGAACTATTAATTAGTAGTATAGTTTACAATAATGATTTGTTTCAAGTAATTAATTAATTTACAAAGTTTTCATTATATTACATAATCAATATTATAATGAGTACCTAATTTAAGAATGTGATTAACTCTTGATGTATTTTCACAGTTAATTAATAATGTATTTTGTAATACAAAATCAATTATCATGTACATATGTCAACCTATTGACTACTATTCTCTAAGTAGTATTGAAGAATGCAAGGTAGTTTAATCAAAGAGATAAATTATATTCCATTCATACGTTAATATACATAAAAATTGTGACCACACATCTAGGCTAATATAGAAAATAACATTCATGCAAATCAAAGACAATAATGACTGGAAATTGAATGAGGGGTAGGGAACAGATGCATAATTAATTAATTTTGATTCCTGAGTTAAGAATAACGTAAAAACGTTTCATGAGTTCATTCAAAGGTTAGAACGAGAGCAACATAACAATAATAGAAATCTAATGGATTCAGATGGTTTGTGGACGTTAGTATTAAGTTCAGTTGGTCACAGAGCGATATCAAAAGGGTATCAGTGAAAACCAGTGATGGCTGGACAGCTGTTTCATTCTAGTATGAAAATGCTCAGCAGTGTGCATCATAGATTTTGCCCCGAGAACTTCAAGTTGCCGAACACCCACCACTGGGCTAGTTGGTATCCAATGTTAAGATTCCCACTTCCATTAATATAGCGCGACAACCATCTGTTGTCACTGGTAATAACTGTCTCACTCCTGATAAGTCTGAACTTCACCAATCACGACATCTCACTAGAGCATCAGGAACATCCTAAAGTTAGTCAATACTGAGATGATTTGTGTAATTGAATTAAGGCAGTTTGTATTTTAGAGAATTTGTATGTTGGTGAAGTATCTCCGAGTTGTTTAAGACATGTATTATATAGTGCTAAACAGGCACCAACTTCTTCTGATTATAAGATGATAATGATTATTAATTACTCAGGAGAAGGCTTTTAGACGTGTTATATTCGTTGATTTGGATGATTTGGAAGTGGAGCTTTCGTCTGATTACTAAGCTTTATTATTAGCATATACATTAGGGTGAACTGAGCTGTTGTGATTTCTGCACAACTGATTCACAGCTTGTTGTTTTCTTTGTTTATCCTTAGTGTTATTGATTGATAGGCTTGTAGTGTTGATTTCCATAAGCCTATTGGGTAATGAATGACTCGCACACCAGCATTTTTTATACTTCTTACGTTTAATAAACTCACTTTACTCTGGCGTATGTACTGATGATCTCGGCTAGTAAGTTGATGATAGATTTACAACCAAACTATCTACCCCTAGAGAATACAATACCTTTAAAATAAGACCGCATACTTAGAAGTATGATGTTAACTGATGAGAAAGTAATATGGAGGGGTTCTAATTAACTTTTTTCTCCATAACTGATTAACAGTGAAGTCGGTCACTAAGTAGCTGATTATTGCAGCTGAGCTGAGATGATTTGTGGAGATTGGTATTAAATTTCCTTTGATTAAGTTCGTCACTGATTGATATGCGCACTGTTGAGGAGTCCCACACTAAGATGAAACAGCTGTCCAGTGCTCCCTGGTTTATAGTGGTACCCTACCAATATTAATCATTGATGACAGAAACACAGTGACCGATTTACGTGTATTCAAACTAATTGAAATAAAGTCATTTAGGAAATATTTCTTTAAGTTAATTGTAGTTTGATAGCCAACAGTATTTATCTAATAATTTAAATTCTAGATATTAAATAGAGGCAATATAAAGAAAACTAGAAAACAATCTAAGAAGCTTTACATATTAATCAAGAAGACAGTGAAAACCAATCCAACTTCAAACATCACAGATCAGAAGGAAACAACAATAATCCAACTATGCATTACAATTAATCATATTTCACATCAACAGAATTAATTTTTAATTTTAGGATAAACCTGTATATTCCCGTTGATTTGTTATAGACTGAAGCTCGTCAGTCATTGTTGCTATATATGCATCCTGAGCGGATTGCCTCGATATAGCGAATGTTTCACAAGTATTATATAAGTTGGATTGTGAGTGGCAAGTGGAATCCAAGACGCGCGTTTCGTCCTATTTGGGACTATTGGGCTGGATGTACCTGCATCCCAATGTTGATGTTCACACTGGGATTCGAACTCAGTCCTCGATATATATATATATATATATATATATATCGAGGCAATCCGCTCAGTATGCACATATAGCAACAATGACTGACCAACTTCAGTCTATAACAGATCAACGGGAATATACAAGTTTATCCTAATACCAATGTGCCCGTTGCACAAGTGTGACTGTCTGGACTCAGTAGTCTAGTGGTGAACGCGGTGGTGTTCAACACGAGACGGATTGAGTTCGAATCCCAGTCTGAACATCAACATTGAGATGCAGGTACATCCAGCCGAATAGTCCCAAATAGGATTAAACGCGCGTCTTGGATTCCACTTGCCAGTCACAATCCAACTTATATAATTAATTTTTAATAGTTCAGTTCATTTAGTCCTTCATATACTGATAATATCGTTAGGTAAAACATTGGAAACTTTATGAATAATTTATCCATTTTAAAGAATATTCAATTTATAAAATGAAATACATTCATGTTGATGATACTAGGATTTCACTAAAATGATTTCATTTACATGTATATCTGGTACAATTATAAACCAATGTAATTTGGAATATGTCCAACATATATCCAACATTTTGCTTGTTACCAGAGTTAAATAACAGTTTATATATATATATATATATAGGTTGATAGATAGATAGATAGGTAGATAGATAGATAGGTAAGTAGATGATATTTGTCCATGTTATACTCTAACGGTTGAAAAAGATAAAGATTTCGAGAATCAATTAGAAACGACTCTGTGATTGGTGGTAAAACGTTGAGTAAGTAAACAATCAAGTTAGAGAAGTTTGTCGGTCATAAACAACGCAGAATCTCTAACGTATATATATATATGTTTATATAGGACGAAGTTATGACATTAATTATTCAATGTGAGCGCACAAGATTACAATAGCAATTGCCAATGAGAATGTCTAGTGGGTTCCGTGTATGCCTGCCCGATGCCCACTCACTTGCACGCCAGAATGGGAAGAATACAAGCCGATGAATCAATCGAACAAATCCTACTGTATCTCAAGCAATTCTTTATATATACATAAACCAGACCACCCAGTCAACTAATTAGAAATTTAACATTAGTAAAAAACAAGAGAGATAGTGGTAGTGAATTGAGGCAACGTATACACAATCAATTTACTGTAGTTCATAAATAAGAGATGATATACTGACAGTAGATATGCTAAATGAAAGGATAGGGCAATAGGAATATAACAATGATAGGAATACAATGTTCATATTACACACAACTAAACTAATTGAAACAGTTTTATAAAAAACAGTTCTGAAAGTTACTTATTCTCCATAATTTGCCCAACATAATCAGTACAACATTATGAATACCAATCGTAGTATTATTGGTGGTTAAACAAATAACTAAACGTAGAAAATATGATTAGACAATGATGAAATGAATTAATAAGATAAAGTTCATGATCAAAATGATGATTTCAACATCCTCTCCAACGCCCCCCCCTCTTTTCTTACTAGTATTAAATCTTTTAGAATCTATTTTACAGAAGTTTACCTAATAAACTCTTATATTCTTCCAGTTTAGTGGGTTCTTCAATGTACAGACAAAAGAGATGACGATATTGTAACACACTATCGTATATTCTTTTCGTCTTTCTGATTGCGATTACATAAATCATTTTGAAATGTTTCAGTATAAGGACTTACTGATTACTTACTAAGATGTTACTTATGTTTCGCGTCAATTCAATAAGCTAGTTGATCATTATATGAATACTTTTCAATTAGTCTAGCACTGTAACATCTAGAGATGTATTTAAGTTGGAGGTTGCTATTGAACCATATTCTCTTCAATCAATCGAGACATAAAAATGGCTTATTACAATTGAAGTATCTTTGATTGACAATGTTTCAATAAAAACTTGACTAATAACTTTGGTAGGAATTCATTTTAGCGATGTGATTTGATTATTCTTAACCTATTGACTACAGGAAACTACTTGGAGTTGAATTGTGATTGGTGAGTGGAATTCAGGACACATGTTTCCTCCTATTTGGAACTCGTCAGCTAGATGTACCTGCATCCCAGTGGTGATGCTCACATCGGAACTCAAAACCAGTTCGTCTAGTGGTGAATTCTACTATTTTCATCACTAGGCTACTAAGTCTAGGCAGCCACACTTGTGCAACAGATTTATATATATGTTTAAAATGTAAACTGATATTCTCGTTAATTTATCATGAACTGAAATTAGTCAGTTACTGTTGTCATATGGACATCCTGAGCAGATTACCCCAATATAGCTACAGATCACAAGTGTTGTTTGAGTTAGATTTTAACTGACAAGCGGAATCCGGAATGCACGTTTCATCCTATTCGGGACTCGTTAGCTTGTTGTACGAAACTCGTGTCGTGGATTAAGTTTGTCAGCTAGAATCTAATTCAAACAATACTTGTGAACTGCAGCTATGCCGAAGCAATCTGCTTAGAATACACATTTGGCAACATAGACTGATCAATTTCAGTTCATGATAAATTTACTGGAATATCCGAATACATTCTAATTATATTCAGATTTTACCTTAGAATGTCAAATAAACTAACGGACCAATCAACGTCACACATTTTACCGGCTACTAAGCAATCAGAAAACAGTAGTAATAAATGATTATTTCATCGGCGATAACTATACTACCACAATCGGGTATACAAATTTTACATACTTGATTAACTAGCCGAAGTTTTCTTAACGTTTTAATATTTGGAAACGTTAAAAAATAGCCCAACATACCTGTTTTCACAAGTATCTTTGAATGTTTATTGATCGACAGGCGCCTTTAAATTGTTCGTATGTGGAGTCTAGTACTAAGAGACGGGGTTATGGTTAGAGATAGTAATGATTTGTGTTTTAAATAAAACTCCTTTAACAATAGTTTTTGCATTCTGTGAGTAGCATGCAAATACCTCAGTACAGCTATTTTTCAATTGATTTTATTTAGATTACGCAACTCTACATTCATTATGCAATCACTTATTCATTGAGGACCTTATAACTTTCTTTTCAACCATTAAGTTAAGACTGTATAGAAAGTATTGATTTAGTGACAATCGATAGATTGATTTATTATAATTGTTTAATTCAATTTTGATATCACGAATTGATGTGAATCAGACAACCATTGATCACCTGGAAGCACTGGACAGCTGTTTAGTCTTAGTATGGGACTCCACAGCAGTGCGCATCCACGACCCCGTCGGGGATCGAACCCAGGACCTTCTGGCTCCGAGGCGAACGCTTTACCATTGGACCACTGAGTCGGGTCCTAACTCTTGATATTTCCAATTCAGCCAATTCGTGATACATTGCGCGACCTCCTCTATGCCAATGGTGGGTTACTGCCTCACACCCGACACGGTTGAACTCTACCGGTCACGTCTTCACACTAGAACTCCAGGAATTACCTCAAGGAGCTAGTCACTAGTGAGCTCATGTTAATTACAATTAGGAGAGTTTGTAGAGATAGTTAACTGTTTAATTCAGTTTTGGGTAAAACTAAACTACACCACTGACCTTAAGAAGGCCAATGAGAATCAAGTTATTACTTTCAGGGTTGCGCGCGCATTAAAGTTCAAAATGCTTACTTTAGATCGGCTTATTGCAATTTTTAATGAGAACATTATTATTTCTAATCTACAAGCTTTTGAACCACTTCGTAGAGAGTTCATTTGTGATTGTGGCCTAAATATGACTCAAATACAGTAACATTTCGTTGCAATGGCTGCTGGCGAAGAAAATAAATAAGAACAGGCAGTTTTTTCCAGCAAGTCTAATCTGACACTGAGGCAAACTTGCATATTGGTTGTATTGTGGATTATGCAGTTACCTGTCACGCTAGCATCGTCTCTTACAGATGTAAGCGAAGTATCTGCAGTGCAATGGTATCAGCACTGTCGAGTCGTATGCTCAGAAATCATGTTGCGCTTAAATCTGTCACTCGGAGGCATCGGAACAATCGTTGAAATAGATGAAACGGCCATTAGAAAGAGAAAATATAATACAGGGAGATCTTTAAAAACTGAATGGGTAAGTAATAATTGCTTTAAACTTACTGGTAGGTTCTTGGTATTTAAACTCAATGAACCCGTCTCCAACCTCCAGAAGTTCATAAATCATGTGAAGACAATGTATCATGTGTAAATGTTTTTCAAAATTTCGTTTTCCATAATAAATAATGATTTTATCTACCAGTGCATTCTCATTGGCTAAAAGGTACCTCAAGGTCGTCGGTGTAGTTTAGTTTTACCCAATTTTGATATCACGAATTGATCTGAATCACAAATTAGCTGAATTGGAAATATCAACCTTTAGGAGCCGACTCAGTGGTCCAATGGTAAAGCGTTCGCCGCGAAGCCAGAAGGTCCTGGGTTCGATCCCCGACGGGGTCGTGGATGCGCACTGCTGTGGAGTCCCATACTAAGACTAAACAGCTGTCCAGTGCTTCCAGGTGATCAGTGGTTGTCTGATTCACATCAATTCGTGATATCAAAATTGAATCAGACAGTTAACTATCTCTACAACCTCCCCTAATTGTTATTATAATTGAGTAATAATTGTTTCTATAGTAGAAATTGTCGTCAAGTGAAATGAAGTAATTATTTTTGTAATTAATTTTATAAATATCTCTTAACATTACCATTTTTATCAATTGATCATATATCAAATGTTTATAAACGATTATCTTATGCATTGAAATACATAGAAAATACAATAAATTAGTAATAACATGATACACTAACCTGTATATCCACAGCATGATAAACAAGTGTAAGACCGACTAGAATAAGTGTTGATGCACTAATCAATGATTTTATCAGTATCGAATAGATTGATGTCTATAAGAATAGAAGATTAGAAGATAGAAGAGAGAAAAATAACATAAAAGAAATTACATGTGAGATAATTAAACATGTAGATACATAGTGAATAATACTTAATTCAATTCATTTATTATGTTCATTACTCAGTTTAATGGATAAGAAAAAAAAAGTTTTGAAACGATGAGTTTTATTTTTGTTGTTGTTGTTATAGTTTTCGTTGTTTTTACACTTTAAATAATCAATGAAATTTTACTGATCAAATCAGAACTCAATTGACTCATAGAACTTAGGTGTCAAGTATATACAAGACATTTGTAAATGATCTTAGTAAGTGATATTCAAGGAATTCCAACGTTTCTCTTAGCAACCTAATTAGAGATTCTTAAGGGAAATAACCAAAAATCAAAATTATACATGAATTAATGTTATTAATGAAGAAAGTTGTAATGTTGCAATCATTTCTGAGAATATATGTAGCTCTGCGTTAGGTTCGTGGAAAGTGATGGTGGAGGGGGAGAGGGATAGACAATCTAAAGATTGACGTATTAAATCATGTAAATTTGAGTACGAGTTAATAGATATAGTGACAAGTATTGGTCAAAGGATGGATATATATTTTTTGGAATTGGCAATACGTTGAACTGTGTACTTAGACTAAATAATTCTAAAGGGAATAAATAAATAACTTCGGAATGCTTTGGAATTTTGAGTAGTAGATAATATTTGAATTCATTTTTGTAATCAATAGTTTCTGTGGTGTAGTTAACAGTACTTCATCTAGTTGGTTTATATTATTGAAATTTGCTTATATATGTAGTGCTTCGAATGGTAATCTTTGTTTATAAGAATCGATACCTTTTTGAAGGATTTTAGCTTAGTCGAAATTGATGTTGTGCCCTATTTCTGTTGAATGCAATGTGGTATTGTTAACTTACTTTCGAGTTTTCTTAGATCTTCAGAGGATTTAGAAAAAAACAAAGTATAATGTTCCTTCACTCTTATTATCAACTGTTATTACATTCATTACACTTGATCTCATAGATAGCTCGTTTATTCTTCTTTTGGTACTCCCTCCTTGATATTCACAAGTTCAGAGCCCAGTGTATTGTTTGTTTGGTAGAATACACAATTACTACATTTATTTGAAATTCTTCTAATCTGTTCGAATGTTTCATTTCAGTAAGGCACAACCATAGTGTCAAACTACTCTTTCGGTTGAGCCTTCAGTTTTTCTTTCTCATTACGCTTTTCATTAAGTATCTTTTTGACAAAGTTCTTAGGGTAGTTGTTCATGATTAGTGTGTAAAATATTAAGTTCAACTCAGTTTCATAGGTTTTCGTATCTATGACCAGTTTATAGGTCTTGTTTATCAGGTTCCCAACAACTTTTATATTCATTGGTTTGGCATGTAGGGATTTATAGTCTAAATATTTTCCATAATCTGTTGGCTTACAAGAAATGTTAATCCTAAGACAATTATCTTGTTTCCTTTCAACGAGACAGTTAAGAAAGGATAAGTTATAGTCGATAGTTTCGATTTCCGTTGTGATTCTGATGTTATGGGAAATACTGTTGATATTGTCAGTGGAATTTATTCTTAACTATTATTATGTGATTTTGATGTTCTGGGTATGATAAAAACACCTGAAATCTGTTACATTCACAACAAACTTGGAACTGAAGTTCTTAGTAAATATTTTATTGTATTGTAATAATATGAAGCATTAATAAATCAATCAATGCCTGTTACCCTCCTCTCTCTCCATGTGTAGCAAAGGCCACCAATCAGCATTATCCAACCAACTCTATCATGGGCTTTCCTTTACAGTTTGTTCCAAGTGTTGTTCATTCTTTTCATGCCTGTCTCCAATTCTCGAAATAATCTTCCTCAAATAATAGTCTATAAATACTTGTATCTTTTGAGTGATGCTTTTCGTAATTCTCCAAGTTTCAGCTCCATACAATAGAACTGTCTTCACATTTGTATTAAAAATTTTGACTTCGACGTTGGCTAACAGATGGTAGTTTGAGTTTTAGATGTTTTTTTAATTGCAGAAATGCTGCCCTTGTCTTGTTAATTCGTGCCTTTACATCTGCATCAGATTCTCCTTGTTTATAGACGATGCTATCTAGTTATGTAGAAGTTTTCACGGCTTCCAGAGTTTCTGTGTCAAGTGTAATCGGATTAGTGCTCATTGTTTTGTATCTGATGATGCTGATTTACAATGTGTGTATGTTGAGGCCTGCTGGTGCCTGCAGAGGCTACTGTTACAGTGTCCGTCTTAATGTGCATTTGTTGTAGTGTATGGGATAGAACAGCTAGATCATCTACAAATCCTAAGTCTTCTATTTACATCCATATTGTCCAACATATTCCTTGCTTGCCACCTGAAATCCCCTTACGATCACTGCTGGTCCCAAGCCCCGGCAAATGAGGAGAGTTGGGTGTGGGGTTATTAACCCCCATGCATTAAAAAAACAACCTTACTAAAAAACTAACAAGAACGAACCACTCCATATGAAGTATGGATTCAAGTATTTCATTCTATAAGAAATATGCACTATATACAAAATGAATGCTCAATGTAGAACTATTTTCTGGAGATTTGTATACAGTAATCAAAAGTTATTCTTATTGAAACTATAGTGATGTAAGTTGTAAAAATGTTACAAGAAGCTTTTCAGAACAGAACTTCAAGAATAATACATTACTTAGTGATAACATCACAAAGACAACTGATATTACTCACCAAAATGTCAAAGTTTACTACTTTTCATATGCATTGTACCCCTTTGTAAACTTGAAAAAAACAACAGCATGGACTATAGGTTGAGTAGAATAAATGAAATTCATTTTATCTCATCTAGTTCACAATATCTGTGGATGATGATGTAGTTATTAATCTGACTATTGTTTTCAATCATTCCTTTGTTTCGTCTTTAAATAGGTATGCTTGTTTGTAGAACTATTTATAGACATTTCTATAATTGAGACCTTAGAACTAACAATCTATAAATGACATATCAATATTCTAAATGTTACTATAAGTTTCTAATGAAACTTGATCTAGGGAGGGGGGGGACAGAGGATGTATTTTCATAGTTTCTAGAAAGTTCTAGAAGCACTTTTTGAGGGATTTCAACAGTAAGTGATTACCGTTGAACATGTTATTACATAATTCTCAAAAGTATAAATCACATAGTGTAGTTAACGAGTTACTATCAGAACCAATTGTATCTCTGATAAACAATTGTTAGTGAGGATAGATAGTGAGAGGAGTTATAACACCATAAGTATTTTGAATATGCCAAAGTCATATATGCCACAGTGATCTTAAAATAATGTTTCATTAGTAAGTGAAGCATGTTACCGTGTTTAGGAGGCGGGCAAATAAATAATATAGCTCAAAGTAATACAGGTGAAATTGATATGCATATTAAAATCTCTACCTTCGTTTGGAATACCACCATCTTTATCATAAAGTCCTCATTGTTAGCCATACTTAAACTTATTTATTAGTACCATATCTCTGAATTCAATCCTTGAACAGCTTGCAGTTACTAGCTGATAGGAGGGCTTTGTAGTAATAGTATGAAGCATCTAGTTTTCACTAATACCTAAGTGTTTTAACGAATATCACGTAACCAATAAACCAATCTTTACAAGATCTTTTTATCATTCTCTTTTACTCATCAAAAGATAATATTTCATCATAATGTTAGATAATTCATCAGTAGACTTTCATGTTCCTATCATAAATCAAGTAGGTGAATGGAGAGTGATTTACCTTCAAACCAATGGTCTGTAGATTTAACTTTATATTTATACAAAGATGAAGTAGTTAACTAGTACCTTTTTTAGTTTACACTTGTTGTCTAACTACAATCAATTCATGATGGAGACTAGAAAATTCAAAGATCTTTAGCATACTTCTAGATATTCAATACATATAAAAAATTAACCAAGTAATAAGATCTTCTATATAACATACTCTTAAATAAACTTTTGCCATAATCATTTCTAATTCAAATACCATTAATAATATACCCATTACAGCAAAAAATAATGAATAATCTGCTAATTTTCTACGTCTTTCATTAAATATTTTACGCCAATGTAATCGCCAACCAATTCCACGATTTGATGATTTATAATTCATTTGTGGTTGAACTGAACCTAATGGACCACCAGTACCATATAATGAACGTAGATCTTCAGCATTACGACGTATTTTTGCACGTATACCAATTGGTCGATTTTTATCATCATCATCATCATTTACTCTATCAATTATATTATTAATATCTAATAATGGTTCAGATTGAACAGATGATTTTTTACTATGTATTAATTGTGATTCATTATTATGCATTTTCATTAATTCTTCATTTTGATGTTGTTGTTGTTGTTGATGATGATGATGATGATGATGATGATGATAAAGTGTTGATTGTTCCATAGAATAGAATCTATCATTTTTTTGAGGTTGTTTATCATTTTGTTTAAATGTTCTTGGCATTGAATCCATTGAATGATAATAATGCTTATTGTATATTTTCAATTGATGTATATCTTCATGATTATCATCATCTTCATGATAAGATATAATTGGTGTGACAGCAATTTTGGCTGTATTCTTAATAATAGCTTGTTTAATACTTTGAGGTATTAATTGATTACTATTATTACTATAAGTATGTTTATTAGTAGTATGAAATTGAATTCTATCATGATCAATTTGATGTGTACTAGTACTACACACAGGACTACTAGTTTCATCAAACGAATAACATGTTTTCTTTAATTGAACACTATTTGGACGATGTATAGAATTAACTAGTGAATAAAACAAAAAGAGAGACAAAGATAAAAAGATGGTGATTATTATTGAATGGAAAAGCTAATGTTGATATGAGGCAAAGTATGTATTGATAAGTCTCTGTTAGAATAAGGGCATTCTGGGTAGAACTTTCAATATTTGGAATTAAAAAAAGGTACAGAATTGAAATGTCGGTTTAAACACCGACGATCAGTTGACGATTCTTAAATAATACAAAATACAGATACTATTGATTCCGTCGATTGAATACAATCTAAACATGTAACAGATACCCAAAGTACTAAGTTCCATTAAGTGTCCTAATAATATCTTAACTGAATCGAAGTGAAATATAGTGTTTAGTTTGAAGTTAGTTTATGCTAATTGGTGATATTAATTTATATATGAGTTCCAGAACAATTTTTTCAGAAAAAAACAACGTAATCACTATACTTCTATCTCAAACTCGTTTCGAAATAGATTTTTGGTTGTTTAGAGGGGGGGGGATATTTGTTGTCATCGATGGGCCTCAGTCATGTTCAGAATAGGTTGAATATATTAGTTAACCACTTTACAGTGACCAGTTTAATATTCATCAAGTCATTTATAATATTATTTAAATTCAACCTATCCAGTTTCAATATGACACTATGTAGTGATGAAAGGTTGTTTGAGGATAGTCGACCACGAATGCTTGGCCTAGTTTACATGCTGTTTGGTACTTGTTAGTAGAGCTCAAATGAAAGCTCTGAGAGTACTTATGCACCCCTACAGATTTAATCCTTCCTCAATTTTAGTTTCACGGTTCACGATGAAACTTTAAACTATTGAGGCGGTTTCGCAATATATTACTCAATCTCATTCATTACCGTTCATCGGTAACTTCCACATGTTGTGTGTAGCAGAACTTTAAAATAGCTTTAGAAATTACCACCTGACGTTAGGTAGTAAATGTACACAGGTGAAATAAATGAAGTAGCCCAGAAGTTTAAGTAGGTTGCTAGTAAGTTACATGTATAAAATTAAGTCTATTCTGTTATATAAAACGTTTTAACTATAAACTTTTTGATGAGTTGGTGAATGATTGAAAGTTATAAAACACTTCTCAGTTCTTTTGCTAAGGATTAGCCGTCAATGAATACTGATGAGAGATTATAAAGTAAATGCGAAATAATTTCTTATCAGTTTCGTTAGTTTTCAAAGGCTTTATTAAAGGCAAAGAAATGAACCGCATGTAGGTAAAAATAACGCTTTAGATCATAGTCATTATACGCAACCATAGCTGCTACGTAAATGTGATAGTTGGTGTTATATATTATGATGATCCATTAAAACAATATCGGCTGAGTTATTTAGTTCTTTAGATCGTATCAGAACAGGTAAGTCGATTGGAGAATAGTAGGTCTGAAAGCAAAAAATTAAAGATCTTTGAAAGAAATCATATTACTGATTGTACATGAATGTGATGAACGCAGTATGTTTCCTTTAGACAAACAACTTCTCTAATAATACTCCCCACCTACAGCAGAAAGAGAGAACTATAAAAGTCGGACCATTATAATATCATACTCAAAATGTCTTTAGTGTATGGAGCGTATGGTTAAGAAAACTAGAGGCCTTGTGCAGTGATCTGTTTAGTTCAATCATCAGGCTTCTAGGTTGTCAAAATCTGTATGTTGTTTCGTGAGAGTATAGTTTATAAAAATCAGAATAAAAACGACGTACTTGATGAGTCTTCTTTTAGAAATTCATATGATAAATAAATGATGGCTGGAGCTTAAGTATACACTTTATAATCGTAGACGTTTGTACAAATAATGCAAGATAACTTATAGTCTCAATACGATCAACTTACTCTTTTCGTGTGGAAAAGTTTAAAACCAGGTTTAAACTTATGGTTTACTAATCCAGATATGAATGCATTATATCTATTAACCTATTGTCCTACTATGCAAATATTGATTTATTTAAATAGATTCATTATTGTGCAGTGACCAGAATGAGGTTTGTTTAAGCCATTTAAGTGTGATAATATAGCTATCAATCTGAGTGATTCAATATTGCAGATACATTTCTATGGTTTGAGGGTGGTCAGCAATAAATCCTACTTCACGTAGATTTTATACTATTTGGTAAACATCACCAATACTACACGTCATTAATATTGATCGAAATTACGCTACCTGATGTATTTATTCCTCAAGTTAAATATTTAAGTTGGATTGTGACTGACAAGCGGAATCCAGGAAGCGCGTTTTGTCTCATTTGGGACTCATCGGCTGGATTGACTGTCTGGATGCAGTAGCCTAGTGGTGAACGCGGAGGTGTTTGGCACGAGGAGGACTGAGTTCGAATCCCGGTGTGAACATCAACATTGGGATGCAGGTACATCCAGCCGATGAGTCCCGAATAGGACGAAATGCGCTTTCTGAATCCTGCTTGCCAGTCACAATCCAACTTAAATATTTAACTTTTGTAATAAAGCTATATCGAGGCAATCCTCTCAGAGTGCACATATGGCAACAGAGACTGACCAGTTTCAGTCCATTACAAATCAACGGGAAAATACAAGCTTATCCGAATTATATATTTATTCCTCAGTTATCTCAGCCATCTTCCATTACACAACAGTGAGTAACTTACATTACTGGCTTCATTGAAACTTCATTGATAGAATACACTCAATACTATAAGAAGACAAATATTATTTTTCATTGATTACTCAATGTAAATATTGTAGTTCAACAGGAGTTTAGTATCATTTCAAATGATTCATTAGTAATAGTTTCATACTATAAAACTAGATTATATAGAATTGAATCAATCACAAAGTTCCTATTCTTTTTCAAGACTACATGTATCCATTCGTTGTGAAGTTATGCTCACCTATTAAATTCATTTATGTACAGTAAAATAAAGAATATTTACTTTTTCTGTATAATATTTAGTAAACATTTATTCATTCATCTTTATATCTATTAATAGAAGGTTTATTAAAAAGAAATAATCGTGCTATCAAAATTGAATTAAACAGTTAACTATCTCTACAAACTCCCCTAATTGTGATTAACATGAGCTCACTAGTGACTAGCTCCTTGAGGTAATTCCTGGAGTTCTAGTGTGAAGACGTGACCAGTAGAGTTCAACTGTGTCAGGTGTGAGGCAGTAACTCACCAATGGCATAGAGGAGGTCGCGCAATGTATCACGAATTGACTGAATTGGAAATATCAACCGTTGGGAGCCGACTCAATGGTCCAATGGTAAAGCGTTCGCCACGGGGCCAGAAGGTCCTGGGTTCGATCCCCGACGGGGTCGTGGATGCGCACTGCTGCGGAGTCCCATACTAGGACGAAACAGCTGTCCAGTGCTTCCAGGTGATCAATGGTTGTCTGATTCACATCAATTCGTGATATCGAAATTGAATCAGACAGTTAACTATCTCTACAAACTCCCCTAATTGTAAACAATCATATGTTTTAGTTGCTATGCCGTTTTATTTATTTTAAAGTATCCTCCTGATCATCATCAATGCCTGTTACTGCAAGTGGAGCATAAGTCGCCCACCAGCATTCACCAACCAACTCTGTCCTGGGCTTTCCTTGCCAGCTCTTCCCAAATGCTGTACATTCTTTTCATGCCTGTCTCCACTTCCCGACTCAATGTGTTCTTGGGGTTTCCTATTTTTCTTTTGGCCTTTAAGATTCCAAGTTGGTGCTTGTCTTGTGACACAGTTTGATGGTTTCCTCAATGTGTGTCCAATCCACCTCCAGCGTCTTTTCATAATTTCTTCCTCAACTGGAAGTTGATTAGTTTTCTGCCACAGAAGGTTGTTGTTGATTGTATCTGGCTAACGAATCCGAAGAATCTTACGCAGACAGTTATTTATAAATGCTTGTATCTTCTGAAGGATATTTTTCGTAGTTCTCCAAGTTTCAGCTCCATACAACAGAACTGTCTTCACATTTGTATTAAAAATGTTGACTTTAATATTGACTGACAGTTGGTTTGAGTTCCAGATGTTTTTCAGTTGTAGAAATGCTGCTCTTGCCTTACAAATCCTCACCTTCACATCCGAATCAAACCCTCTTTATTTGTCGATGATGCTGCCCAAATATGTAAAGGTTTCAACATCTTCCAGAATTTCTCCGTCAAATGTAATTGGGTTAGTATTTGTTATTTTGTATCTAAGGATCTTGCTTTACTTTTTGTGTATGTTGAAGCCTACTGCTACCAAGGCTGCTGCTATATTGTTCGTCTTCATCTGCATTTGATGTTGTTGTATGAGATAGAAGAACTAATTCTATCATCTGTAAAGTCTAAGTCATCTAGTTAAATCGATGTTGTCCATTGTATTTTGATTTAAAAGTACAAACTATTATAATTACTGTATTAATAATTATTATCATGTAATAATACTTAATATAAATTTAAAAATCAATTGATTACATAATTGATATATTGATTTTTATTTAATATAAACAGAACTAATATAAATTCTATTTATAGAATATTTAGTTAAATAATAAAGTTCTTATATCTGATTCATTAGAGTTATTCTTTTTTTCTTTTACTTCTTTTTCTTTTTCTTCTTTTTCTTTTTTTTCTTTTCGTTTATTTCTACTTTTATCTATACATGACATTTACAACTGTTATAATTATTAAACATTTAACGAGTATATTACATGTTTATCTTTGTTTGTTTATTTTGCTTTCTTAGTTAATGAAATCAAATGATTCTATTTGATATTAAATACATTTCATACATACTACATAAGTTGGATTGTGACTGGCAAGTGGAATCCAGGACTCACGTTTCGTTCTATTTAAGACTCATCGGCTGGATGTACCTGCATCCGAATGTTGATGTTCACACTGGGATTCGAACTCAGTCCGTTTCGTGTTGAACGCCACCGCGTTCACCACTAGACTACTGAGTCCAGACAGTCACACTTGTGCAACGGGCACATTGGTATTAGGAAGAACTTGTATATTCCCGTTGATTTGTTATAGACTGAAGTTGGTCAGTCATTGTTGCTATATGTGCATACTGAGCGGATTGCCTCGATATATATATATATATATATATATATATATATATATCGAGGCAATCCGCTCAGTATGCACATATAGCAACAATGACTGATCAACTGAGTTCGAATCCCAGTGTGAACATCAACATTGGGATGCAAGTACATCCAGCCCAATAGTCCCAAATAGGACGAAACGTGCATCCTGGATTCCACTTGCCAGTCACATTCCAACTAATATAATGCTTGTGAAAATTTTGCTATATCGAGGCAATCCGCTCAGGATGCACATATAACAACAATGACTGACGAGCTTCAGTCTATAACAAATCAACGGGAATATACAAGTTTATCCTAATTTCATACATACATTGTTCTATTTAATTATTTTCAAGAGAATAAGAATAACAACTATGTGTATAGAATAAAATGAATTCATTTCATTTTGTTGGTTTCTCATCAGCTACATGTAATCCAGAACATTATTTTATATAATTAATACTTGTAATAAAGTTTAATATACTTATGAGAATGCTTGAAGTTGATTGAAATCAGATTTATGAAGACATGTTAGATAAGTTAAGATAATTAAGATGTTGAGTGAAAATGCTGTAACCATATCTAGTCGATACAAAAAGAAAGTATTAGAAGGTAAAAATGGAGATCCGAGTTCATATGATTACATAATAAGATGAGGTTGAATATATTTGAAAATAATATGAATTAAAGCTCAGTGTTAGTAAACATAAAATATAATGTGATGACATAATTAAATAAATAAGTCTTCAATGGTACCCTACCAACATCAATCTGTGACGAATTCAGTCAAATAAAATAATTAATCTCCATAAAAATAACCATCCCAATTAAACTATAATAATGAACACATTAGTGACTAACTCCAGGATGTTCCTGAAGCTCTAGTGAAAAGTAGTGACTGGTGGAGTTCAGACTTGTTGGAGGTGAGACAGTTATCACCAATGACAATGGATGATCGTCGCGCTACATATCACAAACTGATGGATGTGGGAGTTCTACCATTGGATGCCAACCCAGTGGTGCAGATGGTTAGGCGTTTGCGTCAACCTAAAGCTCCTGGTGCGGAATCGTGGGCGCGCACTGCTGAGGAGTTCCACACTAGAACGAAACAGCTGTCCAGTGCTCCCTGGTTTTCAATGGTACCCTGCCAACATCAATCTGTGATATATTTAATCAAATAAATAACCAATCTTCACAAAAATAACCATTGCAATTGAAATAAGTTAAACTTAACAATCTAAAAACGATGACGTAATGAAAGAAGTTAAATGTGACCTGAAGTGTAAAAAAGTAACATTGAAGTATAAAACCAAATTTAGCGAAAGAATGATAACGATGAAAATAATAACACGTAAGTTAGATTACCACGGTAAAGAAAGGCTTATATCAGTGAACAAATACCTGATAAACCAAATGAAATCACAATCCAAAATAAGTCTGTTTTCATTTAACTCGATTTCGAAGATGATATTGTTGAAATAATTAGAAGAAGACTTAGCTCAGCATTAAAGAGAACTTATTATTCTGTAAAATTAGTTATATCGTACATAACAACATGTTCACTAATACAATCGAAAATCGACAGATATCCTTCTTATGTTGCTGCCAACTGTCTATATAAGTTTGCATGTACCTGTAAATGCAGTTACATTGGTCCGGACAGAAAGAACAGCCTATCTACGTTTTAATGAGCATGTTCCGAAAAATCTACGATTCACAGGAATTAAAACATTTAACAGTACAATTGCTAAATATTTGACTGACACAAGACACCAGATTAATATCACTTAATTCTTTAAAGTGTTCAACGGACAAAAAAACTTCAAATCTTTTAAAATATGCTGAAGCAATTGACATTTAACAATTAAAGCCAAGCTTGTGTGTCGAAAATGTAACAGTTATAAGCCTTTCTTTCCCTTGATAACCTAACTTTGCGTCATTACCTCATCGTTATTATTCTTTTTTTGGAAATATGAATTATTACGTAATTAGAATTTCTCTTCAGATCAGATTTAACGTTTTCATTATACCAACGTTTTTACATTGTTAAATTCAACTTATCTATATGATTATGTCATCGCATCACATTTTAAGTTTAACAACTCTAAGCTGAATTCATATCATTCTCAAGTGTTTCTGTTAGGGTTCTCGCGAATAAATTACACCTTGATACTCGCTAGCGAACGTATGACCAGTGACACAACAACCAGTAAGCTAAGCTGTTCGCAGCGCCCCAGCCCAGCTAACTAGAGACAGAAGTCCAAAGTCAGAAGAAGCTTATAATTTCACAGGCAGCCCAGCAAACGAACGAACAATCCCACATCTCATGCGTATATGTACAAAAAGAGAGAGTTCTTGAAATGTTACAAATAGCGTACTAAAATAAACAACGAACCAATAAAATTTATCGTCTCAATAAGTGGGTAACACGAACTGAAGGTGAAAAGAGAAATTTCTGGCGCGAAAATAAGAAATTTAAATTTGCACAAATAAATCACAAAAATAACAGGTTTATTAAGAGAATTCTGGGGATCTGACATCCCCAACAGTTTCTAACCATCTCTTAATTTTCTTCTAGTGTAATCGCTTAAACTTTAATCACTATTTTGTTCCCTGGTACCTTCTATTGCATTTGAAGAATATGATTACAACATTTTCCCTAATATATTAGTTATCTTTACATATGTAACATGATTATATAATTTTGATTTCAATTAAATCCAAACATTTTCATAAGTAGTATATAACAGTTGATAAGAAACTAACGAAATGAAATGAATTCATTTTATTCTATACACATAGTTATTGTTTTTACTCACTTGAAAATAATGAAAGGGAACAATATCTATGCAATTTCTAGACATCAAATTCATTTGTATAAAACCTTTAGAATTATTTGTTGATATTCCATTTACTAATCTAATATGGTACATAAGTTTACTTTTTACATATGACATAAAGTATAGCTAACTACATCTATGAATTCAGTAATATTCTTTTCTTTATTAAAACATTCTATTTATTATTGTGTTTGATATGATATAATTAATCAATTTCATATTGATATGATTAGTTGCCATTGTGTTCACTTCATCCATTGTTAGTCATTTATTATTAACTTCATGAATATATTGATACTTAGAATAACATTATTAAGTAAACATTATAGTTTCTCAATTTGATATCACGAATTCATTTGAATTAGACAAGAATTGATCACATGGAAACACTAGACAGGTGTTTTGGCCAAGAATGGAATGACTCAGTAGTGGGTATCCACGACCACATCAGCAATTGTACCCAAGCTATTCTGGCTTAGCGGTGAGCGCTTTATGATGAAACTATTCAGTTGGCACTCAATGGTTGGTATTTCCAATTCGATCAATTCGTAATACATTGGAGCTACCTCATCAGTCACTTTGGATGGGTAACTGCCTCACACCCGACACTATTGTACTCCCATTTTGATTCTTTCAATGATGCCCATTTAACGTATGAAATGTCTTTTATAACGTACTATTATTTGCGAAAAAAAATGTCTGTTCCAGTATCCCTAAGTGACCGTAAAGGTATTTAGAATCAAACACGTACATAACACGCTTATTCCTTCAGATATGGATTCATTTTAAAACCTACTAGTTGAGAATTTCACTGAAGTTAACATCTGCAATCTCACCAAGGATTGAACCCAGGATATTTGGTCTCGTGAAAATCATTTGAACTCCAGACTATTAAGTTGGTAACTAATGATTTCTATCACAGACTTTAATCAACTTGAGTATTCTCTGATAGTAGTGATATTTATTTCACTCCTAATATAGATGAAATCTCCTCAGAAGTAAATGACTGATCTTAATAGGTTGTTGTGAGCTAATACAAATACATCATTGTCTTCATGATCATGAATACGAAGAATCTAAACTTCGGCGTTTTACTAGAATTTCCTGAACAATCCCATATGATTTCTACTTTTAACATATACTAACATGGTAATAACTAAACTTTCGTAGTAACAGCAATCACCAATACTACAAAATTTATGCAGCACGTTAAAGCTGATCTGATAGATACATGCTTACATGAACTCATGTAGACGATACTAATCGGCAAAAACTCTGTTGGTCCTACATATTCAAAGGAGTATAATCTTAGTCCTTGAAGAACTAATATTTCTATGGGGATCAAACCTACATCACTCAACTTTACAAACTGATATTTTACTAATCGTTAATTTAATGGCTTGTTCTTTTCTATCAATGTAAGTGGAGTTGTTTTGATTACTGATATCCGCTGTATTGAGTGAAGCATACATTTCAGTTGTTTATACTTACCACAGATTGATAATAGTTAGTTACCACTGAAGACCAGGAACACTGAAATCCTCAACAGTGCTCACTTTCTATTTTGCTAGTTAATCGAAATCAAAGCCTTCAGATCTTACGGTGAATATTTACTTCCATCAGTTTGCGATAACATTAAACAATCAATCTATGTCGAATACAAACAACTAAACTAAATACTTATCTCCGTAAACCACATCAGTTCAAAGGATTATTTGTTCAAGTTTGAAATCCTTTCATTGAATTGGTGTTTCATTCACACCATACATGGATACTGTCAAAAACCAATTAAGTACTACTAATTGGTTATAGTATCCAAGTCTGTGACTTATCAGTGGTGGTGCACTTTCCTCCCCTCCCCACCTCCCGACGCATACAATTCTATTACAATAACAAATCCGAGAATCACTTTAAACAAGTGGATTAATAAACAATTCAAATATTTAAAAATAAATTTATAGTTAATCTTCATATATATATAACAGAACCTGACGATATGCTAGTTGAGGCACTCAAGTCAGATATCGGTGTATCAGCTAGGATACTTCACCTTTTATTCAGAAGGATCTGGGAGGAAGAACAAGTACCAGCAGACTGGAAAGAAGGACATCTTATCAAGATACCAAAGAAAAGAGATTTGAGCAAATGTGAGAACTACAGAGGCATCACGCTACCGTCGATACCAGGGAAAGTCTTTAACAGAGTATTGTTGAATAGAACGAAACATTAAGTGGGTGCTCAACTTCGAGATCAACAAGCTGGTTCCCGTAAGGATCGGTCGTGCACAGACCAAATCGCAACACTACGGAGCATCGTTGAACAATCAATTAAGTGGAACTCATCACTGTAAATCAACTTCATTGATTACGAGAAAGCGTTTGACAGTGTAGACAGGAAAACACTATAGAAACTTCTTAGACACTACGGCGTACCAGAGGAACTCGTCAACATCATCCGGAACTCTTATGACGAAACACAGTGCAAAATCGTGCATGGTGGACAGCTGACAAATGCATTCACAGTCAAGATCGGAGTCAGACAAGTCTGCCTACTCTCTCCTTTTCTCTTCCTTCTAATGGTTGACTGGATCATGAACACCTCCACATCTGAGGGGATGCATAGAATTCAATTGAGTCAGAAGGATCTGGGAGGAAGAACAAGTACCAGCAGACTGGAAAGAAGGACATCTTATCAAGATACCAAAGAAAAGAGATTTGAGCAAATGTGAGAACTACAGAGGCATCACGCTACCGTCGATACCAGGGAAAGTCTTTAACAGAGTATTGTTGAATAGAACGAAACATTAAGTGGGTGCTCAACTTCGAGATCAACAAGCTGGTTCCCGTAAGGATCGGTCGTGCACAGACCAAATCGCAACACTACGGAGCATCGTTGAACAATCAATTAAGTGGAACTCATCACTGTAAATCAACTTCATTGATTACGAGAAAGCGTTTGACAGTGTAGACAGGAAAACACTATAGAAACTTCTTAGACACTACGGCGTACCAGAGGAACTCGTCAACATCATCCGGAACTCTTATGACGAAACACAGTGCAAAATCGTGCATGGTGGACAGCTGACAAATGCATTCACAGTCAAGATCGGAGTCAGACAAGTCTGCCTACTCTCTCCTTTTCTCTTCCTTCTAATGGTTGACTGGATCATGAACACCTCCACATCTGAGGGGATGCATAGAATTCAATTGACAAATAGGATGCGACCCGATAATTTGGACTTCGCGGATGATCTAACTCAACTAACCCATACACACCGACAAATGCAAGCGAAAACAACCAACGTAACAGCAACCTCAGCATCAGTAGGCCTAAACATGTATAAGGGAAAGAGCAAGATCCTCAAACACAACACAGGAAGCACCAACCCAATTCAACTTGATGGAGAAACTCTGGAAGAAGTGAATGCTTTCACATATCTGGGGAGCATCATCGATGAACAAGGAGAGTCCGATGCAGATGTAAAGACAAGGATTGGCAAAGCATGGGCAGCATTCCTATAGTTGAAAAACATATGGGACTCAAAACAACTGTCAACCAACCTCAAAGTCAAATTCTTCAATTCGAACGTGAAGACAGTTCTGCTGTATGGAACTGAAACTTGGAGAATTACTGCAAACATCATCAGACGGATACAAGTATTTATAAACAACTGCCTACGAAAGATACTGAATGTGCGTTGACCGGAAACTATCAGCAACAACTTACTATGGGAGAGAACAAACCAACTTCCAGCCGAAGAGGAAATTAGGCAAAGATGTTGGAAATGGATAAGACATACATTGTGGAAACCATCAGACTGCATCACGAGACAAGCATTAACATGGAATCCTATTGGGAAACGGAAAAGAGGGAGGCCGAGGAACACACTTCGTCGAGAATCGGAAGCAGATATTAAAAGGATGAACAGCAACTGGAAACAGCTGGAAAGGATTACTCAGGAGAGAGTTAAATGGAGAATCCTGGTGAGCGGCCTATGCTCCTCAGTGAGAAGTAACGGGCTTAAGTAAGTAAGTAAGTAATATATATATATATATATATATATATATATATATATATATATATATATATTCATGTTCTATGAGTTTATACTACTATTAAAAGAATGCTAGTATATAAAGTAGTAAGTATATATTCAACTTACTTATATTTCTTTTAGTAGGAGTAAAAAGTGATGCACTAAACTCTCGTAATGTTGATAAATTCATTTTATTATTATTATTATTATTAGTAGTAGTAGTAGTATATTTATTTAATCCAAAATTATTCATTGTTAAATTATCTGAACACATCATTGTTGATTTATTATTAGTATGTTGAATACATTGTAAATTCATTGGTACAGTAGTATCAGATGTTAATGTTAATTTATCATAAGTAGATTTTTTTGTTTTATGCTTACCTGATGCCCATGCTAATGCTAATGCACCAATATGAGCTTCACGTTCTAAAAGATTATCAGTTTTTAATTCATCATCTTTTTCAAATGATGATTTTAAATTTTCACTAATATGATATTCATTTAAATGTTTATCATATTCATGTAAATTATTATTAATATTTGATGTTAATAATAGATTACTTTTATTATTTTCATCAGTAGTATAATTATCAATTGGTTGTATAGTTGAATATTCATTATATTTAATTACATCACTATGTTGTCTTGGATATAAACATCGAATTGTTGATTTACGACGAATAATTATAGCATTATCTGGTATAATAATACCATCATTTGAATGATGAAGCATTAAAGATGATTCATTATTATCATTATACTTAGATTGATTTGTAATATGTTCTGTAGCGGTACGTTTCAATTTACATGATGATTTCAATGTATATTCTTTAATTTCATCATTATCAATCGGATTATTTGGATTTATGTATTTATTCTTGAGAAATTTTGTTCGTCTAAATTGATTATTTGATAGAATAGATGCTTTTGATTGTTTTCTTACTTCAAATCGACGTAGTTCATTGTCGTATAAATCAAATTTATGTAATGTTGCATCATAATTACTATCAGATTGTAAATGATAAGATTGATCTTCAGTGAAACTTTTTGAAGATGAATATTCAGTAGATTCAATAGGTTGTAGTTCATGATTATGTGAAGAATTATCATTATGCAATCGGTTTATGACAGGTTTTGTTAAATTACATGATTGTTCATTAATTTGTCTATTATTATTATTATTATTACTATTAACACTACTATGCTTATTAATGTTATTAGTAGTATCAACATTTTCAGTACTTGAAAGAACTGAATACCAACTTCCACTTGTGGAATGCTTAAAATCATCGATATTTTCAAGGAATTTCGATGAATCAACAGATTGAAATATTTCAAAACTATCAGTTTCATCACTTGGTTGATTATGTAATAGATAGGAAAAACGTTTAAAACCTCGTAAATCATAATCATCAAGTATATTATATGGAGGTTTACGAGTTTGATTTAGATTTTCCACTTTGTTTTCAAGAACTTGTTGTTGCAATCCTTCTTTTTTTTCTTTTCTATCTTCATCATCATCTTTTTCTTCTTCTTCTTCATTGAGCTTTTTTATTTTTTCATCCATTCTAAATAATGTTGAAGTTGAATGATGCTTATTCGTTGTTGATGTTGATAGATTCTATTGAATTGTAAGTCAACATTTTGACAATTCATTGATTCTGTACAGAAGGAAATAATGCATTAGAGACTATTTTCAACATTAAAATAAGTCAATTTGGATGGTTATTTTTGTGAAGATTGGTTAGTTTGATGGAAGTGGGAATTCTACCATTGGATGCCAACCCAGTAGTGCAGATGGTTAGGCGTTCGCTGTCAACCCGAAGCCCCTGGTGCGGAATCGTGGGTGCGCACTGCTGAAGAGTTCCACACTAGGACGAAACAGCTGTCCAGTGCTCCTTGGTTTTTAATAGTACCCTGCTAACATCAATCTGTGATATATTCTATCAAATTTCAATGTGTTAATTAGTAAGAGTTAGTTGGAAAATAGGTTTCTTGCTTGTTGGTGGCTAAATATCTTTAGAGAAATGATTTTCCTCTCTTCTCCCCACTCGTTTCTGGGAAATCTCCACTGTTATAACTTTGTGTATGTTTGGTTATTATAGAGGGTTGTGAAGATTAACATAAATTACAATTTCAAATGATAGAACTTTTGAAAACCATAAAAAAGTAGACAGCTGTTTCATTAAGGTGTAGAATGCTCTGAATTGACGAGCGTTATAAATCACTGGGTGTCAACTCAGTAGTTTGAATGTTAATGGCTTGTTATAAGGCCACTGATTTGTTATTGCGTAGAACCCAGATTAACAACTGATCAACAATCAGTTAATTGTTTACTTGAATCTAACTCTAGGAAGATAAATATTCAATTTTAGTTAATTGAATTAATCACCGACTTGTGTTCATAGGGTACCACTAAATATCTGTTTCGTCTTGGTATGCGACTCCTCAGCTTTGCACACCCTAGTTCCCACTCCAGAAGATTCAGTTTGGTAAACTTCTAACCCACTGCACCAGTAGGCCGGCATCCAATGATAGAATTCCCGCTTCTACTAATTTATGATATAGTGGATGCAGAGGATTAGGCCATCGCCAATCTGAAGCCCGTGTGGTGGAATCTAGGGTGCTTACTACTGGGGAACCTCATACCAAGAAGAAACAGATGTTTAGTGCTCCCTGGTTTTCAATCATACTCTACCAACATCACTGTGTGATGTATCCAATCAACTGGAACTTATTTTCAATCTCCACAAACCACCTCAATTCTAATACCTAGTTTAGTGAAATGATAATAAACATTAACAATTCAGGTACATGATATTGCTATTGTTAAATCCGCCATAGAATTCAGTGACGTTCAAGGCGACATCATAAGCATTTACTTTATTCTGAAGTGAGTATTTCACTTCTTTAACTAGCACTATATCGCTTCATAGTGAAGGTTTTTCCTTTGCTGAAATTTCGTAGAAATTATAAAAATGTCGGAAAATTTCTCTATGTATGACATTTAGATTAGTCAACAGTCAACAGGTATATCTATATTGGTTTATTCTGTCTATTAATACCAAAATTATCAGACAGTAGTTAACTGAATAAGTGATTGTATTGTACGAAGACAAAGATCAACATCATCATAACCAAAAGGTTAACTTTTATATGAGGTAGGCACAGATGATGTTATCTGAAATGACTGTTTTTTATTATGTACCTAGCAATCATATGAGTAATTAGCTACTCATTTAGGGTTAGATTTTAATGAAGGTATGACATTTGAGTTGTTGGTATTTCTTCAGTTAAGCTGAAGAAGTTATTAGCAAGGTCAAAGAAAAAGGGAAAGACCCAGGAACACATTGCGTCGGGAATTAGGGACAGACATGAAGAGAATGAAGTGGACTTGGGAAGAGCTGGAAAGGGAAGCCCAGGATAGAGTTAGTTGGAGAATGCTGGTGGACGGCCTATGCTCTACATGGGATAATAGGCATTGACTGATTGACTGATATATTTACATTCGCACATAGCCAAGAATACTCTGAAGAATAATTAGTCTTTGTGTAAATGTTCATCTGAATATCTATTAATGATGGCATGTATATTAATGCAAAACACTTCAATACTTCCTGATGATATCAAGTTCTGTGGTATGGTTGGTATGATTACAGAGCAATGTTGTTGTTTCAAGCAACAATTTCAGTGCTTACTTCATATAGAAGTAAGAATATCAACTCTTTCAATGAACATTTAGTTAATATGTTGCCTACTCACATTACTTTGTTTACAATGGTTTTGTTTAATTGACTTCTAATTACGTAGTTGACTGACCTCTTTACAATCGGTTGGAAAACCTTCGTCTATGTTGATTAATCAGTTAATTGTTAATTAGTCTAAATACCAAGTTTATTTGATATTATTGAGATATATCTGATCTAGAATTTGGATCTAGAATTTTCAATCAACTAAAGTTTCTCAAATTAATTGAAACCGACTTTTCACCGATCATTCATTAAAGTTATGAATCAATTCATTTTCAGTCATTTTCTTTTCCAATTTATTTAGTGAATATGAAAATGTAACTTCAGCATCAAAACTTCCATTTCAAAGTAGTTGCATCTTATTTAGAAACATGCTTAGTGTAAAACAAATGGACAAGCCGGTTGGAAGATTCAATTGTAAACTACACTTTTCTTTTATTCAATACTTATTTACTGAATGATGAAACGACTCCTAGAAATATAATCTGTATTGAATAATCCATAATGAATTGTATATCACTAATTATCTGTTAGTTCGAGAATGCTGGTCGGCGGCCTATATTCCACTTGGGCTAATAGGCATTAACTGACTGATTGATTGATTGATTGATTGAATTATCTGCATGTGTTTCTCTTAGTCCTAATAAAAATGTCTAACAGAAAGGGAGTCGACACGCTAGTGATCATCTTCATATAAAATTATCAGCTGTTAGTACAACGATTAAGACAACATCAACCAATGTTGTTACTTTAAGTATTGCTACAGTTGTAGGTAAAATTAACAACATTCAACCCCTTCTCCTTACAAACTGTTGGGTTTGCAGGCACATCGATCTCTATAGTTCGAATTCATTAATCTCAAATTCTTTACTTATCCGAACACATTTTTAGAACTGGCTAGCGTTTAAGCATTATGCTTTATTTCTTTCATCGATGTTGAGAGCCATGCGATGACTTCTCACGGCCCCCCTTACTTGAGTAGTGGTTTCCGTGGTCCTATGCTATTTTACAAAATTCTCTTTTGTCATCGGCTTTTCACTCAGAAGGAATTCTTTCGATCCTCTTAATTCTATCCTGACTTCTTAACTTCCAGTCATTGTTACTGTTGCACATTTGTGAAGGCTTGTTTTTGTCAATACTTTCATCATAATGTTTTATCGCTGTAGCTATAGCTATGTCTTATTGTCCTTTGGAAGTTGGAAGTACTTTGCCATATTTCAACTATAGTGACCACTGCTTTGTTATACCTTGAACTGACATACGATGTGCTAGCAGTATAATTTGCGGTTCTGTCGCATAGTTACCTCTTGTCGCCATACACCACTCCTTTAACGTGTGACTATTGCCTTCTGTTAACTTACTAGTCTGTGGATGAGACGGTGGTGTTGTAGATTACAGTACTACTACTACTACTACTACTACTACTACTACTACTACTACTACTACTATTATTATTATTATTATTATTATTATTATTATTATTATTATTATTCAATCTACTAAAAATGTATCAGATGTTTCGTTCATATTTCTACAAATATAACCAGCAAGAACCAATAAATCAGTATCAATACCCATTGTGAAATGAATGGTAACACATGTGAAAAGAAGACGGAAACTTCGTGTAAACCTTAAGACTACATCCTATTACTACATGGAAATGATATATGTATGTGTCATAGAAGTGTAATTTTCATATTAAATCTATACAGGACTGCCTGCGAAAAAAATAACTTTTAGTCTATAATTCTATATGATATAAGTGAAATTTTAAATGTAAATGTATGTACATGAAAGGGAAACTGGTTACCTACAGTTTGTTGTTACGAATCTGCAAGGTTGTTTGTAACTGGCTGGAGACAAAGTTTCACCTGGGTTTCTTACTAATTGGAGGATTTATTTAAGATTAATTACCGTTACTACTGAGCTGTTTTGAAAGCGGCTGATTCCCAGTGAAGACTGAGATAGTTACATGGATTGATGAAGAGTAATGATGCTGGTCGAATTCCGTTAATCAAGTCGACTTCAGAATAACTCATTGGTAACGGTTGATGACCGTCAGTCAGGATGATTCAGAAATGAATCCATCAGGGATTAACAACTCTTCGATGACTCCAAATTACTGTTAAATTACACGTAACCTGGATAAAACATTGCTTTCTTTGTACTGATTATTCTCCATAACCACCTCTGATCCCAACGTAGTACACTCAATATCAAGTCAGTTAGACTGGTGGTCTTATCAAGAGTCATATTTATTGTTATCAAGTCACTATAAGGTTGCGCTTAAGAGCGTCTAAATCACAAACCTTAACGAAGCTATTGTAAAACACAGATCGAAGATTTTTATTACTTATACAAATCAATAAGTTATAATGAACAGCTTACAAAGATCATCATGATAATTAGTTTAGTTTAAGACATAAAGTTCTGGAGATGCTAATTGTTTCAAGTATCATCATTGTAAATCTATTTGAATTATTGTAGAAAATCTCTGTTGGTTCATGTTGCACAGTTATTCATAGATTCTTAGATAAATAGATTAACAGAATTATATTAAGTGTTAGAATAGTCAGAAAGTGTTTGATATCACTTATATTTCTAGTTCACAATAGAACTGTATCAAAACAATGTTTAATTTCAAATGTGTTATGACGTGAAGAAAGAGAAAGGAGGTAGGGTTTTGGTTGGTTGTATCGAACGCCAATGAGATGTGCCTGGTTGATAATCCGCGACTGACCGCCCAGGCCGACAATAGAGGAACTAGAATTGAGAACCGGAAAATGGAGAGAGCCAGATCGAGATCCGAGATCATATTATATTTTAATCAAGCCTTTATATATACATAAAACTAGACCACACAGTGAACCGATCACAAATCTAATATTAATACAGAACTAAGGTAAAAGTGGCAGTGAATGGGGACAGGTTGTACACAATTAAGTAACCGTAGTTCATAGTAATAAACAATATACTAAGAGTAAATATACTAAACAAGAGAACCGGGCGAGGGGAACGTAACAATCATAGAAATGAAATGATCACACTGTCCATAGTTATGATAAATGAAATAATGTTCTAAAACACAGTTCTTAAAGATAGTCAGTCTTCGTTAGGTGCCCGGCATAACAAAATGTAACTAAAAATATGCAAAATATACTTATGTGTTCACTAAATGTAACATACTAAGTAGTCTTAGATAGAGTACAGTAAAAGAAAGATCAATTACAGCATTAAAATGATTACGTAATAATTCTTAAATAACCAATGACAAACATTCCGTCAATGTCAATAGTTGGCACTAATGAATACCACAATGAGTACTATAGACAACATATTATAGTTACAATTAGTATTTAGGTTAAAGAGTAAACATTTTAGTTAAATTAAGTTTTTAATAAAGAGAATATGATTATGTAATCGGTTTTAAGGTAAAAAAGAAAAATAAAAGGTTTTGTAATAAGAATTAATCTTAACATGAGTACATGAAAACGTGGATACTAGATTGCATAATGTAAACGAAAAGCATTATTTAAAGTATTGAGTAAAATCTATGAGAAACCCCGCAACTTTACAACACTTTGTTTAACTTATTCCATGTTACAGTATTTTTACCCAATCAGGCAATACATTTCACCCAGTTTTACAACATTGATGAAAGTAATTGATGAAATGTAATGAGAACCTAAAGCTAGAAATAGTTTTAATTCTAGAAGTTAGTAGTTTAGCTTAAGCTCTAATTGTATTGTTCAACTAGACTGCAGTTGTACTTTAAGACTGTGATGTAATGCCAGAATAAGTATTTAGAGTTGTAAATTTGTTATGATGTAAAGATTTATACGAAAAAAAATGGGGTAATAACCTTGTTCTTTTAGAAAATATTATTTACAAATAGTTGTAGTTAGTGAAATAAGGCTTATTCAATTATGTTTTTGTCATTGAAATGTAATTTTTAGTGGGAACTTGTTATGTTCTGTGTTCGAATTGATTGTGACGTATAGAAGGAAAATAATCCTATCCTGAACGGTCGGCTTGATACCAGTTAGCTTAAATGAAATAAAGTCAGAACACAAGAACTTAATTCAACAGCCCATAGATTTTTTTTTTAGTATATTTCAGTCGCTGTTTCATGTATATGCATGATCAGATTACGTAATAGACCAGTCGGAATTATAATAATATCATCACACAAGGATGACATTTAAAATAGAAAAGCGGAGTAAACGATCAACAAATAATTGGTTGTAATTTGTGCATGGAAAACGCTACAACAACAATTTATGATTAAAGTAAAACCTGGAAACTATGACAATACAAAGATGACAATAGTAAGAGAGTAGTAAATAGTCGTGCAAATCGTAAACATACATAAAATCTTCATAAGATAGCTTCGAAATTTTTACCTCTTCGATTAATCGTTTCTCACAATAGAAACATATATATTATGGTTGATGTTTGGAACAATTGTGGTTTGCATCTATGGATAAATCATTGTCTCTAAGTAAAGATATTTGCGATCAGAGGGTCGGGGTGTAAACCAGGTGTGGAGGCATTTTGTAAGAAGTCTTTATCTTCGAAGTATGATGTGACAGATCTCTTAGTTACAGTGATATATTTCTTTATTATTGTTTCTGTGGTATAACTGTGAAAACGTCACTAAAATAACTTTGATTCATTTATTTATCATGTAAAATATTTATATTCCATTTTTTGTAATGGTTTTTTTATTCTTGATAAACTGTTCATTTAGAAATACTGTCTTCTGACTAACTTAAAGTGAATGTTTCATTCGTAAATTAAACTCTGAGTATTTCGTATTTGTTCATTCCTATACTGTACTCTAACTGTGGATTCAGTCAATTTCGATTTCATTTCTACTAAATAAATATTACATATTAGAATGTAGTTTTGTATTAAAGCTTTCATCTTAACCATTGTTTCGATTATAATTGTCATGTTATCTAACGTACTGGATTGTTCTACATTGTGCTTGTTTATTACTACAGATTGTTGTGAATAACTGAAAACAATCAAAGCAAAATCTCTAATGATCATCATCATCAGCAGCAGCAGCAGCAACGTAGAACCGGGCACAAACGCCTGTAGGTTCAAGTTGCCATACCACAATAGCACTACGAGAATATTGAGGTAACGTATAGACAGAATACAAGAAAGAAGAGTAAGTAAAGATGTCCAGAAAATAACAATAGAATTTAAGATCTAGATGAGGTTAAAGAGTGAATACACTTGCGCCACTGTGACCGGTTCTGAGCCATATCACCTAGTGTCTCCAGGCATTTGTTGCGATCATCACGCGGACCCCAACCAGGTAGTCTACATCTACCTACATGGCTAAGACCAGTAGTCAAGGTCTTCATGGACTGAAAAATCTCTAATGGAATCTAACAACTAAGGTTGTACCAACGTCACCTGAACCCCATTATTGCATTTAATGTCCAGTGGATTCTTTCAGTTTAGCAGGTACGGTTTGTATTGTACATTACAGTGTAATCATTCATTAAATAGTCAATTTCAATCATTCAAAGTTATTCATAATTAACTGAATATGCTAGGTGTAACCAAGGCAAAATTGTTGAATAGAAAATGATGTGTATATCATGATGATTTCAACTTGAAATAATGATCTGCAATAACAATGATGTAACATTCAATCATTAAATGAAAGAAAAACATTGGATAAAACACACCGAAAAAAAATATTGAAAACGTTTCAGAAGACGATCACCTTTAAAAAAAACAGTACCTACCACTCAAATAACGTTCATATGGATTTGTCATGGTAATCAAATCATTTAAATGACGTAATCAAATACATTTTATTGAATATAATGAATTTGAAGTTTAGTAAGCATCATTTAGATAGTTGTAAAGCTGTCATTCACCTTCGCACCCACCCCTTTCGTGTTTATCTCTGGATTAGAATATTTTTCTACCGGTTAACATTATTTATGGTCAGTGAAATCAACTAGAAAATTGTGCGTACATTCTTGATGATCAATTGATGAGATTACCTCTTTCTTATATACTGCCATGTTACTTGTTATACATTAAAGTTCTACATTCATTCATGTGTATAATGCGAAAGAGTATTTCATTTGAAACAATCTTGAATTATATAGAAAATTGTATGTAAAATGAATCAATCATTAGAAAATATAAAAATAAGGAGATGTTGCCATGGTGGTGATGGTGGTGAGTGGGGTGGGGTGGGGGGTTATTTACAATTGATATTAGTTAAATAACCATTGAAAACTAGATAAAACTGTATATACTAGATTGTTGTTTTGTTCATGTATGGAACCACTTAGTGACAATCGCCCTACTGGAGACTCACATATCTTACAATGACTAATTTAACTTTTAAACTACTGATTTAACAAATAAACGACTACATTTTTAACTTTAGTCAATTTATGTTGAACTCCACTGACTAGATTTTTTTTTACTTGAACACCGAGAATTACATTTCAAAGTTATTCAGTGGTAAGTAGTATGTTGAGGGAGCAATAAATCAGTTACTTATTAATGGCATTGAATGCTATACAAATATCTTAAGTTGTCTATAGTAAGAATGTAAAATATATTAGGATAAATTTGGGATGCAGGTGCATCCAGCCGATGAATCCCAAATAGGACGAAACGCGCGTCTTGGATTCCACTTGCCAGTCACAATCCAACTTATATAATGTAAAATATAGTTTACCAACTGAATGGTTTACATATTTAAACACTCATACTGTAGTAGTCAGTGTGCATAACGCAGTAGCATCTCCTACCATAAAGAACAGTTGTCAAATATTTGCTAGATTTCTGTGGTTATATGACTATCAAAATAGTCTTTAACAAAAGACTGGAGAGTACAGTATTGTATATCTCTGAGGGAATTGCTGTTAAATATGTAATTTCTTTAAAGATCATCTTCAGGGTGAAGTGTTTAGGGAGCACCCTTATTTAAATCGCCTTGCAGTCTGCTGGTGCAAAAGCATGATTAGAGACGGCTGAGTTAGAGGTAATACTGACGTTTTGATTAGAACTGGCCTATAGGATGTGCTCCTATAATCTAGATGATATGACTATCTAGACATTGATTAGTTAGACCGGAGCCACTGTGACTAAGATTGTCCAGAGATAGTGAGTGAAAGAACAAAACACCAACAAATAGGAAAAAGTATCAAGTTGGTTAATGAGTATGAACAAACGGTTTTGTATAACACACTATTATTCAACTAGTAATATGAGATATAAAATGCACTTAAGACTGAACTGATATTTTAGGAGAGAAAGTTTTAAAAGAAAACTGGATAATAGGTCTACTACAATTACTAGGAAAGGAAAATATACATGACAATAAATAATAAGTCGATGTAATGCCTACAAATTAAACAATGCTAATGCCATAGTTACTAAATGCGTAGCAGATGCAGCTTAGTGGAAAGAGAATGGAGAATAAACTTTATAGGTTGTGATTCCCGATTCTTTGTTCCATTATACAACTTATAATATATAAAGTCATAAAATGTGATATAATTATGTCAAAAGTAAAACATAGATATAATCAATAACAGTAGTACCTCAATAGTCTACCGGTAGTATGTTACCTATGATATCTAAAGGTTCTAGGCTAAATCTCTGATCACATCTTAAATGATGTTATGGTGTGAAGAAAAGAAGAGAGGGAGGGGTTTTGATTGGTGGATGCGAATGCCAATCAGATGTGCCTAGTTGGTAATATGCAACTGACCTAAGCCCACTCACCCTCCAGGCCGAAAATAGGAGAACCAGGATCAGGAACCGGAAGACAGAGAAAGCCGAGAGAACCTAGATCCGAGATCTGAGAACGTACTATATTTTAATCATTCCTTTATATATACATAAAACCAGACCACACAGTGAACCATTCACAAATCTAACATTGATAGGATACAAAAGAAGGAGTGGCAGTGAATGGGTACAACTTGTGCACAACTAAGTAACAGTAGGTCATAGTGATAAAAAATATACTAAGAGCAAATGTACAAAACGGGAGAACTTGGCAAGGGGAACATAACAGTCATAGAAATGAAATGATTACACTGTCTATAGTTATGATAAATGAAATAATGTTCTAAAACACAGTTCTCAAAGATAGTCAATCTTCGTTAGGTACCCGGCATATCAAATGTACAACAACAAGTGTTAGCTAACTTTTCAATGACTATCTACTTATAGTTAGTTAATGATATAAATTACCTTTAAATGATTAGTTTATTGTTGAATTTAAGATACCACAAGAACTTTTGTTCTATAATTGACGTTACATAACAGCATTTATAATCTTCTTAAAGTTCATCATTACAACTAACTAAAATTCAGTTAATTGGATGAATATATTTCCTATTTCTTTAGATTTACTAATAGTTTGCACTAGTCAGGAAGGTGTATTGTTAATCTTGAAAGAAACGGTACTCTCCTGTCATATTCTAAATCAAGTTACTTTGATAATAGACTGAGATACATAAGTCCTTGATTAGTTCATACACCTTATCAAGTTAAAGGTACACATTTGTTTTATTTTCCAAATTTATACAACAACAAAAATCAGTGCTAGAATGCTTTCGAGGTGAATATTTGAAAGTACTATCAATATTATTATTATTACTACCGGTACTATTACTACTACTAGCTATAACCGATACAACAAACTTGATTATTGCATGGTGTTCTGATTTAAGGTAGAATTCACTGACAAAATTTAGTGGATTCTTAAAATATCCACTACTAATTGAATGTGTAACGGTAAATAATCCTCAAAACAAATAGTTGCATAAGCTCTTGACATTGATGCCGACAATGTTTGTTTTAGCGGACGCGACTAGTTGAAGGCGCTCGGTCACGTATCACTACCAGATCACGAGACAACGCACCGTGGGTACCAACCATTGCTCTCTCTAGTTTGCCAGCCTAGACGTTGCTATCCGATTGATGCTCTGTTTACGAGCAAATATAACTTTTCTTCCATTCCTAATTGTCTTTTGATTTATTCTCATTCATAAGAGTGGGTTCAATCGTTAGAAGTTGCTCTGGTTATACGACAAACTTAACTTGGTTATTTACCGTGTGCAAGTGACATTATTAGTCAATCACTGACCAACTAGAAAATCTGAAGATGGCCATTTGGAAATCAGGTATTCTAAGACATATGTTTACTAATAACAAAACATTAAACTGACATCTGTAACTACTTCGTAAAAATGAAAACTGTCAAGTTAACTAAACTAATTTGTTATAACTGAGCTGAGAGTGAAGCCTCCGAACACCATCTAAGTCTCTTCAGGTTATTTATAAAATACGGATGTTAATGTTGAAATAATCATCATCATCATCATGTAACTTGTAAAACGTAAACGACAATTGAAATCAACACCAACATTATTAATCAAATATATACGCATAGGTATTTCTGTATATGGGTGATATAGGAGATGGGGTGGTTGCAAAATACGATTAGACAAAGGCTGAATCCTACTTAAAATGTAACCGAATAGGTAAGAGATTACAAAATGGGGTGATTGATAATCAAAATTCGTCAAATAGTAACAATAAGAATAATAGAAAGAATTATAATCAATTCATTTGATCGGTCTTAAAATGTTGCCAAGTCAATAAAATTAGGAAAGAAGATTGAGTGATATTCAAATTTATTTTGTGTATCTTGATTAATAATAATAATAATAATAATAATAATAATAATAGTAATAATAATAAATATGCATATATGTGAACAAAGAGACTAGTATTTGGATAGGGTAGACTTAAATTATACAAATACACATAAAGGGGGGAAAGATACATATGCATTGCTAAAGTTAAATCGTCGTATGATTAAAGTGGAGAATGGTTTAATAGATCTTGCATGGGCCATGGTATGAGAAGGGGTTGAACGTACTTCTTCTGTATGCATAGTTCTGGCCTCTTGGTTCGTATAGCTATTGCTTCTGCCGTTTTAAGGACTTTGAGTCTAACCGATTGATTGTAAGGATATTGTAAGGATTCAAGACACTGATTGGTCACTGTGTAGCGATGTTCTTTAAGTTCAATATAGTGCTGAATAAAATCTGTCGACTAAGTTGTAATGTTGCCATTAGTCTAAGTAACTTAACATCGCTAATACTATAGAGAGAAGAAAGACGGATTAACCTTAAACCGCCTTTCACAGAATAATTGGAAGTGTAGTTCGTTCTGTTAGGATTAATGATTTTAATGGTTAACATTACTTCAAAATATAAAGTCAAAGTATGAGACTTCTAAGAATTTCTCAGGCACCACACTCTTATGGATAGTATTTAAACCTTAATAATGATTCACATAATAGAAATGGGTTAATTTATAACAGGAAAACAACTTTAGTAGTGTATATTCGTTAGTGGTTGTCGCCAGTTAAGTAGCAGCAAATATCAGGCAGCAGTGAACAGCTTTGCCATCCTACTACTGGACTCCTGAGTACCTTCGATCCAGCCAGGAAATTTAACCTTGGGTCTTGAGGTCTCATGCAATTCCATAATTAAAAGCCAGCCCAGTGGTACAGACGCTTAAGCATTCGCACTGTGACCTAAAGACTATGTATTCAATTTCCTAGTAGAAAGGAGGGTACGTAGTGTTTTAAAGTCCAGCTACCCCCTAGTTTTCATTAGCATCCTACCAATCACTATCTGTTACAAATTCAAACAATTAAACTTATTACCTATCTCTACAATACCATCTCAATACATGAGTAACAACTTAGTGTAAAACTTACTTTCATAGTAATTTTATTCTTAAATTTTATAAATGAAACATTTATCAATCAATTCATATCATCAACTACCTATTTAACAAGATCTGTTTACATATTATTTAATTTTAAAGGATAAATGAATTTCATTATTATTACCCAATTCATCAATACCAACATCAACATCATCCTCTTTTTGATCATTATCACTTAATTCATCCTCAACATCACCATCCTCCTCCTCCTTCTCCTCCTCCTCATCATCATCATCATTAACCAAATCACTATTGTCGTCTAAATCATCATAATCATAACCATCGTCATCTTCTTCTTCATCTAATCATTTACTTGTGCATGATGAATTCCTGTTTTGGAAAATTATTGTCAATATGAATGAAATAGTTTCCATGTTCTATCTCATTTATTTACAATTTTCAATGTAGAACATTAATTTTAATGAAAGAAAGAAAAGAAAAAAACAACTGAAAAACAAAGCGTCGTTAATGATTTTGTTTATTTTTTTCGCTTCTATAGAAATATTGTCTTCTCTATGTTATTGTTGTTGTTGCTGTTGTTGTTGTCGCTGTTTATCTTTTAATATTTACTCATTGTCAATTTGAATTGAATTTCATGCAATACCAAAAAAAAAACAGAACAAATAAATCATTATTTGAAATAAATAAACAATTGATTTTTTTTTTGATTGAATATGTCACAGATTGATGTTGGTAGGGTACCATTGAAAACCAGAGAGGACTGGATAGCTGTTTCATTCTAGTGTGGAATTCCTCAGGAGTGCGTAACCCAGATTCCAAACCAGGGGCTTCAGGTTGACGCGAATTAATTTTTTTTCTCTTTATTATTTTTTCAACAACAATTTATTGTTACTATTCATATCTCAATTTATACAATATTGTTGATTTATAGTAGTATACAACTGATTCAATAGAAATGTGCTTATCAGAAGTGATAGATAATCTTTGCAATATTTCAATGTGTAGAAATTAAAATTTTTGATGTTTTACGGTTTAGTGTAAGTTACTTCTTTAGAGATAAAAAATAAAACAAGAATAACTGAATTGAATTAAGATAAGATTACATAATACAATGAAACAAATCAAAATGTTAATCTGATTATGTCATGTTGAATCATTTGGATTAAGGTGATTTGAAGTGACATATGCCTGTATATGTTAGTGTAATGTGAAAGGAAATTATGTGAGATGACGATAAAATTGTATGCATGTTAACATGAATGAAATTTGATGTACTTTAATTGTGGTTGGTTGGATAGAAAGTCCATGTCTTCCGTTTTGTTAAGTGCAGTTGGATTTAATAAAATGTGAAGCACTTCAATTATTCATCTTTCCTTATAATTGGTAAAACCTTCTTGAATAATTTTGATATTTGTTATATCGATTTTGTGTTTGTGATAGATAGCATGTACTCATATTGCTGATTTAATTTGTAATTTTTCTAGTTCCACAAGAGGTCGTCTAGTGAAGCTTTCATGTTATTTGGCAAGAGTTTTGATTGCTCGAGAAGACTTTCTAATATAGAAGGCATCATAGTCGACACAACGTAGCCTGTAGACGCAATTCTATGTTGAGATGAAAATGATTTTGTCTTTTATTTTAACTGATTCACGTGGAAGAGTGTTGGTAGTCTTGTAGAATGCTTGAATTCTATGTTGTTTTAAAATCTTTCACAATTCTTCTGTTGTGTCAAAATGGTAAGGTCGAACAATTGTACCATAACAAAAAGGATGGCCTTACTATTCATCCAATATGAACTTTCTATCCAACCAACCATAATTAAATTACATCTAATTTCTTTCATGTGAACAAACATACAGTTTTAACCTCACTTGACATATATTCTTCACAACCTTTCACATCAGACTCACATTTACAAGCATGTAACACTTTAAATCACCTTAATCCAAATGATTCGATATGACACGATCAAACTTGCATTTTGATTGTACGAACTTATTTTACATTTCGATTTATTTCATTGTATTATGTAATCTTGTTATAATTCAAATCGGTTATTCTTGTTTTTCTTTCTCTGAAGAAGCAACTTACACTAAACTGCGAAACATCGGAAACTTTTATTTCTACTCATTAAAATATTACAAATATGTATATATTACTCATTTTTTTTATAAATAACTTATCCAATGCTGAATTTGTTTGAAATTAACAAATCTAACCTTAGTAATGAAATATGTTTATCAGAAGGTTTTTCATGATTCTAAATGACACCTTATTTATTACATAACATTCAATTATAATCAATGTCAGTTGACTAGTGACTAACTTTAGTACGTGAATGTCTAGTCAAGGTAATGACTAGTGGTGTTCAATTAAGTTAGATGTAAAGCAGTTATTCAATGATGGCAATGAATGAAACGGCATTAATGTATGGTTTGTTGATGGAAGTCATAAATATCAACTTTATGATCTAGATTAAATGGTTAAATGGTTAAGTGTTCACTATAGAATCTAAAAGACATGGACGTGATTAGCCGACTATACATACTCAGGGATTCCCATTCTAAGATGAAACAGCTGCTTAGTTTTAACTTAGGTCAATCAGTAAAATCAAACTTCATTATATGTAAGTATTTTACATAACATTTCGGTCATTTTTCTGTTAAATTAATAAGTAAGAGCAAAAAATTATAATGAAATATTTCTTAACGACTTCATTTCATATAGTCACCATCACTTAATGTGTGCTATTCCTCTGATGTGTTGTCTGCGTTTCAATGAAGATGATCATAGAAGATAGTTGGTGGTGTGAAATACATTCTATTATGCAATACAAACCCACTCTACATTAAACATTGAGAATGACATTAGTTTTTCACAGTAAATTTAAAGTTCATTAGTTGTTCATAAGGCAGAACTTAACATTTTAATATATTGATCAGTAGGTAAGATGAATTTGATTTCATACTATTAGGTGATCGGGACAGTCTCATTGGAACTCATTGGTCACTTATGAGTGCACATAAAAAGTAAAAGTTTACTAAGTCAATTATTCATCACAATCAAAGATCACGTTTTATCTTCTAAATATTTCATTGTTGTCATATTACAAGGATCTTGATGATATGATTTCGGTGAGGTGAGGGGGAGGAGTTGGAATGGGGGTGGGGGGGGAAGATTATATTTGGCAACGAAAGTTTCATACATTTTTTTTAAATTTTAAATTGTTGAAATGTAAATCATCGTGGCGATAACTTAAAATATCAGTTAGGTATTTTTATATCTGCGATAAAAAGAACACAATGTAGATATTTTTACTTAACTGAAAACTAAAATACTATTGATCAGTATCTATGTAAGTATCTCAATGAATATTACGTGTTTACAGCAATTTTAGATGTATCCTTTAGGTACTCAATATCTTTTAAAAACACTTTACTAATGATGATAATGTTCATGATTCCTTTAACTGTTAATATCATTAGTTAGTTCTATTGTATCAGAATCTTTCCGTTGATTTCTCGTGGACTGAAATTACTCAGTCGCTATTGTCTTATTTGCAATCTGAATGAATTGTCTCGATTTAACTGTAGCAGGTACATTCAGCTGACGAATCCTAAACCGGATGGAATGTACTTTTTGGATCCTGCTTACCAGACACAATCCAGCACAAACAAGCTTTATTTAGTGTTTTTGTAATCAATCAGTGCCTGTTACTCTTCGTGGAGTATAGGCTGCTGATCAGTATTCTCTAACCAACTCCGCTGTGGGGTCTCCTTTACAGTTCTTCCCAAGCGCTGTTAAATTTTTTCATGCCCATATCCAATTACCGTTGTAATGTACTCTTCGGTCTCCTACTTCTCATCTGGCCTTGAGGACTCCAAATTAGGGCATGTCATATAACACAGGTTTAATGATTTTCTCAATGTATGTCCTATTTACTCCCAGCGTCTTTTCCTAAGTTCTTTCTCAGACGGAAGTTAGTCAGTTTGTTCTCTGCCACAGAGGATTGTTGTTGATGATGTCTGACCAATGCATTAGGAGTATTTTCGAAAACAGTTGTTTATAAATACTTATATCTTTTGAAGGATGCTTTTCGCAGTTCCTCAACAGCTCTTCTTCAACCCCACACAACAGAAATGTTATCAAATTTGTATTGAAAATTCTGACATTAATATTGGCTGGCAGCTGGTTTGAGTTCCAGATGTTTTCCAATTGTAGAAATTCTGCCCTTGACTTGTTAATCTGTGACTTCACATGTGTTTTTGTGGGAATTATGATAACAATTGATTTTACTTTTGACTCATTCTCTATACATCATATTATTTCTTTAGGTCAGTATATGGAATACTGATAAACTAGATGATTCTATATTGACCAGTTGGTATCATGTAGCTAAGTGAAAGTGCAAAGGTTGAGTACGGATAAGTTGTCACAATTAAATTATTCATTCATCCATGTTTACCGCTGATATAGTTTTGTCGATATTACTCCAGTATTCTAGATATACATATGTACACAATTATTCGTCACTAAGCACGAAATTATCACAAGACGTATTTAATAACTGTGTTGGAAACCACATGAAGTTTTTCTAAAAAATCACCTCTTGTTATATGTTGACATTAATATTCATGAAGGTTGGAAAAGATCTTCAATCATATAACACATACATATACACTTGGTAATGTCATGAAACATATGAACTATTTTCAATGTTTAGTTCTCTTTTCAAATATAATGTAAATCAAATGTAGGTGTTTCATGTAACTTAGCATTTAATGAGCATTTTAATGGCTATAGTAAAGAATAGAGATATTAGTGAGTGGCTTTTAAACTGTCCGCAAAAATTTATCTCCATAACCAATCAACAAAGATTTAGTAGATCTGAGTTTAGCCAATCAGAATGCAGTTACCGTAATACTTATATATATATATATATATATATATATATATATATATATATATATATATATATATATATATATATATATATATATATGTATAAAATGATAATAGAAAGGTACCTTTTAAGATCGAAGAGTAAGATTGGTAATTTTAAATGTCTCAGTTAGTAAGTTTTTGTTAGGTAAACGATATGTAATTGCTACAGGGTTCACAAAAAGGAAGGTATTAATATAACTTGGGCGGTTAAATATAGTTTTCAATAGCTTTATTACTCGATAGGGTTTAAAGTAACTGATAACAGAGATAATACACTTTGATATAAGATCCTTTCCCTTCTAGCTTACAACTACACCAAATGACGAATCTTGTAAAGAAGACTTAATTATAAAGACCAGAGAAGTGCATTAAGTTATGTGCGTGAATAAAATCATTGTAGAGTTTTACACTTCATTTTTAAGTAATTGTGTTCTGGAGAATACAACAATCCAAACAGTAACATAGAAGCCAATCTTAATTATCAGTCAAGACGCAAAACGTAATCCTAAACTTAATCGTAAAATCAAACGGTATAGGTTAATAAAGACGCCTAATATGTAATTTGCATCCACATAACGTGCTTAGACATACGGATACAATCTAGCTATATGGACGAAATTAAACAGAAAAGACTATCGAAAGCCTCATCAAGTATATTAATCACATACAATCTGCTTATCCTTTTTATCGGCAAAATATTAATTTCCACCTACTGTCTCCTGATCGACTTTAATTATCTGAAAATTCAGGACACTGATAAGGCAGTTTGCGTCCAAAGATCTGTGTTTGTTATCTAGAATGGTTATTTACAGATCACATTTTAGGAATAGCTTCAGCTGGTGCATATTCTACACGCTAGCACTGTCTATTCATCAACCTATCTATCCACCTATATATTTATCCGTACTTTAGTATAGGATCATTTTGATTTCATTGTCAATTGATCAACACTGAGAAAACGGAAGGTAGCCTAAACCTAATCATCATTAATAAATCACATAATAAAGGTTAATCACGACTAGAATAACTCTGTTGTAGTCTCTAACTGAAATACGTGGTGACAAGGAATCAAGTAAATTATTGGTGACATATATTTTTTTCATTAATTCAATGGAAGGAATAAGAGGAGATAGATAGACGAACGAAGTTCATACATATTAATCATATAATAAAGAAATTAATGAAAAGAATAAGTGGGTGATGAGAAGAAAGGCAAGTTGACGAGAGTTAAGAATGTTTATAACTGACAGACGTTAATCATAGACGATTACTGACATGTAGATGTCAGTAGAATAACGAATAATGAAATTTCAAAGCTTATGATTATATAATATAAACTAAAGTAATCAGATGATGTAGTATTAAATTTCACCAAAAGAATTAATCTAACAAAATTATCATAAGGTGAGAGTATACCAACACAGCTTGACAAAAATTAATAGTGTCCATTCCAAAAATTCAGCAACTTCATAAATAAAAGATTCAACTATCGAAAAAAACTATTACATCTGATCAACAATTAATCACATTCCGTGATTCAATTAAAACAACATATTAGAAAATCATAAAATAACAATTGAATTAGTAGAATAACATAATCTACGGTCATGAATATAAATCGAACACATCGATCCTAATGAATGAATAAATCTATCACCGAAATGATGTTAAAATCTAAAGTGTATGTACAGGATCCATTTTCAAAATAATATGATCTAGTCAAAAATATGAGAAAAAAGTATACAACATGGTTACAATTACAGTCACTGGCCCAACATTTTGAATTGTAAAATTACAATGTACTGGTTAAGTATTTCGTCGAACTAGGAAACAGGTCCGTAGTCAAAGTTAAGTAAAACAAATCACTTCACACATACAGAAAACCAACATCAAAATAACTACTTCATCACCTCAACAATTCTCCACATTTAATAATCCAGTTACAGACTCTCATTAGATAATCAATAATATAATAATCCAGATCATATCTACCATCTGACAAATACAATTTAATCATATTGCTTAAAGATTCAATACACACATAAATGTCCCAAAATTTCAAGTCTGTCAACAGTTGAACGCTAGCACAACTCTGAAATTTTAGTACTCAAATTCATTTCTAACGAATTACAACTTCATACACGGTGACGTCACTGATAAACACTCTTATTTACTAGTCATTACACTATCACCAAACTGCTATTCACTCATTCATTAATAAGAGAATGGAAGTCAATCTACGATGTGTAGTTACGAATAACACAATCTACACAACAGTTTTCATTATCAATGAGAAGTGTTATCATTAGTGTGTACAGTCTACTTCACTGTCATCTGATTCACAGTAAGTCAATGAACGTGTTGGTGAGATCTACCTATTATTGTCACCTGCTAATCATAATTGATTATTAATGTGTCGAAGTTGTTAGTGCAGAATACGGTTGTAGATATTTAACTGCATTTGAAATGATTCAAAATACAACTTGCATTATGGCACTGAGAGATTGCAATTTAGTAGCTTCTAATTCCATACACAGTACCCTAAAACATTGATTCTGACAATTCTAGTTTCAGCAATATTGTAATTATCTATAACTAACAAGAAACTAAGAGACAGAGTCGGTTGAATGATCCTACATATACCTATGCAATAGAATATAAATATTGCATAACGATAAGGCGAACAAAATAAAGGCAGATGTAAATAGATGTTGTGATTTGTGTAATGAGTTGAATGACATCGATGTGAAAAAGTCATTATTGAGTTAAACAAAATTCACTCAATCGAATACACGAAAACTCCACACTATGGCAAACACCTGTGGAATTTCGAGTAAGTTGAAAAGACACATGATTTCATCATGCATTTCAAAAGTTATTGAAGTATGCCCAAAAAGAAAACGACATGGATACAATGGAAAGATTACCGGAATTATTAAAACTACATTAAATATCGATAATGAATCACACAGCTGAATGCACTTGAAATTAATACAAATATCATCAAACATCAGCCAAACAAGCCACATCCAATCCAGTCATGTCACATATCAAACAGAAAATAACTATAATCAGTCATAATATTGGACAGACATAGTACATCATTATCGATATGACAATCAATGATGACCGAGATTTTGAAGCTGTTACGACTCAATATGAAACATGAATGGATAAATTCAGATGTGCAATGAGACAGAACACATGACCAATAATGAAATAGTTGTATACTACTATAAAGGATCATCTACTCAATACTCCATAATTTGCATTGTTCTAATCATTCAATACAGTCAATGAATAAATCTCGCATTCCTCACTCACCTCTAACTAACAACAACAACAATTATCGCCAATGTCATTCTCATACAGTGAATCATCACTTTAGCAAATTAACATCAACCTCGATAATAACAAACTAGTCATCACTACTCACAGATCTACAATATTCTGTGATATTTGTGTACCACTGAGATACATTGGAATTGTGCATAACATCTTCACATATTTCAATTTGAAACATTTACAGTTGAATGTATTCAATGATGAATAATTAACAAATAAATGACTTGCAACCACCAATTCAATACTTTCTGAAACAATATGATTCACTCTACTCGTTAATGGCATCACTTACTATTATCGTATTCATAAATGGGAATATTCCACTCCCACCTTCACCTTATGAATTCATCTATAATCATAACGTTACAGAATTAGTGTGTTCTGTGAAATGGTTTATAAATCCATACAAGTTGGCGAATGATGGTGTTATAAACTTGTCAATATAGTAAAAGATATGATGTTGTTCATTCCATTTTGACATAATTGAACTATCAAATGACTTCCATAAATTCTTGACATGCATACAAATTCTTCACACTATTTGTATGAGTACAAGTTTTACACTGATTAAATACTCATTCTCAATTATTATCTTACGATTGGTTTCTATTCAATGAAACAAATGTGTAAGACTATGTGATAAATTGATTCATTGAAATTTCCGAGGTCGAACTTGATTCGTTAAAATAGTTAGACATTATCAATGGTAGTTTCTGATATGTTGAATTACATGTGTAATAAATTTTTACTATAACTGTCTTCATTCATAAACTCATCTTAGTCTGTGTGAACTGAAGTTTATGGTGAAGTATGTGACAATCCATTATTAGAATTGTAAATGTAAACGTAATTGTAATGAGACAGTTTCAGTTTAGATGAACATGTTCGACGTGTTTAAATGCATGTTTAAGTTGTATTGAGATTGGTAAGCGGAATCAAGGACTCTCATTTCGTTCTATTTTCGACCTGTCAACTGGATGTTTCTTTATCCCAATATTGATGTTTACACTGGGATTCGGACATAGGCTAATTTTCTTGTTATTGTTACACTTTTGCCTTAGCTGCATTTGATTCAACATTTTGTAACATTATTAGTTATATTTTTTAAATCATAAAGTTTTGATGAACTCATCAAAAGAATGTCGAATCTGTTTCCTCTTCAGAATTTTTCAAAGTCATTATGATTCTATGATGCTGAACTCTGCACAACACTTCCCAAATCCAACCATTGTTGCGTTTTGTGTTTCCTATTGCTAATTGGTTTGGTACATGATATATAAAGGACTAAGCCTTAATCATCATTCGCCTGTATTTGCTGTTTCTATCCATACCTCAAGCGGAGACTTTAGTCATTTAGGTATAGTGCCAATCAGTCGTCGTTTTCAAGTATATCAAGTTGTGGTCATAGCACAAATCCCATTTGCACATTTTGTCCCGGTAATTGTAAGGCTATTACAATTATCATGAAACACTGTACGATGTAGTATTTTATTATTTGATTGAGGTAGTTTCTAGAGATTAGTATAACCTTTTAGTCGGTTGAATTCGTAACAGATTAATGTTGGTAGGTTACTACTAAAAACTAAGAAGCACCGAACTAGTTTCTCAACCTCGTATGAGACTCTTCAGCAGTAAGCACCCTAGTCTAATGCTAGAGTTCATATTTATCAGGAATGAGACAGTTATTACTGATGACAATGGATGATCGCCGTGTTATGTAACAAATTGATAGAAATGGAAATTCTACCATACTTACATGCCAACCCAATAGTACGAAGGATTAAGCATTCATAAACTTAAATCCTCTGAGGTAAAATCTAGCGTCCCCACTGCTGAGGAATTCCATACTAGGACAAAGCAGATATTTAGCAGTACTACTAAATAACTAAAAAATACGTTATATATTTGAATGTTTCATAATTTATCTAAATAAAATCAATTTTACAATATAAAATGACTATCAATAATCAATAATGTGTTACTAATTTTAGTTACAAATCAGTTTATCACTTTCGAGGGTTATTTAAACAATCAATAAATATGCACTGAAAACATTCTTTTTCCTAGTAAAGTTTTTGCATAGAAAATATTAGAAGAAAAAGAAGATAAAAAGAAGTAGTGAACTACCTACATGTAAACCATAGAAAAATATACAGAATTATGCAAGTTTTCTTCATAGTTAGTAACAATTTACTATACATCATAATACCTAGTAACTGTTCATTAGTTACAATATAAAAACAGTAACTATACATGTATGATATAGTGATGATTTAATGAGTGAAAAACACTAATTATAGAATGTTAGATGATAATCGTGATTTTTTCTTTTCAGATCAAATGAATGTGATCTAATTAGTACCTGTAACCTTCATTTTATGATCTTTTATAAGTAATTAATCGTGTTCTGTAAAGTTAGTTGTGAGAATGAATGTAAATGTAATATGTATATCAGATGCATAGATGAAGTATTATTTGCTTATGAGGTGGCTATGAGATGAATAGTTAGCTACTGGTATTCGTCACAAAATAATGATGGTAAGATGCCAGTGAGAAAATAGAGAAAATTGGATTGATGTATCATCTTAGTTAAGAATACGTGGATTGGTTGATGTGTAAATGATGAATCCTAACTACCCAAATGACAAAGGAATCAGGCGCATGATCGAATAACATACGATTAGGCATTCTTAGTCAGTTGTTAGTCTGCCTCTTCCCCTTCGAGCTACAGATGGAAAACATTTAAATGAGTCAACAGTCTAGTAACAAGGATTATTCAAAGTTTATATTTCATACAGCCGTTTGTATATGTACATACACCGTGAGGGAAAAGAAATTCGAAAAGTTCAGTCATTCTTCCTGACTGATTACTTACAAAAGAATGTTCTGTATTGTATGAACAATCTTCGAAACATGTAATAATGAAGGATATCTTCAGATTGATAATAAACTTCAATGTACATTAAATGAACCTATCATGATAAAAAATGAATCTAGAAAATCATCATGATCAAACAAATCAGTTTAATATATTTAGGTTTAGCACAAGTGTAACTGTCTAGAAACAGTAATCTAGTGGTAAACGAAGTGGCGTTTGATAGGAAACCAACTGAGTTCGAAACCCAGCATAAACATCAACATTGGAATGAATGAACATCCAAATGATGGGTCGATAATAGGACAAAATAAGAGTCCTGGATTCCTCTTACCAGTGTCAATGCAACTTAAACATGTACTTAAACACGTCGAACATGTTCATCTAAACTGAAACTGTCTCATTACATATACGTTTACATTTACAATTCTAATAATGGATTGTCACATACTTCACCATAAACTTCAGTTCACACAGACTAAGATGAGTTTATGAATGAAGACAGTTATAGTAAAAATTTATTACACATGTAATTCAACATATCAGAAACTACCATTGATAATGTCTAACTATTTTAACGAATCAAGTTCGACCTCGGAAATTTCAATGAATCAATTTATCACATAGTCTTACACATTTGTTTCATTGAATAGAAACCAATCGTAAGATAATAATTGACAATGAGTATCTAATCAGTGTAAAACTTGTACTCATACAAATAGTGTGAAGTATTTGTATGCATGTCAAGAATTTATGGAAGTCATTTGATAGTTCAATTATGTCAAAATGGAATGAACAACATCATATCTTTTACTATATTGACAAGTTTATAACACCATCATTCGCCAACTTGTATGGATTTATAAACCATTTCACAGAACACACTAATTCTGTAACGTTATGATTATAGATGAATTCATAAGGTGAAGGTGGGAGTGGAATATTCCCATTTATGAATACGATAATAGTAAGTGATGCCATTAACGAGTAGAGTGAATCATATTGTTTCGGAAAGTATTGAATTGGTGGTTGCAAGTCATTTACTTGTTAATTATTCATCATTGGATACATTCAACTGTAGATATTTCAAATTGAAATATGTGAAGATGTTATGCACAATTCCAATGTATCTCAGTGGTACACAAATATCACAGAATATTGTAGATCTGTGAGTAGTGATGACTAGTTTGTTATTATCGAGGTTGATGTTAATTTGCTAAAGTGATGATTCACTGTATGAGAATGACATTGGCGATAATTGTTGTTGTTGTTGTTGTTAGTTACAAGTGAGTGGAACATGCGATATTCACACATTGACTGTATTGGATCATTAGAACAATGCAAATTATGGAGTATTGAGTAGATGATCCTTTATAGTAGTATACAACTATTTCATTATTGGTCATGTGTTCTGTCTCATTGCACATCTGAATTCATCCATTCATGTTTCATATTGAGTCGTAACAGCTTCAAAAACTCGGTCATCATTGATTGTCATATCGATGATGATGTACTATGTCTGTCCAATATTATGACTGATTGTAGTTATTTTCTGTTTGATATGTGACATGACTGGATTGGATGTGGCTTGTTTGGCTGATGTTTGATGATATTTGTATTAATTTCAAGTGCATTCAGCTGTGTGATTCATTATCGATATTTAATGTAGTTTTAATAATTCCGGTAATCTTTCCATTGTATCCATGTCGTTTTCTTTTTGAGCATACTTCAATAACTTTTGAAATGCATGATGGAATCATGTGGCATTTCAACTTACTCGAAATTTCACAGGTGTTTGCCATAATGTGAAGTTTTCGTGTATTCGATTGAGTGAATTTTGTTTAACTCAATAATGACTTTTTCACATCGATGTCATTCAACTCATTACACAAATCACAACATCTATTTACATCTGCCTTCATTTTGTTCGCCTTATCGTTATTCAATATTTATATTCTATTGCATAGGTATATGTAGGATCATTCAACCGACTCTGTCTCTTAGTTTCTTGTTAGTTATAGATAATTACAATATTGCTGAAACTAGAATTGTCAGAATCAATGTTTTAGGGTACTGTGTATGGAATTAGAAGCTACTAAATTGCAATCTCTCAGTGCCATAATGCAAGTTGTATTTTGAATCATTTCAAATGCAGTTAAATATCTACAACCGTATTCTGCACTAACAACTTCGACACATTAATAATCAATTATGATTAGCAGGTGACAATAATAGGTAGATCTCACCAACACGTTCATTGACTTACTGTGAATTAGATGACAGTGAAGTAGACTGTACACACTAATGATAACACTTCTCATTGATAATGAAAACTGTTGTGTAGATTGTGTTATTCGTAACTACACATCGTAGATTGACTTCCATTCTCTTATTAATGAATGAGTGTATAGCAGTTTGGTGATAGTGTAATGACTAGTAAATAAGAGTGTTTATCAGTGACGTCACCGTGTATGAAGTTGTAATTCGTTAGAAATGAATTTGAGTACTAAAATTTCAGAGTTGTGCTAGCGTTCAACTGTTGACAGACTTGAAATTTTGGGACATTTATGTGTGTATTGAATCTTTAAGCAATATGATTAAATTGTATTTGTCAGATGGTAGATATGATCTGGATTATTATATTATTGATTATCTAATGAGAGTCTGTAACTGGATTATTAAATGTGGAGAATTGTTGAGGTGATGAAGTAGTTATTTTGATGTTGGTTTTCTGTATGTGTGAAGTGATTTGTTTTACTTAACTTTGACTACGGACCTGTTTCCTAGTTCGACGAAATACTTAACCAGTACATTGTAATTTTACAATTCAAAATGTTGGGCCAGTGACTGTAATTGTAACCATGTTGTATACTTTTTTCTCATATTACAGTTAGCTATTTTTGACTAAATCATATTTTTTTGAAAATTTATCCTGTGCATACACTTTAGATTTTAACATCATTTCGGTGATAGATTTATTCATTCATTAATATCAGTGTGTTCGATTTATTTTCATGACAGTTGATTATGTTAGTCTAACTTCCTTCGTATATTCTGTTCCTCAGTATCATTTAGCACAAACTGTAAGTTTTACATAGTAAAATGCTTTGTTGTTTCTACCTACTTTTTCATTCAGTTTGACAATCCATTACTTCATGGTGTTACACCATTTCTCTGGTTTATCGCTTCCAACCATTTTCGCTGTAAATTCTCATGTCAGCCCTCGTAGGAATTTTACGTAGATATGTGCTAAGCATGCTTGAATATTGTATATTATGTTAAATATTCATTATAATACTACTACTTATTCTATTCGTTTATTACCATTTTTCTTCTGTTAAATGACATATAAACTAACATATATGACAGTACAATACTGATGAAGACAAAGTTCTATAATTGTCTGTTAAATATCATTAGTCTAGGCGATAAATACATGACATTGTGTATGTACAAATATACATCTAGGAGATGAATTGCAATGCTTATTACCTTTCATGAAATCAACATTTGATTGTTAAAATATTGAGACGTTTAACCAACTGTTCATGTTAATCTTATTACGTAAATGTTTGTTAGTAACTTTATCTTCCAATTAAAATATACATTTACACTATGAATACACTATGAATGACAATAGAATGTTACATGTTATCATAGCAAAATTCATATCTCCAGGGTAACTAAAAGTTCATTTTTAAAAGGTTTTACTTAATTAGTAGAAAAAAAAGATGAACTAGTAATGTGAAAATTACCAACTAACAATATTCTACTTCTATGTTTATATGTTTTTTTTTTTGGGTGGATTGTTTCTAATGAAATAGTGGTTCCCATGACGAAACATACTTAAATTGATTTTTTTTTATTTATCAAACTCATGTAATATCACTTTATCTAGGTATTCTTTTCAGGATATCATAAACGACAAGTGAGTTCAATCAACAGCATAAAATCATCAGAAGAATAAAAACATAATCTTCGTTGAATGAATATAACTATTTGAATTCAGTAGTTAAGTAATGAATTCGTAAGCAGTAGACATGGACGAACTAATTTTGAGTAATAATATGAATATGAATATTTAAAGATGAGATATCTATTCTGAACTTTACTTCTTAGCTACAATCTAATTTTAGTTATAATTAATTAGAAATAGATATTAAACGTATCTTTTTTCACTAAATTATAATTATTCAATTACAGTTTAACCTTCTACTGTGAATCAAGGAAATAAAAGGCTATGAAGATAGTAACAATTATGTTGTTTTTGTTCCACGTATCAACACTTCAAATCCTTCTACAATTATTTGTACTAGAACTACTTAATTAAATCAATTTCAGTAGGTTTTAACAGACTCATATGTTATCAATAATTGTTTGATTGGTATTAACTGGAATTTCAAGACTTTGATTGATAGAGTTCAACAATGTTTAAATTTACATGAACATTATCAGTATCAATGGGAGATGATTGTAGTATATAGTATGCTAAGTTAGAGCTAGTGCTGTATAACTGGAAAACCATCGAAAACAAACAAAAACTATTTTTTTCAGCAGTGCATATCCTGGACCCAGTACTTGGATGCTTCCATGTGAATCCTTAGGCATCAATTCATTGAAGTGTCGTCTAGCTCACTTCTTCAGTTACCTTAGTATTACTGTTTGAACAATATTCAGTAGCGTTGGTGAGTAACTATATCACACCAAACACCATAGTGTCTCTCTCAATCTCTCAAAATTACTTCATTGATTTAGCCACAAGGAAGTACATAGTTACTATGACTATATGTTATTTGTGATGATTATTACATCAAAGTAACAAATCATCTTTTCATCCTAGATGAACAAATTTATTTTCTTCTCTTCAAAATTAAGCAATAACTTATATATGCCTTAAATGTTTAGCAATTTTCTTTTTAAAACAATTTGTTTATATAGACAGTGGTATTCACTGTGCGCACAAAGAAGAAATTCAATAGTTTTTAAGTAGATTTTACTTTTAAATTTTCTTCTTATAGGACCTACATTATTTCATGGAGTAGATGCTAAAGAAGAATGATATGGATCCACATTTACTGTAGCGACATCATTAATTCGGTTTTCAGTAATTTATGGTTTCGGTGGTAGCATATCAACATCAATCTTTGACTTATCGAATCAATTAAAAATACCAGTCTATGCAAAAAATAATATATCAATTCAATTTCAATCATCAGAACACTAGTGACCAACTTCACGATGTTCTTGAAACTGTAGTGAAAAGTCGTGACTAGTGGAGTTCACAGTTGTCGAGGATGAGACAATTACCATCAGTGACAATGAATTATCGTTGAGCTATATCACAAACTAACTCCGCCTGGAGCCCCCTAGGGTTGCTGCCGGTCCCAAGCCCGGATAAAGGAGGAGGGTTGGGCATGGGGTTAGCAATCCCATCCCATAAAACAACATCCTCGCTAAAAAAACGCTAACCAGTAAAAACCTTTATAACCATTTTTACTCCGCCCTGGGAGTTGGAAGGTATGTTATGACGCCTCATGGTGCAAGCCGAGTTTCTTCGAAAGCCACGAGGCCGATGTCTCTTCTGACAACCAGAGCAACAATTAATATAGGTACATGGAGTGTCCGCATGATGTGGGAGACAGGGAGAACCATGCAGATAGCTGAAGAAATGAGAAGATACACCCTGAAGATACTTGGAATAAGCGAAACGCATTGGTTGCAAGCTGGACAGCAACGGTTATCCTCGAAAAATGTGCCTTTATACTCCGGCCACGAAGAAGAAAACGCCCCGCACACACAAGGAGTAGCATTAGTGTTGTCCCAAGAAGCATGGAAGGCTCTTGTGGGATGGTAGCCTCACGGACCTAGGATCATCGCAGCACCCTTCAAGACGAAGAAGGCAGGGATTACAATCAATGTCATCCAGTGCTACGCACCCACCAATGACAGCCACGAAGGCGACAAACACCAGTTCTATGCGAGGCTGCAGTCAATCATCGAGAAGTTTTCAGCCAAGGACCTGACCATTCTAATGGGGGACTTCAACGCCAAGGTTGGAGTGGACAACTTCAGGTATGAAGACATCATGGGAAAAAATGGACTAGTAGAAAAGAATGATAATGGTGAGAGGTTTGTAAACTTATGTGCCTTCAACAAAATTATTATAGGTGGCACCATATTCTCCCACAAACGTATACACAAAACTACATGGGTTTCACTGGACCACATTACAGATAATCAAATCGACCACATCTGCATCAGTAAGAAGTTCAGAAGGACCATGGAAGATGTAAGAGCAAGGAGAGGAGCTGACAGAGCTTCCGATCACCATCTGGTGGTGGCTAAAATGAAACTGAAGCTGAGGAAGCACTGGACAACTGGAGCAGCAGTATTACACAAGTTTAATACAGCCCTTCTCCGAGATACTAACAAACGCAACGAATTCAAAATAACTCTCAACAATAAGTTCCAGGCATTTCATGGTCTACTAGAAAAAGGTGGAACTAATATGGAAGACAACTGGAATGAGATAAAGGAAACAATAACTTCAACATGTCAGGAGGTTTTGGGTCTCAAGAAACAACACCAAAACGAATGGATTTCTGTTGGTACTCTGGACAAGATCCAAGAAAGGAGGAACAGAAAGACAGCTGTCAATAACAGTCGGACAAGAGCAGAGAAAGCCAAGGCACAGGCCGAATACACCGAAGTCAACAAGCAAGTGGAGAGAAGCATCAGGTAGGATAAATGGAAATTTGTTGAGGACCTAGCAATGACAGCGGTAAAAGCTGCCAGAGAAGGAAATATGAGGCTGTTATACGATACAACGAAGAAGCTAGCTGGGAAATTCAACAAGCCAGAACGGCCAATCAAGAACAAGGCTGACAAACCAATCACTGAAGTGCATGAACAACGGAACAGGTGGGTGGAACACTTCCAAGAACTCTTAAATAGACCAGCCCCACTGAACCCACCAGTCATCGAAGCAGCAGCCACGGATCTCCCTATAAGCACAGACCCACTAACAGTCGAAGAAATCAAAATGGCCATCAGACAGATCAAGAGTGGCAAGTCAGCAGGACCAGACAACATACCGGCGGAGGCACTGAAGACAGATATAGAAGCAACTTCAAAGATACTCCACATTCTCTTCAGGAAGATTTGGGAGGAAGAACATGTTCCAGCAGACTGGAAAGAAGGGTACCTCATCAAGATACCAAAGAAAGGCGATCTCAGCAATTGTGAGAACTACGGAGGCATTACCCTACTTTCAGTACCAGGAAAGGTCTTCGACAGAGTGTCATTGAACAGAATAAAAAACCTAGTCGACGCCCAACTCCAAAATCAACAGGTTGGATTCCGTAAAGACCGATCGTGTACTGAAAAAATCACTACTCTACGGTTCATTGTTGAACAATCAATTGAATGGAATTCACCACTTTACATCAACTTCATCGACTATGAAAAAGCATTCGACAGTGTGGGTAGAAGAATATTATGGAGGCTTCTACGACATTATTGGCGTACCCGAGAAGATAGTCAACATCATACGAAATTCTTACGACGGACTACATTGTAAAATCGTGCATGGAGGTCAGCTCACAGATTCATTCGAAGTGAAGACCGGTGTCAGACAAGGCTGCTTACTCTCTCCCTTCCTCTTCCTACTGGTCATCGACTGGATCATGAAGACTGCAACATCTGAAGGCACTCTCGGAATACAATGGACAACATCGACGAAACTAGATGACTTGGACTTTGCAGATGACCTAGCTCTTCTTTCTCACACACATCATCAAATGCAGAAGAAGACCAACAATATAGCAGCAGCCTCAGCAGCAGTAGGCCTCAACATACACAAAGGGAAATGCAAGATCCTTCAATACAAAACAACAAATACTAACCCAATTACACTTGATGGAGAAATTCTTTAAGATATAGAAACCTTTACATACTTGGGCAGCATCATCGACAAACAAAAAGGGTCTGATTCGGATGTGAAGGCGCGGATTGGCAAGGTGAGGGCAGCATTTCTACAACTGAAAAACATCTGGAACTCAAACCAACTGTCAGTCAATATTAAAGTCAAAATTTTCAATACAAATGTGAAGACAGTTCTGTTGTATGGAGCTTAAACTTGGAGAACTACAAAAAGTATCTTTCAGACTATACAAGTATTTATAAACAACTGTCTGCTCACGATTCTTCGGATTCGTCTTCTAGATACCATCAACAACAACCTTCTGTGGCAGAGAACTAACCAACTTCCAGCCGAGGAAGAGATTATAAAAAGACGCTGGAGGTGGATTGGACACACACTGAGGAAACTATAAAACTGTGTCACAAGACAAGCACTAACTTGGAATCCAAAATGCCAAATAAACAGAGGAAGACCCAGGAACACATTGCGTCAGGAATTGGAAACAGACATGAAGAGAATGAACAGCACTTGGGAAGAGCTAGAAAAAGAAGCCCAGGACAGTGTTGGTTGGTGAATGCTGGTGGGCGGTCTATGCTCCACTTGTGGTAACAGGCATTGATTGATTGATATATCACAAACTGATGGAAGTGGGAATTCTACCATTGGGTGCCGGTTGGCCCAGTAATGCAGAAAGTTAGGTTTTCACCAACCTGAAGCCCCTGAGGTGGAATCTGCCGTGCGTACTGCCAAGGATTTCCGCATTAAAAGGAAACGACAGTTTTCCCCAGTTTTCAATGGTACCCTACCAAAATCAATCTGTGACATATTCAATCGACTCTGTTATTATTAAACTTCTCCAAAGATAATTTTTCACAGAATGCAATAATAACAACAGCACTAACTTTTTTTAATTATAATTTCATAATTAAATTAAGAAATTCATAAGTCCACATAAACACACTTATACTCAACAAAGACTGATCAGTTGCAGTCCGTGACAAATCAACTGAAGGATTCAGATACATTTAAATCATATATAAATTCACAGTTGTGTCGGACTGGACTCACTAACCTAGTGGTGAGGGCTGTAGCATTTCGCACGAGTTCAAGTCCCTATGTGGGCAACAACACTCGGATGATAGTATATCTAGCCAGCAAGTCCCGAATAGGACGAAACATACTTCCTGGGTTCTGTTTGCCAGTTACAATCCAACTTAAAAAACAATACTTGCGAACTATTGCGATATCGAGGCAATTCGCTCAGCATGCATATACAGCAACAGAGACTGATCAATTTCAGTCTATGATAATTCAATGGGAAGATCCAAATACATCCAAATTAACGTTTACACTTTTAATAACTCTATCTGATGGAATAAAGAATCATTTTCAATATTTATTGATGATCTTACACTATATCACATATTGATTTTTCACGATTGGATTCCATTGAAAACGAAGGAAACATTAAACAGTTGTTTCATCAAATGCCACTAGTGATCACCTTCAATAGATTCCTGAAATTCAGGTAATAAATCCTGGCTGGTGAATTAAAGACAAGCTGGAAGTGAAATAACTAATAACAGTAGATGATCATTGATTTCAGTAGGAATTCGATTATTGGATACCAATCAGGTAAGTGATTCTAATGGCTAGGCGATGTTCGCGAAACCGGAAATCAGTGAGTTTGCTACTCGTTGAGGTCATTTGTGTTTGCCACCTATAAAGAGTTTTATACTAGAATGAAATAATTTTCCAATAATCCTTCGATTTTAATAGTACTTACAGGAGACTAGCAGTTACTGCTGATTCATTAGCAATTGACAGTTACTTGTCCTAGTGTGATACTGTTGGGGTGGCTCCCAGAAACCTCAGCGAAGCCTCCAGAACTCCTGAAGGGGCCGGAGACATTCCGTCCAATCACTGATCGATAGAACTATCCAGAACATCGACGTGGAGGGTTCAGATTGGGTAACAGTTTAGACTTCGTAATTTGGATTGGATGGATCATAAAACTGATTTATTTGTTTTAGAAAACTATAAATATACGAATATTTTGTACATGACTCACTTCCCATTTTACTGGAATAAAGTTTCCCTTTTTCTCGTCTTCTGTCTTCTGATTTTGCGACTAGGTGGGTTCAAGGCGTTCAAGTTCTACGATTGTTTTGCGGCTAGTCAAGTTATCAAGTACGAGATATAACAGACACCTTTCGACGGAAGTATGCGTCTACGGCTTTGCTTCAGATAGTGTCTAAGACCTTTAGGCTTCGTGAAGAGTTTGTCTAACAATTCTAACTTCAATCGATAAGTGGTACTATGTGATCCTTATGAGTGCTTCATGTATAATGATCGTGACAGTTGGAAGAGAACTAGATAATCTTCGGCACATCGATTTGTAATTAATTACCATTATATATATATATATATATATATATATATATATATAGACCGAAAGAGAGAGTTATCTCATCATATTTCCTATATATGAATGACCTCCATCTATTTATGCTTAAGGGTAAATCAATAAATCATGAAAAATCTTCTAAAAATAATCAACAATTTAGATTATTCCATCAATGCCGAGGTAATGTGTTCTATGATGTTAGTTATATATCAATAAAATGTCTTCATATTTCCTATTCTTTTACAATTTGATGTTATAGAATGATCTGGGATAAACATTCGGAAACATTAGTCAATATGGAATTTCTTTAATGGTGTAGTATAGACTAATATTTACTTCGGAAATTATGACAACTATCTTTAAGCTTTGAATTCAATGATCTTCTTATAATCAATATAGGTTAACTAATGGTCAGAATCAAGCTGTGCTGAAACAATGAGGCCAGTGGATTCCAACCAAATCTGATGTATGGCAACAACTTGCCAATACAAAGAATGTTTGGGCAATATATCATGAGGTGGCTGATGTTAGAAACTAACAAGTGAATGCATGTTAAAGAGACTCGGGATTTTGGGCTCGATCCCTAATGTAGACTGTCAACGAATTGCCCTATACCGGGACTAAACAGATATATAATGACTTCTGATTTCTAACAGATGTCTAACTTAGGTAAATTTGTGAAAAGAAAAATTCAAATTCATCACTTTTAGCTACACTCACTCATGTTTCTTGTCTACCTGAGAAATGAACAATATTAAAGCGGTGTGTTCAAATTCAGGGTACATTTATTCTAATTAAGATTGCTATTTTTGTGGAGATTGGTATTTTTAATTGATTGAATACGTCACAGATTGATGTTGGTAGGGTATCAGTGGAAAACAGGGAACACTGGACAGCTGTTTCGTTATAGTGTCGAAATCATCAGTAGCGCGCATCCCGAATTCCGCCCCAGGGGCTTCAGATTGAAAGTGGGAATTTCGCCATTGGATGCCGGTCGGCCAAGTAATGTAGAAAGTTAGGTTTTCACTAACCTGAAGCCCCTGAGGCGAAATCTGGGGTGAGCACTGCTGAGGAGTTCCACTTTACAGCTAGACAGCTGCGTTGCAGTTCTACCTGGTTTTCAATGGTATCCTACCAACATCAATCTGTAACGTATTCAATCAGTCAATTTATTTCTTGACTGTGAATAATAAATGATTCCTTGCTTTAGACTTGTTCCAGCTGATTAATTATGTATATTATCAGTTGGATTATTTAAAATTCCGCTTGATATATCTTTTCGTACTAGTTTTCGATCACCATTAGGATGTACTTGTAATACTAATAGAACTGATACAGTCTTGTCAAAATGAACTGTCTTTAAAGTCTTCAGCCTTGATGATCAGGTTATTCTGGAGATATCTGGCCTAGGACAAAGATAAATACAATGCTTTTCTAGTCTCCGCAGAGCGTATCGACTTCTGTCAAATTGTTTACAATTAGGTCGTTAGTCCGAAGCCTAGAGTGTATCTGTCCTCTTCAGAATCCAGGCTTATCAAACCTGACAAGCGAGAAAATACCCATAAGACGGAAATGTCACTGCATAATTGTGTATATTATAATGTGTAGCGAAAACTTATCGGCAGCCTCATAGGGATCAACTCAGTAAATAGAGAGCACTTGATCGCTTTAATGTTGTTGACTCAAGCAACGACGTGATTGTAACTGATATGTAGTTATTATTAACAGATACTGTATCGCTCGTCTCAAATGTTCATCTAACAGAGACAATACATCCCTTATTTAATGATTCTATTGAAAACAATAACTTTGATATTAGTGTGAAGAAGTATTAACTTTCATGAGTACTCTTGCTGCTTTGAAAGATATCTAAGTCTAGAAAAAAGGATGTCAGTTTTACGTTTTTTTGCGAATTCTGTATTATGAGGTTCTGTGATAAAGATTTTAAAGATAATGGTTCATAACAAATGCATTCATAAGAACAATTTATGAATACCTACCAACAACTACTTCGTTTGTTTTGCAGTTTAATTTTCTATCGTAATCGAATAAAAACTTTGACTAGAGTACAGCATAGAAACAAGTAAACACAATATTTAAATAACCTCCCAAATTTCCTTAAAGAATTAATAAGAAACGAACTGTTAACTTGAAGGTTAGGGCTGAACGTGAAATGTCTACCATTGACAAACTAATATATAGTTTGGAAGAAGACGTGATGTTAGCTTACCTATATTGTATGGGATTGTTAAGCAGAGCCTAATAATGTGACTGTAGTAGACAAACAAAGATGAAAATTTGTGAAACGAAAATGGATGATTATATTCGTCAATGTCACTACTGCCAGTGCAGTAAACTTATTAGAACGGACTCATTTTCTTATGGTTCTAAGCTTATGTTACTATTGGTATACATGCTTTAATGCCACACAGTAACTACTTCAACTGCTTTAATGGACGTGCAGTAGCATAGTCACTATTGAGACGTATGTAAGGATATATTGTTGGGTTTGGAAATGTCGCAAAGTGGGGTTGGTAAGCCTTTAAATAGATGAATGTTTGTTAAAAATGCGCATTTACAACAGATAAAAACTTTTAAGGAAGAATGGGTAAGTATTAACACTTACTAAATCCGACTTTTAAGGATTTTCAACGTACGGGACAGGGCTACTATTAATGGACTTGAAGTGCACCTGGTATATGACCAAGTTACGTTTGGATTATTACCAGAGCAACTTCTAACGATTGAACCCACTCTTACGAATGGGAAGAAATCAGAAGGCAATGAAGGATGGAAGAGAAATTATATTTGATCGTGAATGGAGCGGCAATGGGTTAGCAACGTCTAGGCTGGCAAACTAGAGAGAGTTGCTTGTTACGGTACGGCGTGACGTGATCTGGTAGTGATGCGTGACCGAGCGCCTTCAACTTAGTAGTGTCCGCTAAAACAAATATGGTCAGCATCAATGTCGAAACCTATGTAGCTATTTATTTTGGGGATTATTTACCGCTAAAGACTCATTAAAAGGGTAAATAATCGAGTAAAACGAGTGCTAATAATAAATTATCTAGTTCTGGCAACAACTATTACGAAAAAGGTTTTTCGTGGATTCAGTGACCAAAGTTCATACTAATAACATCGAATCTTTCTAGGAATGCCTACAAAAGAACATGTGTCCTTACAGCGGCTTCATATGTTAGAGATTAATTAGTCATATGAATGAATTTGTTTATAGTGGATTCATTAGTTTAAAAGTAGCTACATCAATCCAAAACTACGAATTATTTGTTAACTATGTGAAATCTTTTTGTTTCATGTAAAATATTTATATCTTCTGTAATAAGAATATTTTTGTGATAAACAATCTACCCACAAGTACTGTCTTTTCAGTGGCTTAAAGTGGCTAATGAACAGAAAAGATTATGGGTTACCTTGTAAACTGGCCTCATGAATTTTAGATACCATGTTTGTTCGTCGCCGTGTTGTACTCTAGCTGAAAGCTTTATGTACACTTTTTCAATGACTTATTAAATTGTAACGTTAGTATGGATGTATAATTTAAATATTGTTTCATGTTGTTAATCCTTCTTTTTGCAAGAACGATGACACTATGTCATGTACTACTATAAATTCCTTGGATGTATTACTCTTGTTTGTTTTATAAACCAATCAAAATTCATCATCTGTGAAGTACATATATAATACTTTACGTGTAGCGACCAGCATGTTTAGTGAACAGTGAGCTAATTTATGCTATGAAAAACTAATTTCAGAGAAATACTTGTATATAACCCATGATATTCTTTAAACTGTGTAGTGGTTATTTTACTTAAATCTACAATGTGGTTGACATAGACTTCAAGAATGTAAGTCTCGTCTTACTTTGAAATACTCAGTTTGATGCGTTGCATACAAGTAATTCAAACTCAACAAATGATATCCAACGTGATATCCACCGAATTAATAAGTTCAAGAAAACTAATTAAATTTCATTATGTACGATATACTTAGTGATCAATGTAAAAGTTGGGAATGATATAAGCTTATGAGGTTAATTACAATTATGGTTATAACCAGTTAGTTACATAATGGATATTCACCTACCAACAAGCCAATCAAGTTGTATAAATAACTGGTGAATGCTCACTTGAAATTCAAAACATGGTGATAAATAACTTATATCTTATTAAAAACTATGTGAAACAAACTAATTTCTAAGTTATATTGATAGGCAAACTCAAACAACTTGAATAGAAGAATTGAAATACAGTTGGTTACTGTATGGTTTCTGTTGTTTAACAAAACAGCTCAATCATTATTTACACCTAGTCGATATTGCCAACTAGACTAGCAGTAGTGACAACAATAATTATTAATCAATCAATTATAGTAATGAATTTGTAACTAAGTGTTTTATGTAGCATTTTTATGCACTTTCTAATTTATGTTACTCATTATAATTGTCAGTATGCTGAGTTTACACTTTTATATAATTATAGGTCTAACTGCTCATCTATGCCTACCCACAGCCTAAGGTTCTCTTTATTCAATAATCATTAAAAGGAGATAAACATACACATACATGTCACAATTTCGATCATATTAATACACGTATATTTCCATATCAGGTCTGTTGTATAGTATTCAACATTACACAAGTTGACAATGTAGATTGGTTGATTGACTTTATACATAAAACTTTCAATCATTATAATTTTGTTTAATCAAATCTAAAGATGCTTAAATCAGATTATTGTCGGGTGTAACATTGAAATTTCTAAATTTTAATTGTTACGATTATTTCAGTTATAATTTATATTTTTAAATTAGAGTTAAACATTCAGTTGAAATACTTCAACCAAAAAGTGCACTATTACTATTTGCACTTTTTGAAAAGACAAACTGTTGATTATTTGAAAATTGTCAAAAATGTACTTTGAATAATTTTAAACTAAATTCACATGCCTACACATATACACAGTTGGATATATAAACATGGATGAATCCAAAAATAACTTAATTACATAACATTCAACTGAAAAATTTTATATAAAAAGATCTATTCAAAGAGATTAAGTGAAAAAATCAATAAATCTGTTGATAACTTTTCAATATTCAAAGGTATTTCTATAATACTGTTGAAATCTTGAAGTTGTATTCTTTTCAACTTCTTAAATGGTTCTTTTCAAAATATAAAAACAAAATAAAACAAATACATGTCTGTAATAACCAATAGGAATGAAGTTAACACTTTTATCCGCCTACTCAAATGCACATACTAACGCACAATGAATCTATTTTTAACCAATCAAATTGCAATTATTTAATTACAATGCATTAATGTGTAGTATATATATAAACGAAATTTATTTTTATCATGACAATCTCTTGTGTTAAAATTAGACTATACTGTTTACTTAAGTTAAAGTTCCATATTAGGACGAAACAGCTGTCTAGTGCTTCCAGGTGATCAATGGTTGTCTGATTCAGATTAATTCGTGTTGTCAAAAATTGTCAATTGAAGTTGTTTTGTTTTTCTTTTTGAAGAAAATATAAAGTTTTCATAGGAACCAAACAAGGAAACATGTTTTTTCTTGCATTATAATAACCATAACACATTAATGATAGCATGAAGGTGAAAATGTTATTTCTATCTGATGTTTTGACTTTTTCAATAAATTCTATTCATGAAAATGAAGCAAAGTTAACAAACCTAATGAATTTGAAATACTTTGATAGTTAGATTTAATTGATAAGTGAATCTAGTCAATAAATTGTCAACAAGTTGAGTATATATTATTGAAGTAAATGATAGTTCTATGTGTAATTTTATTTCTATGAGATTTAACGTCATAGAATAGTTTATAGTGAGTTATCCACTTATTCTATTAGTTAATTCAAGAGAAGATATACCATACAAATGAGTAGTGTTAACATGATAGTATTATAATACACTGGAAATGACCACTTAGTAATTATTATGTTTTATTTGGAGATTGAAAGATACCAATCGATGCCGACCCAATGGTGCAGATGGTTAGGCGTTCACCATCAACCTGAAGCCCCTGGTGCGGAATCTGGGGTGCGCACTGCTGAGGAGCTCCAAACTAGAACGAAACAACTATCCAGTCCTCCCTGGTTTTCAATGGTACCCTGCCAACATCAATCTGTGACACATTTTAGTCAAATAAATAGCGAATCTCCACAAAAATAACCGTCCCAATTGAGATATGTAATAGTTTATTATATTAAGAATAAGAATGAAGTCAATTGCCTCCTAAAATATTCTTTTTTTATCTCCATTTAGTGAATAAGAAAGTACGCTACGAAAGTAATCAGGTTTTAGTGAAGAATATTAAGGAAACAACATTAACGTGAAAAGTACATAAGAGTTCATCATGATTTTTAATTGTTAACTGAGAATCTTAAAAAATAAAAGAAGGTTGCGAAGGACAGTAATCAATCATTCATTTCGACATAGTGCTAGTGATGTTAAGTCATTTAGACTAAAGGCCACATTTCAACAGAATCCAACTATCACCACAAAGGACTTGATAAATAACAAATTAATCACTACATAGTGAACAACTAATTTAATAGTTCTTAATATTAAGAATCAAAGAAACAACTAAATCGTATTAATCTATGAGTATCATTGTATTGACAACTATAGATTTTTCAGAGTTTCATAAACCATTCCAACGTTGTTTTAATGGATCAATGAAAGTAACCAACCTTAACTATTTTCAGTTTTACACCAAAATAGCCTAAATGTTTCTAAAAAAAACAACTACCTTACTTGTAGGTGCATTAAAATTATTGAAATTAGGTAGCATATAATCACATGGCTATTTATATGTTACAACTTAGCCTTGAAACCACATTTTTTATACGTACTAATTCACTTCATTACAAAATGATTATTTGCATCTTGAAGTACTATTATTCATTCAAACTTTGTATGAATTCCAGCATATTAAAGACGTGATGTCATTATTTATATGGACAAGATAATCAACATAAATGAATAGAAGTGATTAAGAAAATCATCTGTCGGAGTGCTACATTTACAAATATACAAACGATAGACATTTCTTGTATAATTTAATCAGTATATTTAAACTGATAAACTCTTGTTTATTGAGATATTGTGTCTGTCGACAATATCAAAGAGAACCGATACTTAAATGCATATTAATATTTTTCCGCTGTTCAATATCTGATCTACTCGAGTTAGGAATAAACATATATTACGGACTAACAAATAATCATCTCTTTGTTTTATAAACCGATCGACATGGAAATTTTATGGCTAGACGCCGATTCAGTGGTGTTGATATTTAAGTGACACTTGTAAGAAGTGCGTTCGATTCCCGGATGAGATCATAGGTGGATGGGATCTACACGGATATGAACAATCAATCTTTGTCAGTCAAGTGTGCTGTTAGAGGTATGATGACGGTTGTCACTTCCTGGCTGCCCACACCATGGAAGGATATTACTTCCTGAGGTACCTGAAAAGAAAACTGGATTAGTATTAGTCATAGTGACCTAAAAGCGCGATCGCAGAGCCCAACGAGCAACTGCTTGAGGCCGATCACGCACGACCTTGTTATGGGATGTTTTCGAAGTGTTAGCTCCGTTGTTTAGAAGGCCTTACTGCCGGAGACGGAAATTCGTGGAGTAAGGTGAGGTGTGACATTTTTTAGGGTCGACCTTTCCTAACCCCTTTCTTCCTTTGTGGGAAGGTAGCATCGCTGCAGATGCTGGTTACCCGAGGAAAACGCGTTACTTCTGCCACACCCCACTGCAGTCAGTAGTACGACTTTGCCCTCAGATCTTAGGTTGCTGCCTTTAGTCTTATCGCTCTCCAACAGACCTGCTTGGCATGGTAGGATCTAGAGAAATATGCGTTTCAGCTAATATAGCTCAGTTGGGTCATCACAATAGGCAAGCCCGACCACCACATCAAGGTAACAGCTACGGTCGGGTCAATCTTTGTCGGATCAAGTCAACTATATTGTAAAAAACAAATTTAAATTTGATATCATTAATTGACCTATGTTAGAAAGTCATTGAAAACCACTAACTGATGGTATTAAACGATTATTCTGTCCCAGTATGGAACTCCTCAGTGATGATGCAATTCTACAAACCAAGAACCTATAGTCCTTTTGGTGTACACCTTACCATTAGCAGAAGTGGGTCGCCATCCAACATTTGATATTTATGACTTAAGTGAAATGAGGACGTTTTCCCTCGATTTGATTCATTACCATCTATAGGTAATACTTGACATTGTTGAACTCTGTTGGTTACTTTCTGGCTGTTTGATGATTGCGCGATTCTCTCGAAACCTGAATATTTCAAATTGGATTTCCATGTGCGGTAGTGAATGCGCCATTACTTAAGAATCCCATTTTTAGATGCAACAACTGTCTAGTAATACTAAATGTTGGTTTACAATAGTTGTTTAGGCTAGGTTAATTCATGATTTTAAATACAAATTCAACAACAGCCTCCATAACACTTAATTAATATCATTGCAAAGTGTATGTAGTATTGTGAAGGCCGGTTTTTAATTTATTGCTTATATTGATTAACAATCGTTCTTAGGTGGATATCACTGGAAGCTAGGAAGTAACGTTTATCAGCTGTCTAATCCTAGTATAGGCAATAATCACCATGATATTTACCAGTTGTTATGATGTGATGGAAGAGAGGGGGTTTGATTGGTTGACGCGAACGCCAATGAGAGTGTGCCTGGTTGATAATGCTCGACTGACCTAAGCCCACTCACCCCACAGGCCGACAATAGGAGAACCAGAATTGGGAACCAGAAACGGAAAACCAAGAACTGAGAACGGATTGTATTTTGATCATGCCTTTATATATACATAAAACCAGACCACACAGTGAACCAATCACAAATCTAACATTGATATAGAACAAAGGGAAGAGTGACAGTGAATGGGAACAGGTTGTACAAAATTAAATAACCGTAGTTCATAGTGATAAACAATATACTAAGAGCAAATATACAAAACGAGAGAACTAGGCAAGGGGAACATAACAGTCATAGAAATGAAATGATTACACTGTCCATAGTTATGATAAATGAAATAATGTTCTAAAACACAGTTCCCGAAGTTAGTCAATTTTCATTAGGTTCCCGACATATCACCAGTATTCCCTGATTTTCAATTTAAGACTAATACAAATCATAAGCAATTCAGCTGAAGTGTTGAAATATATGAAATGTTAATTTATAATGTTTTACACCATTATTGTGAAAGAAAATTACACATCATTTATAAACATAAACATATAAGAAGAGAAAGAAATTAGACCAAATGTCAAGTCAAATAAAATATTGAACCATTATTACATGTTGTGGCTAGTGGAGTTCAATCATGTTGAATGTGAGGCAGTTACCTACCGATGGCATTGGATGAGGTCGAACAAATATATCTAGAATTGACTGAGTTAGAAATACCAACCGTTAGGATCCAATTTAGTAGTCTAGTGATAAGGCGTTACCCCCCCCCCCACAGAGTCAAAGGATTATCAATAGTTGTCTAATTCAGATCGGTTCGTGGTATTAAATTAGCACTTAACATACCATTGTCATATATATCAAATTACTGATTGGTAATATTATTACTTCAGATATCATCATAAATAATATAACACAATACTACTTATTAACATTAACAATCTATCTCATGTATTAATCTATCATTTTCATTTTACAAATAAGGGGTTTGTAAGGATAACTAATTGTCAATTTTGATATCACGAATTGATCTGAATCAGACAACCATTGATCACCTGGAAGCATTGACACAGCTGTTTCGTCCTAGCATGGGACTCCTCAGTTAATTGTAATTAATATGAGCTCACTAGTGACTAGCTCCTTGAGGTAATTCCTGGAGTTCTAGTGTGAAGACGTGACCGGTAGAGTTCAACCGTGTCGGGTGTGAGGCAGTAACTCACCAATGGCATAGAGGAGGTCGCGCAACGTATCACGAATTGACTGAATTGGAAATATCAACCTTTAGGAGCCGACTCAGTGGTCCAATGGTAGAGCGTTCGCCGCGTAGCCAGAGAGTCCTGGGTTCGATCTCCGATGGGGTCATGGATGCGCGTTGCTGAGGAGTCCCATACTAGGACGAAACAGCTGTCCAGTGCTTCCAGGTGATTAATGGTTATCTGATTCACATCAATTCATGATATCAAAATTGACAATTTCCATTTTACTCAAATTAACATGAATTTCAAACCTACATATACATAGCTATGTACAGTGGTATACATGTAACTGTCATGATCAGCTTTCAGTATGAATAGATAGAAACAGTTCATTTATATAGTCTGTACGGCTTTCTAACTAACTTTTTATTCCAATGCTAAAGTAATTGTCTGATGTAATGTATATATTTACATATACGCAAATAGAATAGATAATTAGTAATGATTACGTAATCAATACATTGACATCATCAACATCAGTAACTAACATTTAACTTCAATATTATACGATGTCAACATATTCATGTATAAATGAAATTAGTTTTCATTTTGAGTGTTTAGGGAAGAAAAATATTTTTAGAAAGGAGTGGGGATGGGGGGGGAGGAGATAGAAAAGTACGTTTAACCGAAAACGAGATAGTAAACAGCAGACAGATTAAGAATGACATTTTATCGTTAAATTGCATCAATTAATTGATGGAGAAATCATACGTTTTATGCACTTTGAATGATAGCCACATGTAGAAATAGAGAGAGGTGATTTTAGATTGAATATTGAATAAATTGATGTTTGTTGATTATTTTTTCGTCACATATAAATTTCAACTAAATACTATTAGAAACCAGAGAGAGATGTTTTTATAGTTGTTTACTCCTGGTATAGAATCCCTTAATAGCGATGCTCACATTTCATCTCACTTATGGACCAAACTCAGAATATCCAGGTCTCTAGGTTTCCAATGGTAACCAACCGAGATCGATCTGTAAACAATTGAAAAATATCACGACTTAAACATTATTGTATGAACAAACACAACAAAATAATTACGATCACTAAACTCATTAGTAGCCTACTATATAATATTCCTAAGTTCCTAGTTTGAAGACTTTACTGGTGGATTCCATCAACGGTGACACTAGATTATCTTCTCACTATATCACAATTTGGTTGAAGTAGGAAGCCTACCATTAGACGTCAGTCTATCCAGTAAAGCTGATGATTAAGTATTCACAATGAGATCAAAAATCCTAAGCCTAATCACTTGGTTCGACCTTAGAATAGGAGTCAAATACTAGAACAAAATTGATGTCTAGCTGTACTCCTGAGATCAGTTTGTGATGAGTATACTTATAGACAGCCGACCATAGTTCAACGTTGTCAGTGGAATTCTAGAAGGGATTAGCCAAATGTGTGACTGTTTATTACCACTAGGTGACAAACCGTTGCAGTCAATGAATGCATCTCTATGAAGAAAAATCATCTTTCAACGAAATCTTTATGATTAACATTTTATAAATATCTATGATGCACCTAATTAATACTATAAAATAAATGGTTAGCCACAAAGCACTGAATAATCACTTTATCTTCGTATTTATATTCTAACTATTCATCTATGTATCCGGGTAAACTCAACTGACTCAGATGAATGACATGATTTCGGCGTAGATAAGTCACAGATTTTTTTAATTCAGCGGTAGTTTTTCGGACTGTGAAGCACGGACAACAGCTTTCATATCGTCCAGGTAACAGTAATTTCCTCAAGATTTTATGTAATCTGTGCTGACTAGTGCTATCCACTATAACATCTAGGTTGGGCAAGGCTTCTGATGCCTGCTCAAAACCATATTACATCAAAATATAATACTTCAATATGTTATGTAACACAGAGACTAGTAGACACACTATGCCTTAATTAACCTATAAAACGGGCTAGTCAACTGAATGTACCTACAATCCAGTGTTAATGTTCACATTTAGACTTGAACTCATCGACTGATCGATTTCAGTCCATATCAAGCCAACGGAAAGATTCAGACACATTCAGATTATGTATACATTCTCCTTACACAAACGTAACTATTCGGGCTCATTTGACTAATAAAAAGAAGGTGTCATTTGACACTAAATGAATTGAGTTTGAGTAGATGTGTGAACACGAACACTGGGACGTAGATACATCCATGTAACAAGTCTCAGATTGGACGAAACACTCTTCTTGGATTCCACTTATTAATCACAAACTAACTTAAAGACAACATTTGTGAACTTCAGCATTATTGAGGCAATCCTCTGAGGATGTACTTACGGCATTAGGAGCAGATTATTTTCAGTCTAATTAAAACCAATGGGAAGATTCAAAGACATTCAAATTCTATGAACAGTTAATCGGACAAAAGATAATTATTTTAAAGGGACATAAATATTTTTATGATGAATAATTGAATTGTGTTTTTATTATGGGGTTGGCGATGTTTAGCTACAAAAACGATGAAATTCGTTTATGTGACTAGAAATCTGTCACGTGAAAGAATTTGATGAGAAACTCGTTAAAATATGCCTTTAACCCCTCATCTTTGACCACAGAAATCAATACAAAAAGACAATGATTTATCTACAGATAGATAGATAATACTAGTTCCAACCATAAACCACATACAAATGTGGTCCTCATTATAAATTATGACTTACCGATAGTTACTTCACAACTAATTCATAACCTGAATTAAGGATTTCGGAATAACATTTTATTTTGCCAAGTTTTACAGCATTACTAAAATGAAGTTCAAGAATACGATTAAAACTTAAAGCTAGAAACAATATTCATCAAATAGATTAATAATAACAATAGGATTTAGATATTCTAAACAAAACTAGGATTTTTGAACTTAAATTCAGCGGTACTGTAAGACTAGGTAGAACTTTATTCAAAACAGAGCAAAACAAAGCGGTGATGTTTGTTAAAACCTAATGTAAGGCCAGGAAAAACGCTGAACAAAACATTGCAAAACACTAAAAACTTTAGGCAAATTATAGCGAACCCGACAACTTTTAGCATATTTTTCTCAATGTACTAAGCTGAAAATTTCTCTATGTAGATTATTCTTACTTTTGAAGCCTATTTTGTAACCTGAGGTTGACTCAAAATCACAGTTCTAATAATGAAAGTCTAATTCTGAATAAAATGTCTAATTTTTAGATTAAATAATGATCTTAGCTATGATATTTTGTCTACAATATACATTTTTAGTTCAAATTCATGACAAACATGGAGCCAGTAACACTTCTCTTATTGATTAATAGAGAAATTTTGCATGGTCACTTAAGTGCTGCATTTGTCCAGTTGCATACTGTACACCACGTGGAATTTTAACATAAATCCATGTGAATCACTCTACTTATCATTTAGTAGCTAAAGATCTTAGTGATGCTGATTTAAAGGTGAAACTAAAGTTTGCTGGTGAACTTCAAGGATAACAGATGACTTTGAGTCGTTTCTAACCGATGAGACAACAGTTGTAGATAAATATTATATAAGTTGGATTGTGACTGACAAGTGGAATCCAGGATGCGCGTTTCGTCCTATTTGGGACTCATCAGCTGGATGTACCTGCATCTCAATGTTGATGTTCACACTGGGATTCGATTTCAGTCCGTTTCGTGTCGAGCGCCACCGCGTTCACCACTAGACTACTGAGTCCAGACAGTCACATTTGTGCGACGGGCACATTGGTATTAGGATACAAGTTTATCCTAATAGTTGTAGATAAAATTATAATTTATTTTAAAAAAAATGATAAAAGAGTTTGAAAAATAAAGAAGATTAAAAACGCGTTGATTGATTTTTAATTCATAATATGAACGATATATAAACTTATGCGTATGTCTCTAAGTCATGTTGTTTCTAGAATCTTTAAAAGGTGTCAGAAACTTCTTTAGACGTGACCATGTGAATACTAGTAAGTGAGTCTTCAAAATATCTTTCATAAAGTACAACATGTTGAATGTATAAAAGTTTTTGAAGTGGCTGATAAAATTCATAGTCGTCTGCATAAATTGTAATTCTTTGAAGGACGTACAGCTGAATTATTGGTATTAAGGTTCTTGCAGCTCGGTCTGGGACATTATGGAGATGTCCCTTTCCTAATCTTCTGTTGTAAATGCCAAGAAACTACCAGTAAGAGCGAAGTAATTAGGATTACTCATTATTATATTTTATCTTTCTAATAGCTGTTTCCCCTATTTCAACAATTTTTCCAACGCCTCATAGCGACAGATGTGAACGTAACATCATTTCTGAACATATGTCTCTGCAGTGCTGATACCATTGCACTGCTGAGACTTCACTTATATTTATATGTGATGATGCCAGTGAAACAGGTAACTGCATTATCCACAATACAACCAACATGCAGGTTTGTTTGAGTGTCAATCTAGACTCACTAAAGAAGCGACCTCTTCATATTGATTTCTTTTGCTAGCAACCATTACGCCATAAGATTACTCCATCTTGAATGTATATGGACGGTGCTAAAGCTATATTTACTCTACAAGTGTAAGTCAATTCTATACGTAGTAGTTCAACAGCATGCAGATTAGTAACAATAACGTCCTCATTGAAAATTCCAATCAATCGATCCAATGTAAGCATTTTGATCTACACTAAACGTACGACCTTAAAACAATCACCTTGATTCTTATTAGTACTCTCTAGTTCATCAGGGAATGTTTAGTTTTACCCATTTTTAAAACCTTTACAACTAATAGACTATTCATGACTATGAAATCATTGAAATGAAACTAAATAGTTGACATTTCTAATAGTTTTAAATCACTTTCTCATTTATCTATCACTATTAATTAGAAACTATTTGAGATCAATTGTTGTATTCAATAGAGTTGATTGAATTTACTATCAGATCACTTGTGTACATCATTATTGGTTCAACCTGAATTTTGTAATTCAGTAAATAGATAAATAGGACATGATGAAATAGTTAATTAAAGTACAGTTCATTATTTAATCTAATCTAAGCGTTTCTAGTTATTTTAATAGTTAGAAATTCAATCAGTAATATAAAAATTCTTTCAATAAGTTATGTAACATATAGTTCGGTCATTTGGCTTAAAACAAATGAATAGTACATATTTACAAAGTATATTAACTATATGCTTAAGTTGGATTATGATTGACAAGCGGAATCCAGCATGCTCGTGTCGTCTTATATATGACTCATCATCTGGATGTACCTGTATCTCAATGTTGATGCTTGCATTGGGATTCGAATTCAGTCCGTTTCGTATCAATCACCACCTCGTTTACCATTAGACTATTGTGTTCAGACGGTCAGGATTGTGCTACGGGTGTATATGTAATTAGGTTGAGCTTGTGTCTTTCCATTGATTAGTCATGGACTGAAACTGGTCATCCACTGTTGCTAAATGTTCATCCTGAGCGGATTGTCTCTGGACACCATAAACTAGTGGTGAACGAGGTGGCGTTTGATACTAAACGGACTGAGTTCGAATCGTAGAGTGAACATCAACGTTGGAATGAAGGTATATCTAGCTGATGTGTCCTAAATAGGACTAAACGTTCTCCATAGATTCCACTTGCCAGTTACAATTCAACTTAAACATCGTTTGTAAACTAACGCTATATCTAGGCAACCGGAATTAGAATAACTATAGTTTATAAAATCAATGGAAGCCAGAATATAGAGTGGGTAGTTGTTTAGTTTGCTTATATAACTCTTCAGTGATCCAACTAATAATTGCATTTATCATCAATAAAAAATATTCCCATTGGTAATAGATGATTATCGTACAATATTATTAATTGAATGGCATTTTTTGAAAAATGGAAACTGTTTGATGACAATTTAATAAGTTGAAAGTGATTAGCTCACCGCTAGATCTGAATATGAATATGACATCATGAATTGATTTAATTTAGACAACCAAGAATAATTAGACGGCTATTTCAACTTAGTATAGGACTCTAAAACAGTGAGCATAAATGAACCACCTACAGAGTCTAACACAGGATCTTCAGGCTTCGAAGTAAACGTTAGGATGAAACAGCTGTACAGTTTCTATGATTGTCTAACTCAGACTAGTTTGTGATGTCAAATTTAAATTTACCAATCTGTACAACACCCACTTATAATATGTGAACGTCGTGGATTCGAAATTTCATGAAGATATAGATGTCTACTATCAAATAAAAAGTTCCATGCTAGAATGAAAAAAGATACTCAGTATACCCTAGACTTTATCAATTATCTAGATGAAGTTAGTTATGTCATGTTAATCGATAATTCGTGCCATTTTTGCCCAAAAATATTTAGATACTTGTACATATATGCATGCATATACAACTGGTATAATGGATAAAAATGTACTGTAACTATAAGTATATACATAAATCATGACAAATAGCCAAATATCACTATGAATATAAATGTTTCAACAAAAGTTCTTCTTTGTTTTGCGCAATATGTTTTTCTATTTCAAGAAGTAGAGATGCATTGAAGTGGGAGGAGGGGTGGAAGGAGTTCAAAAGTATGTCATATTTTTTCTTATCTTGCATTACATAAAATACATCATAGAAATACTTTTGTGTATTGTACTTAGAATAATTGAATGTTATTCATCATATTGTATAATGGATAGTATTGAAGGTGTCATATGGTGTATTTTATTCAGTGTTGAATGTATAAGGAAGACATAAGATTATCGGATATTATGAATTGACCTAGATTAAACAAACATTGTAAACTATGAAAAATTAGATAACTATTTTATCTTATTATGGGACGTCTCATTAACAATGGTAGGAAGGGGGGGGGAGTATGGGTTCAAGCTTAATGAGTTCAGGCTTCGCAACGTGTGATTAATCCTTATATGAAACTGTTTCTCTGTTTTAGTACTTAATGATTCAAGAATAGAAGATAACACTGATTAATAGAATAAAGTAAATCTATGTAGTACCGCACTAGGAAGAGATTACTATCCGGTAGTATTCCAAATGATGTTAATATGTAACAAAATGTAATCAACATTGTTTAGTAACTAGGTTTATAACTGCTAATCAGTTGTTAGCACTTGTTCTGTAAAGTATCACATAAATATGATATAAGGAAGTGTATAAGATCTGACGAATTACATTCTACACTGCTGAAGAAACTAGTGAACCGTTTAAGTAATTAGTTTGACGTATTTATGGTCCAAAGTAAATAACCCAGCGACTAGTAGAACGCTGCAGTAAGTTGCATCTACTAAACGAGTACACCATACAAACCTCAAAGTTATGGCGTAATTCTCAGTATTTTAGAAATAATCGTTCTAAAATGGTTGAAATTATAAAATGATAACCAGATACCCTCAGAAAGTAGAAGGATTTTAGAGCAGGTTGTTCATATTTATCAAACTTTTAAGTATCATGAGGAAGCATGTGTTATTTGAGGGTTAGTAAGACCCCCTGTAGATATTGTCATTATTGATCTTAGAAAGACTTTTAATAAATTTTCTCAAATAAAGCTCTAATATAGGTTAAGCTATATAATAATTAGTTGAAATATCTGGATGGAAACGGAGTCTGGATCAACTCCAAGTTGCGTAGCTGGAAAACAGTGATTGATGAAGTGAACCAAGTTATAATTTTGGAACCAGTATTATTTCACCATCGATTCTGCTATATACCAAAAATATTAAGATATGAAAAAGCGATATATAACGAGGAGAACCAGTAGGAGATTCTGAAGAACTTATGGGTGTTAAAAAGAATATCTATCAATTGACAATCCATCACATTGATGTCCAAATTTCATAAAAATGCACTTGAATGCATTGTCAATTGACAGATAGTTTCTTTAATACTCCTAAGTTCTTCAAAAGCTCCTACTGATTCTCCTCGTTATATATCACTTTTCACTAAATAGCATTCAGCTTCTCGTAGTCCAGATGCTGGCATCACTTTACCTGGAGATTTAAAGGAGGTTTTAAAATCATTTGGTCAGTACATAAAACATCTAGCCGTCTAGATGCTAAAACACCTCTAAATTTACTAACACTTTTCTTTCTACTAAAACTTGAATATTTGTAAACACACAATTAGTACACCTCCGGAAAAAGACAGTGATCTTAAAAACATGCAGAAAACCGTAGCTAGTTTGATTCTTTCGGCCTTAAAAACAATGTATAATACGAGCCTATGTAAACGTCACTATATAATGAATGTCTGTTTGGCAAGCCCTCTTTTTATAACCCTTTAGAAAAGAGAATTGCCGAAGGCATTCAAAATGTGTACATGAGCCTAGGATGAAGTACACACCAAGTGACTACTAATTTTATTATTGAATTGTCATCGAATGAAACTCCCTAAATCAATGTATGTAATCAGCAACATATATCAATACGTTCGAAAGCAATTTAGACCAGCTTAGTGAACCCCATTTGTACGCGTTCATACTAGAACGAAATTAAAATGAACATAAAGATAAATAGACAGTTATTTTGTCCTAGTAAGAAACTCTGTACCAGTCCACACCCTAGATTCCACCTCAGGTGCTTTAGGTTGGCTAACGCCTAACTTTCTTTTCTCTGCTTCCTTGTTTTAATAGCATCTTACTAACACCAATCTATGACGAATTCAATCAACTAAACTCAATATCAATCTCCACAAACCATCTCAATTCAATTACACCACTAAGCTCATTATTGACCAACCTCATGATGTTCCTAAAGCCCTAGTGAAAAGTCGTGACTGGTAAAATTCAGACATGTTGGAAGTGAGACTGTTATCACCAATGACAATGGATGATGGTGGCGCTATATTTCACAAATTGATAGAAGTTGGGATTGCACCACTGGATGCCAGCGGATCCAATGGTGCAGAGGGTTAGGCTTTCGTCAACCCGAAGCCCAGAGGAGGGGAATCTGCAGTGCGTACTGCTGAAGAGCCCTATACCAGGAGGAAAGAGCCGTCTATCAGTGCTCCCTGGTTTTCCATGGTACCTTGCCAAAATCAACGTATGACAAGTACAATCAATCAAATTTGTTACCAATCTTCACAAACCATCTTCAATTTGATTATGAGTATAACTATTAACTGTCATCATTTCAGACTTTCACCTTGTTATCCTGATAACAGGTTTCGATATTGAAGAAAACAAAAAGAAAAAGAAAATACTTATCTTCAAACATTGAAGAAGTAAATAACGAAAGAAAATCACTTCCTAATGAATATCTAACCATGGTAACAAGGTTTCTGGGGTTCCTTCACTTCGTGCAATATAAGAGACAATTGCATCAGCCAAGAATGTATTAAAGAAAATGACAAGTTAACAGCATAGATAGACTGTATATCGTATCTTTACAAGTAACGTGGCCATTATTTACATTGAGCTGTGTGTGTGCAAGCTACTGTTAGCCCTGAGTTAGGATAATTTATTCAATGTCCAGTTATCAAAACATATACGGCACAAGCTGGCTTAGGTTTGGTGTCATCACACTAACCATCCTCCATTCATAAAAAACAATAATATGCCCTTAAAATTTCATCAATTAAATCCTGTTACTTTTTTTACTAATTTTTCCTTGTCATTTAAACAAATTTCCAATTGTCAATCTTTTTTCCAGAAATAAATGAATATTCGAAGAGTATGCTAAACTCTGATAATCGTTTACAAGAAATAGTTAGGAAATGGTTGTAATTCATCGAGTAATACAGGGGTATAGTTATCCAACAGGTAAGGTCATACTTGCTCACGTTATTCGGATTCATCGTCTTGTATTACCATCTTCTATCTATATATATAAGCTGGATTGCTTCCTCGTCTGTAAGTATGATGTTTGTAATAGTAGTTATCACATTAATAAGAGTAGTTCAGATATCATCAATTGGTCTGAGTTAGACAACCATTGGTCACCTGGAAACATTAGAGTACTATCTCGTCCTAGTATTAGACGACTCAGCAATGCGTATTCATGACCTCACCAAGGATCGGCAATCAATTCAGTCCGAGTCCTAGAGTGAACACTATTATTGAGGTATGACAAGCGAACCGAGGCGACAAGTTTTAAGTAGGGCGAAATATGGGTTCTGGGTTTCATTTACTAACCACATACTAACTTCAATTACATTATTATTGATTAAAAATAACACTTAGGGTTATTGTATCTATTACTGATAGTTAGAAAAGTGCATCTCGGAAATAAGTGATGATTAGTTGTTAGGATATAAGTACAACTACTTACATATACACCAATGAAAGTAAATTATTTCTACTTGTGATAAAATATGTATTAATCAATCCCAATTTTTAGAACGAAGGTAATCATTAGTCAGTTAATGGCTACTGTATGTGCTTATTACCAAACAGATTTTTATTATCTTCGTGGTTAGTTTCCAAGTAGTAACTGAATATATCTCTTCAGGGTAAACTTTACAAAATCTAATTATAGTATGGTTATGGAAAGTCAACAGCATTAGCATAAGAAGCGACTTTATAAAACATCTCGTGACTGCGGATTAATTAATCAACATGGATTCTTTTTACAAAGTTACATGGTTAATAGATATCTACAAATGGTCAATAAGTTTCAGTCTTATATGTTTTGTTAAAGTTGTTACCAAAGACGAAAAAAAGACCAGAACTACATGTACAGAAAGCACTGGTTCATCTTTTAGTCCTACCATCGACTTAACTCGATTTTCTTACATATTGTCCTTTGGATTGCAATTTTGTTCCATTTTAATTCTAACCCGTTTACTTAATAAAATTCTTACATGTTATTTCTTGTTTCCTTCTCTCCCTCTCTCTCTCTCTCTGACAAAATATTCAATTTATATTTGCCTACGTCCACTTCTCAGATATGTTTTATTCTCTAATTTATCTTGTTACATAATCCAACTTTAAAATTATTACTTCCAATCTATTTTATTCGATCTCCTTATCTATTTTGAATTAATAACAATGTTGTTTAATTAACCTGATTTTGAAGATTTCTCTCCCACATAAAACAGTTTAAATAAGAATAACATTAAGTAATTTTGATTTTTGTTACTATGTTTGATTAGTCCTAGTTATCAATTTAACTTATACTCACTTTTATTGCTATGTTTGATTAATTATTATTATATATTAATATCATATGTATGCATATATAATATGATTATATAACTATGAAAATGAACTATCACATCACTGAATATAGTACTTGTAGTGTTTAGTACAAATTAACATTTTCAACTTTTCTTCCTGAAACAAACATATTTAACAAACAAGTAAAACATGTAGATTATTCACAGTATTATCAAAATTGATTTTTCTTGATTGAATAAGTCATAGATTAATGTTGGCTGGGTACCATCAAGCTGTGATATATTCAATCAATTAAAGATACCATTCTTCATAAACTATCTCGATTGATACTTTCACTAATGAATGTATCTTACATTACAATTTCAATGTTATATAATTGAATATCCTAAATACAACATAGTAAATAATAAGCATAGATTATTAGTTCTATTCTATACCAATTAATAAATTCATTTCATCTCTTTATCTATTTAGTTGCTATGATCTAATTATTAAAATATATCAATGCATAACATTACGCTATCAACAATACTGACAATAATTATAATCAATCTTACAGAAAAACAAAATGATTTACTTGGTTCTTTCTTCTTTGCATTATCATCAATATTCAGTGAAACAAATGTGATTATTGTTTTTTTTCAATTTTTGAAAATTTACCGCCTTGATGTTTTTTTGAAATATAAACCACATTTAAAATGAACAAATAAATAACCTTTAAAAGTTACTGATATTTCCCCATGTGATTTTCTTCAATTTAGAATTTCATTTGTTCTGTTATATTTTTTCTGTTGTCAAGTGTTGTTTCTTTATTTGTTTTCTTTCTTTTTATTTAATGTTATGTTTTTTCTTTACAGTTTGTAAACCAATTTCTTTTTCAAGTTGTATGTAATTATTACACAATTACGAGTATGAAAACATCAGTTGACAATAGACAATAGTAAATGTTTCCACAATAATTAATTATGAATTTTCAGTCCCTCCCAGTTTGCCAACAAATTACTAATTATATTATTATTACTACTACTAATAATGATGATAATATTAATTGGTATTACGTATTATCGGGTATTTATCTCCCAGTTTTCCCGAAGAATATACCCATGTATATATGTATATTTGTGTGTAAGTGTACACTTACCAGTTTATTCTCTTGTTATTTTGTGTGACATAATGGTTGCGCAATGAATATATGACTGCAAGTTTGTTTGTTTGTTTATCTGTAGTTTCCATTCGTAATAAAATGAGTGACAGATGATAATAAAAAAATATTTCTTAATTATTATTTCAATTAAAATTTAATAAAAAGATCCATGCTAATTAATTGCATATGTAATTATGATTTTTACAAAATAAATTATTCTATTATTTAAAAGAGGTGCTTTTAAAAACATGTGAATATTATTTAAATTAACGAATCAGATGACAGTATTTAACACGCACCTATTCGATTGTAGGTGTTATGTGCGTTCAAGCTTTCATTTAGTTGTAATCTGATTGGTTTATTCATTAAAATACTCTACTAAGATATGAATTTTAGATTTTTGATTGGTCATTTAAAAGTGATTTGGGAATATATTATGACGAGTGCATAGTATTTAAAGGAGCACTTTATATGTAACTTTATTAATTTCAGATTCTAATAATCGGATTCTCAGTATTTCTGTTTCTATTATTCCTTATTCTTCATCGTTTATTTTCATTAGAAGCGCATTTAATACGATTAGTCTGTTTAATATTGTTAGCGTTATTTTTAGCAAGCTTGTGTTTTACGGGATGGAAATGCTTGCCTCATGCCCAACCCTCCTCCTTTACGCCGGCTCGGGACCGACAGTGACCCTAGAAGAGCTACAGGCGGAGTTATTTAATGCAGTTACTTAGTTGATAATGCATTTTCTTTACGTTCACTCTCATGTCTTCCAGACTAATTCCCATATTACTCTACATGTTGTTGTAGACTATGAATATTTGGGAGAAATATAAAACTATCAAATGCTAAATCTTATACCTGATTTTCTCATTATTAATAGTTAAGTGATGTGTGTCAGACCAGATGGATTCGATTTATGATGGTATAATGGATGTATACTATCATTGAAGAGTTCAACTAAAATGAATCTATGACTATTACAAACTACAAATAGAAATCCTTATTTAGAACAGTAAAATTATTATGGTTAGCGTAGTCATGTTTATGAACTAGTAAATAAAATTTTACAATAATAATTATAACAGTCATGGTGATGTAGATAAATAGTTTTTAGAAACTCATCTGTGTATATGCATAGATTAGAGGAGAAATAAAAAAGTTATCATTAACAAACAATGTGAACAGTATGTAAAGCAAAACTGAGTGATAACAATATGAGTACATATGAAAACACATCAATTTGTTTTCATTTAGTCAAAGGTGAATGTCATGACAGATAAAGCGGTCGTATGGATTATTTTTATTATTACTTTAGCTGTGCTTAGTAGACTGGTGTAAATAAATCTATCGAGTGGCACAGTATTGACACATCAATAGATTTGTCCTCTCGTTTATCATGCCAGGCTGAACAATATTCTAGAAAGTGTTGATAATTACATTAAGTTTTTATACTTATATAATTGTCTACACAAGTACAGCTGAATTTGTAAAGGGACATCGAGGTGAGATTCGTCTTAGTTTAATTTTTACTGCTTCTGTAATCATATCTCCGTTGAACGTAAGTTAGTAACATACTTTCTACTTGCTGGTTATCTAATATTACTTTTATTGTAACAATTTTAACAGACATTTTTTCAGGTGAGTAGCTTCCATTGTGATGTATTTAAAGAAAAGGACAAAATCGATTATTTCTACCCAGTCCATAATTTCTTATAGTAAATTGCACATTATAGGAAATAAGGACTTTAAAGTCATTGTTTACGAACATTGGAGTAAGCATCTATGTAAAGTAATTCGTTAAACAAGTAAAATGGCTAGTTAGATTACAGCGGTTTGAAGTAGCTCATCAGTTTTTCATAACTTATTATTAGTTCTTTAATTTTAGTATTAGAAAAATATCCTTATTATAGTCTCATCTAATTGTATTTACCTCTTTCTGCCTTCTTCTTATAGCTATTCTTTTTAAATGCCTTAAATAATGTACAAAGATAATACATAATTTATATGATGTAGAGTTAGGCTTCGAATATCTGACGTGTTACTAAAATATACGAAGATAATAATATCAGGAGAATGAATTCTAGTTCTGAAGAATTCCATTTGTGCATATATGAATTATTTGATAAAATGTAGGATAATTGATTGCATTTATTACAGATTAATGTTAATTAGGTAAAACTGGAAACCAGAGAGCAATGGATAAATGTTCTGATCTAAAATTGAACTCATGAACAGTACACACCATCGTGTCTGACAAAGAGTCGAACCGAAGGTCTTACAGTCTCAACCCGAACTCTTAATCCCTTCTACACTACTGAACCACACAGTGTTTAATGGTAGAATTCACAATCCCGTTAAATAAGGATATAGCTCAACTATCATGTTATTTGTGACAATCGTCCTATTTCCAACAAGTCTCAACTTCACTAATCATGACTTTTAATTAGAATTTTAGGAACACCTTGAAGTTAGTCAAAAGTGAGCTGATTATTGTAATTGAATGGAGGTGGTTTTATTAAGTTGGGTACTAAACTTAGTTAAGTGATGAAATTTAAACTTGTTGAGAGTGAGTCAGTTGTCATCAGTGACACTGACTGATCGTCGTGCTATCTCAGAAATTGATGATAAAGCTATATGGAACCGGCCAGAATAGTGATTCGTCGTAAACCAATAGTTCAACTCCCTGGCTACTACTACTACTACTACTACTACTACTACTACTACTACTACTACTACTACTACTACTACTACTACTACTACTACTACTACTACTACTACTACTACTACTACTACTACTACTACTACTACTACTACTACTACTACTACTACTACTACTACTACTACTACTACTACTACTACTACTACTACTACTACTACTACTACTACTACTACTACTACTACTACTACTACTACTACTACTACTACTACTACTACTACTACTACTACTACTACTACTACTACTACTACTACTACTACTACTACTACTACTACTACTACTACTACTACTACTACTACTACTACTACTACTACTACTACTACTACTACTACTACTACTACTACTACTACTACTACTACTACTACTACTACTACTACTACTACTACTACTACTACTACTACTACTACTACTACTACTACTACTACTACTACTACTACTACTACTACTACTACTACTACTACTACTACTACTACTACTACTACTACTACTACTACTACTACTACTACTACTACTACTACTACTACTACTACTACTACTACTACTACTACTACTACTACTACTACTACTACTACTACTACTACTACTACTACTACTACTACTACTACTACTACTACTACTACTACTACTACTACTACTACTACTACTACTACTACTACTACTACTACTACTACTACTACTACTACTACTACTACTACTACTACTACTACTACTACTACTACTACTACTACTACTACTACTACTACTACTACTACTACTACTACTACTACTACTACTACTACTACTACTACTACTACTACTACTACTACTACTACTACTACTACTACTACTACTACTACTACTACTACTACTACTACTACTACTACTACTACTACTACTACTACTACTACTACTACTACTACTACTACTACTACTACTACTACTACTACTACTACTACTACTACTACTACTACTACTACTACTACTACTACTACTACTACTACTACTACTACTACTACTACTACTACTACTACTACTACTACTACTACTACTACTACTACTACTACTACTACTACTACTACTACTACTACTACTACTACTACTACTACTACTACTACTACTACTACTACTACTACTACTACTACTACTACTACTACTACTACTACTACTACTACTACTACTACTACTACTACTACTACTACTACTACTACTACTACTACTACTACTACTACTACTACTACTACTACTACTACTACTACTACTACTACTACTACTACTACTACTACTACTACTACTACTACTACTACTACTACTACTACTACTACTACTACTACTACTACTACTACTACTACTACTACTACTACTACTACTACTACTACTACTACTACTACTACTACTACTACTACTACTACTACTACTACTACTACTACTACTACTACTACTACTACTACTACTACTACTACTACTACTACTACTACTACTACTACTACTACTACTACTACTACTACTACTACTACTACTACTACTACTACTACTACTACTACTACTACTACTACTACTACTACTACTACTACTACTACTACTACTACTACTACTACTACTACTACTACTACTACTACTACTACTACTACTACTACTACTACTACTACTACTACTACTACTACTACTACTACTACTACTACTACTACTACTACTACTACTACTACTACTACTACTACTACTACTACTACTACTACTACTACTACTACTACTACTACTACTACTACTACTACTACTACTACTACTACTACTACTACTACTACTACTACTACTACTACTACTACTACTACTACTACTACTACTACTACTACTACTACTACTACTACTACTACTACTACTACTACTACTACTACTACTACTACTACTACTACTACTACTACTACTACTACTACTACTACTACTACTACTACTACTACTACTACTACTACTACTACTACTACTACTACTACTACTACTACTACTACTACTACTACTACTACTACTACTACTACTACTACTACTACTACTACTACTACTACTACTACTACTACTACTACTACTACTACTACTACTACTACTACTACTACTACTACTACTACTACTACTACTACTACTACTACTACTACTACTACTACTACTACTACTACTACTACTACTACTACTACTACTACTACTACTACTACTACTACTACTACTACTACTACTACTACTACTACTACTACTACTACTACTACTACTACTACTACTACTACTACTACTACTACTACTACTACTACTACTACTACTACTACTACTACTACTACTACTACTACTACTACTACTACTACTACTACTACTACTACTACTACTACTACTACTACTACTACTACTACTACTACTACTACTACTACTACTACTACTACTACTACTACTACTACTACTACTACTACTACTACTACTACTACTACTACTACTACTACTACTACTACTACTACTACTACTACTACTACTACTACTACTACTACTACTACTACTACTACTACTACTACTACTACTACTACTACTACTACTACTACTACTACTACTACTACTACTACTACTACTACTACTACTACTACTACTACTACTACTACTACTACTACTACTACTACTACTACTACTACTACTACTACTACTACTACTACTACTACTACTACTACTACTACTACTACTACTACTACTACTACTACTACTACTACTACTACTACTACTACTACTACTACTACTACTACTACTACTACTACTACTACTACTACTACTACTACTACTACTACTACTACTACTACTACTACTACTACTACTACTACTACTACTACTACTACTACTACTACTACTACTACTACTACTACTACTACTACTACTACTACTACTACTACTACTACTACTACTACTACTACTACTACTACTACTACTACTACTACTACTACTACTACTACTACTACTACTACTACTACTACTACTACTACTACTACTACTACTACTACTACTACTACTACTACTACTACTACTACTACTACTACTACTACTACTACTACTACTACTACTACTACTACTACTACTACTACTACTACTACTACTACTACTACTACTACTACTACTACTACTACTACTACTACTACTACTACTACTACTACTACTACTACTACTACTACTACTACTACTACTACTACTACTACTACTACTACTACTACTACTACTACTACTACTACTACTACTACTACTACTACTACTACTACTACTACTACTACTACTACTACTACTACTACTACTACTACTACTACTACTACTACTACTACTACTACTACTACTACTACTACTACTACTACTACTACTACTACTACTACTACTACTACTACTACTACTACTACTACTACTACTACTACTACTACTACTACTACTACTACTACTACTACTACTACTACTACTACTACTACTACTACTACTACTACTACTACTACTACTACTCCTACTTTGACTACTACTATTTCTTCTACTTCGACTACTACTACCACTACTACCATAACTACTTACTCTAGGTAGTAGTATGATTAAAACCATTATAAATTATTTTATTTTGTCAATTAATGTACATTTTATCAACACTTTAAAAATGTATGATAATAGAAAATCACAATAACAAAATAGAATAGTAAATAAACTAATCAGTGTTAAATAATGAATTCACATTGTGATTGTAAGGTTCATTTGTCAATATTCAATTGACAGAATCAGATAACAATGTTTTTTTTCTTTGTTTATATGATTCACTTAAAACAAATATTCTGTTACATTAAAATAAAACTATACTAACTCAATGATAACAATGATGTAAAGGCTATAGTTAGACAAGTATTAGTGATAGATAACTGTTTCCTCCTGGTATATGACTCTTCAGTAGCATAATCTACTTATGATTTCATTAAGTATGGAACTCAAGATTATCAGTCGTTAAAGTGTCTTTTGACTCTAAGACGATTGATTTAAGATCTAGTAAAGTGTATACTTAACTTCATCCAATTCATAGGTATATCACATGAATGAAATATTAATCAATGAATAACAAGTCAGTGTTCTAAATCCTTAACATGACTTTCAAACATTCTGAGTTTGTATAAGTTGGATTGTGACTGGCAAGTGGAATCCAGGACGCGCGTTTCGTCCTATTTGGGACTCATCGGCTGGATGCACCTGCATCCCAATGTTTATGTTCACACTTAGATTCGAACTCAGTCCGTTTTGTGTCGAACGTCACCACGTTCACCACTCGACTACTGAGTCCAGACAGTCACATTTATGCAATCAACGGGAATACACAAATTTATCCTAATACCAATGTGTCCGTTGCACAAGTGTGACTGTCCGGACTCAGTAGTCTAGTGGTGAACGTGGTGGCGTTCAACACGAAACGGACTGAGTTCGAATCCAGCTGTGAACATCAACATTGGGATGCAGGTACATCCAGCCGATGAAATCCCAAATAAGACGAAACGCGCGTCCTGGATTCCACTTGCCAGTCACAATCCAACTTATATAATATTTGTGAAAAATTCGCTATATCGAGGCAATCCGCTCAGGATGCACATATAGCAACATTGACTGACCAGCTTCAGTCTATAACAAATCAATGGGAATATACAAGTTTATCCTAAATCTGAGTTTGATTCTTACCAATAGATTATGAATGAAGAAGACTATTAGGATGTTTTATATTACTAATAAAATATATATTCAGTGATATCCTATTTTGAACGCTTGTTTAACTATGACTGATTTAAAATGGATTCTTCTCAATAAAAGGAAATGAACAATATACATTTTACATTAGTCAAAATTATATTTTTCTTATTGATCGTATACCATGAGTACTTTTTTCAATGTTTCAATTATTTCATTTTACTTATATGAAAGAAAAAATCAAATAGCTAGTAGTGAAACTTTATTAAACATAAAATTATCTTAGATTGATGTGGTGTTGTAGAAATAAGTACTAAGTTTAGTTGATTGAATTCGTCAGTGATTATTGTTGAAAATCGAGGGAAACTGCTAAACAGCCGTGTCGTCTTAGTGTACTACTCCTTAACAATGTGCATTCTAAATTCCACTCCAGGGAATACAAGTTAATCAACACCTAATCATTTATACCACTGGGTCGGTTGGCAGAATTCCAACTTCCATCAATTTGTGATATATACCTCCGCCATTATCCATTGTCATTGGTGATAACTGTCTCACTCTCGACAATTGTGATTCCTACCAGTCACGACTTCTCAATAGAGCTTTAAGAACATCATGAAGTTAGTCGCTTGTGAGCTGAGTAGTGTAATTAAATTGAGATGGTTTGTGGAGATTGGTATTAAATTTAGTTTGTTAAATTCGTCACAGATTGATATTGGCAAGGTACAAGTACAATCATTTTGTTAATATTTTAAATCAAGGAATATATCATCATCAAGTGTTTATTTAATGATTGACTTTAGGAGGCAATTAATTCCACAATAGTAATGCGATGATTTAATTAGTAACATCCAGTCATATCAGGCTGTGTGAAATAAAAACTAAAGTAATGAATATTGTGTGTTAGTGATGTAGAGGTTAACAGCTTATCGTTAGGCTTAAGTAAATTTGGTTCTATTTTTGAGGGATAAGGTTATAGATGCCGATTGTTACAGAAGAACAATATATCCTCTTAAATCACCTCTCTAATCCTATAGTTTTGAATGCTTTTCTAAGTTATATTAGCATGAGGTTGTGAAGAATAACAAATACCTATATGGCGTAGAGTAAAGCAGCACATAGGCCGTTTCAATTATTTTCCATGTTTCATCAATCTTGGTAAATTAATATTCGAAGAAATCTTGGAATTACATTACCATGACTTGCTTACATTCCATCAACATGTAAGTATAACGTTTCGAACCTGAAAGCTTTCATGTCAACTTCTTAATTACTTCATAATCACTATAAATCACTTTTTAGATGGACTATTATGATCTCACATGAAGATTGTAGTCAGTCGGCCAAGTCAATCTCTTAAATTTAGTCATGTTATTTAATGTAATGGTGAAGTGTATTTTGAACTTATAACTATAGTAATAAAGATAAATAATCACAAAAGTTGTGTTAGTGTACTGTCTATTAGTTGCAATTTTTTCAGTTAACCTAGGGTTATCTAGCTAACTATAGAGCATATAAAGCTATTCGAGGAGGTTACCTGGAAGAAAACGCTGGACAGAAGTATCGTTTTGCTTTGTATTCGTCAGCAAGGCGAACAAGTAGTCTTGTCAAAACTGATGTCGCATGGCCATACCGATCTCAGGTCACTAAGCTTTACAGTTTACGATTATTATTAGTGAGCTATTCGGGCCTTGATTGATCTCATGTGGTATCAACGCTATGCAGGGCGTGACAAGCATGATACTTGTCACCATGTAGTGACCAATCGATGAACTACAAAGTAGTCTGGGTCTGACTGTGACTGCCAAACGTAATTCACGATGCGAGTTTCTTCCTCTTCAGGACTTGTCGGCTGAATGTATCTGCATACCAGTGTTGTCGTTCACGTTGGGACTCAAACTCAGTTCGTTTCGTGCCAAACGCCACCACGTTCACCACTAGGCTACTGAGTCTAGATAGCCAGTCTTGTGCAACGGGTATGTGTATATAACCAGAAGGCATTTGGATGCTTCCATTGATTTGTGTAGTGGTGAGCGCAGTGGCGTTTGGCACTAAACGAACTGAGTCAGAGTCGTGGCGTGAACATCAAGACTGTGATGCATGTATACCAGCTAAGAAGCCGCAAATAGGATGATTCGTGGGTCCTGAATTCCGCTTGCCAGTCATAATTCAAATAAAGAAACACTTGTGAATTACTGTTATATCGAGACAATCCGCTCTGGATGCACATATAACAATAGAGACTTAGCGATTTCAGTCCATGACAAATCACCAGGACGATCTAAATATATCCTAATAATACAAAATAGTTGCGTATTAATTACAGTCAAAAATGTTGACCTTTTGATACTTACTCATTAGTTTAAAGTTAGGGGCTCTTCATAACACTTCAATAATCAAAATCTGATTACTGGTGGGATTTAGAATTGTACATTGTCATTGAATATTTAGATTATAGAATGAACCATTTGTTTAATGCTCCATGGTTTTCAGTAGTCATTCAATGTTATAAAATTACTAAATATGGTTTACATAATCTAAAAATACTACTGTTTATTTCTTCAGTCAGTTCATCATTAGATAACTTTTTGAAACTAAGACAACAATTGAATGATAGGAATTATATGACCCACTTTATAACTGAATGGAATAGTTGAAGACTGAAGCAAATGAACATTTCACTATGTTTAATCATTTTATGTATGATGTACAATTAGTTGGAAGGTAGCCAATAGGAAGCAACATTTAATACTCATCATTCAACTTTTCAATGTGGAAACGTTACCATTAAGATAGTGAATGGGCCTCTGTAGGACTGAAAGTGCATATATTCATTGATTGCTGAATAGAGATCAATCTGATATTCTTCTAGCACTTTATAGTGCTGAAAAAAATTCTATCAATCAAGTTGCAATGGAAGCCCTAGTTTAAGTTAATTGGAATATAGTTCACTATGTTATTGATTTAGAGTTGGTTGGAGGTAGTCAGTAGGAGACCCTGCAACAAAAAACGTTTGCAGACTATAAAGCCAATATTTCACATTAGCTTCACTGAAGTGTTTTGATTAACACCAAACCTAGTTCTGATGGGACTATTCAAGTCAATAAAGTGAAGTGTTCATAGGAAATATGAATTATTGTACAGTAATTTAATGCATTCCAAACATGATGCGTATACATAATTGAAATACATTTAGATCTACCCGTTGAATTGTTATGGAAGGAAAGATTTAAATACATCCCAATTATATATACATACCCTTTGCACAAGCTGGGCTGAGTGGACGCAGTAACCCAGTAATGAACTCGTTGGTGTTTGATACGAACTGAGTTCGAGTCCCGATGTGAACATCAGCACTGAGATGCAGGTACATTCAGCTGACGAGCCTTAAACAAGTCAAAATATGTTTCCTGAATTCCGTTTGCCAACCATAATCCAACTCAAACAATAATGTGTATACTATCAATTCACTGTGAGATCTTAGTATAGACAGAAACGAGGCTATATCCTTACATGAATCAAATGAGCAGTATGCCGTAGTAATTTAAGAGTTTACAACTAATTTTTTGGATTTAATTCCTGGGGGGTATTACAGATGCACACTATTGAGAAGCCGTATACTTGAATAAAACATATGTTTTTAGTTATCTAGTTTTTGATGATTGCATAATAAATAACTTGATCGTTACATTGACATTGTTGATTACGATTACTAATATGAAAGAATATTTCGTATATCGTCAATACATTACATAACTCGTTCATTCATTTAAACACTAACAAACTCACTGTCGCAGATTCGAATATTTTGAATATGACCTCATTATGGATATGCATCGTTAATCTTACTTACGCCCGTTACTCCTCGCTGAGGAGCATAGACCACTCACCAGGATTCGCCATTTAACTCTGTCCTGAGCAATCCTTTCCAGTTGTTTCCACTTGCTGTTCATCCTTTTAATATCTGCTTCCAATTCTCGACGAAGTGTGTTCCTTGAGCTTTCTCTTTACCGTTTCCCAACAAGATTCCATGTTAATGCTCGTCTCGTGATGAAGTCTGATGGTTTCCACAATGTATGTCCTATCCATTTCCAACGTCTTTGCCTAATTTCCTCTTCGGCTGGAAGTTGGTTTGTCCTCTCCCATAGTAAGCTGTTGCTGATAGTTTCCGGCCAACACACATTCAGTATCATTCGTAGGCAGTTGCTTATAAATACTTGTATCCGACTGATGATGTTTGCAGTAATTCTCCAAGTTTCAGCTCCATACAGCAGAACTGTCTTCACGTTCGAATTGAAGAGTCTGACTTTGAGGTTGGTTGACAGTTGTTTTGAGTCCCATATGTTTTTCAACTGTAGGAATGCTGCTCTGGCTTTGCCAATCCTTGTCTTTACATCTGCATCGGACCCTCCTTTTTCATCGATGATGCTCCCCAGATATGTGAAAGTATTCACTTCTTCCAGAGTTTTTCCATCAAGTTGAATTGGGTTGGTGCTCCCTGTGTTGTATTTAAGAATCTTGCTCTTTCCCTTATGTATGTTCAAGCCTATTGATGCTGAATTTGCTGCTACACTGGTTGTCTTTGCTTGCATCTGTTGGTGTGTATGTGCTAAGAGAGCTAGATCATCCGCAAAGTCCAAATCATCGAGTATCATCCTACTTGTCCATTCAATTCCGTACATCCGCTCAGGTGTGGAGGTGTTCATGATCCAGTCAACCACTAGGAGGAAGAGAAAAGATGGGAGCAGGCAACCTTGTCTGACTCCGGTCCTCACTGGTAATGCATTTATCAGTTGTCCTCCATGCACAATTTTGCACTCATCATCAGTCGTAAGAGTTCCGGATGACGTTGATGAGTTTCTCTGGTACGCCGTAGTGTCGAAGTTTCCATAGTATTCTCCTGTCTACACTGTCAAACGCTTTCTCATAATCAATGAAGTTGATTTACAGTGACGAGTTCCATTCAATTGATTGTTCAACGATAGTCCATAGTGTTGCGATTTGGTCTGTGAACGACCGATTCATGCGGAAACCAGCTTGTTGATCTCGAAGTTGAGCACCCACTAAATCTTTTATTCTGTCCAACAATACTCTGTTGAAAACTTTCCCTGGTACCGACAGTAGCGTGATCTCTCTGTAGTTGTCACATTTACTCGAATCTCCTATCTTTGGTATCTTGATAATATGTCCTTATTTCCAGTGTGCCGGCACTTGTTCTTCCTCCCAGATCCTTCTAAATAAAAGGTGGAGTATCCTTGCTAATGCATCGATATCTGACTTGAGTGCCTCAGCTGGTGTATTGTCAGGTCCTGCTGCTTTCCCACTTTTGATTTCTTCCATCGTTGATGGAGTGACATCGTTAATCTACATCAGACTAATGTATTCACTTCAAAAAACAATCAACTAAACAAAGAGCAAAAATTTATATTTTCATTCTGTTAACATTCAAGACTATAATTGACTAGGTCTAGATAAACTTGTTTACTGAGTACCAATTGGGATGAAACATGTAACCAAGATACCATTGTTAACTATGCCCTAAGTATACTAAAATAGGTCAAATATTGTATTGTACTGGAACCATAGTTTCCGGGAACTGAACTACATTTGAAATTATAACATCTTCATGTCTTTTAGTATTCTGTAGATGCTACTTTAAAATACACAAGTACAATACAAATTACTATGGCATGAATATTATTTTTAAGGTCAAGGTTAATACGAAATTTATCTCCTGAATCATAACCATCGATTATAAGTTAAAACTCAAATCTACTTCGAATAATAACTAAGGTTATCCGCAATGTTTTCAATAATCAATTAATGTGTGGTCTTCAACACTTTCAAATGGTTTGAGTGGTGTGTGACTAGTGAAGTTCAAACTTGTTGAGAGTGAAACAGTTATCACCAATGACAATGAAGAATGGCAGCGTTATATTATCACAAGTTGATGGAAGTAGGGATTCTACCATTGGCTGCCGGCCAGCTGACCCAGTGGCGCAAATGGGTATCCCCTGGAGATGAATTTAGAGTGCGGATTATTGAGGAGTCGTACACTAGACGAGGCGGCTGTCTAGCAATATCCCTAGATTTTCAATGGGACACTGCCAACATTGGTCTGTGACGAATTCAGTCAACATGAGCTTATTCAACCGACTTTCAATTATGTTCAAGTTATGAAGACGATAACAAACTAAGATTGGTTTCATTTCACGAAAGAATATTGGGAATAATGTACACTAAACAATATTCGCTAGTAAACACCAAAGTAGAGAAGTACCTGATTTATGTCAATAATTACATTTGGTAATTTACATACAACAGTAAACACATTAGAAAGATACCTTTTTTGAGAATCAACCAGTTTTAATCAGTGTATTTGTAAAAGTCTAAATTTCAAATGGAAAAACAGCTTAGTTACATTATTTAGTGATAATGGAACATGAGGTGCATACATGATCTGTGTTTAATGTACCTTTGAATAACTTTTAAATATCTTAACATCAAAATGTAGCAATCAGATACACTGGGCTAGATTGAATTTCAACCGAGTTTTAATGTTGTACAGAACTTGATGAACGCAGTAAATCATCATTTATTTAGGTGGGGTAATGAAAACAATAGTTCAAATATCAGGACTTAGTGTTTAGTTTATTTGCCTTCGTTTAATACATCTTAGTCTATATAACATTGGGACGGTAATGCTATCTAGTTTCGTAATAATCTTAGTGACATTGCAAATGTTCTATGGATGACGAATGTATTTCCAAAAGCAATAGTATCTTTGCCAGACGATTCGGCTGAATAGTGACAGTGGTCTTATACTTCATAGCAATACATAATGAAAGGGTACGAATCATCAAACATTCACAAATACTTCTAGGACTGGTTTCACTAGTTATATGCTGAATTAAAACTCAGATATTTGTCACTTAATGAAAATCATCAAAATGGTGACTCAAAACAAAGAGTGAGTTAAGAAGAGTGGTGTCCCATTTAGGCTATAATCGGCCATTACTAGGTATCTGAAATGTAAAAATAGCATTACGTTTTAAGTAAAGATCCTGGGTTTAATCGGTAATGAGTCATAGATACTTACTATCGAGGAGTCCCATATTAGAGCTTAACAGACATCTAGTGCTTTCTATTTTTCAGAAGTGTTTAACTAAGTTCAGTTTAAGATGTAAAGCTTAGAATGCGATAGTCCACATGAAATCCAACAAAATATACACAAATATGTACTATGTTTATTTACAAATAGAAGTTTTTCCTGACCATTCTTAGGAGGCAACGGTGGCTGGATTGTATTTTGTCCAATTTGTCATTCGTCCACATCAAGGCTTACTCGCAGTGTGAGCAAACCAATTCTTACTTAGACTAGTGACTGCTTGCAAGTTGACGGATAAAATTCAAACACCACAATAAAGAATCCGATAAACATAACATTGGTCCCTACTTTGAGTTAAATCATAGTAGACATTTCAGTCAGTCGTATATGTAGTAAATATAGGTCGAAGCGACTCAGTAGTAATGGTTATAGAGTATAAAAGTGGGCGACGAAGGGTAGAAAATACCATGATGCATCATTGACTTGCTATACGTGTATGTCAAATAGCACTATACTTTAATAGAAAAAGGTTTTCTGCTGACTACCTCCAGAAACACCTTCCACCACAGCATAGTGCCCAGAATATTGAATTACTAAGACTAGTATCCAGATTGAAATTTAACAGCTAGAAGTGGATTACCACTAAACAGGTTCTAAAGAAACAACACACTGGTTACTAATTCGTGATCGATCAATGTGATTATATTCACAAACTACATTTCCAAGCATTTAAATATAAACTACACATGAATTTTATTTTAGATTTTGAATCACAATCTCCACGACACCTAGTCATAATCAAAATAAGATCAGTAGTGTATAACTTCAGGATGTAATCCTAAAGAAGACTTGGGTAATGCGGTCCATCCATAACAATAACACTTCCTGTTTTTTCATAAATAAAAACAACTAGAGCAACTATTGTAACATATGTCATGGGGTTAAATTAGGCTACTTATAGAGTAAATGCTCCAGTCTATAAACATTCTAGATTTTCCTAGTAGATTCTAACTATCCTTTTCATAGTGGCTTCACAGTTACTAAAAGTTAATGTTTCATTTATAAGCAAATGTTTAGAAGTAATACTGTAAATTTAATTGTTTAGTCTAATGGTAATCAGTTGATGAGTAGTCGATGAACATCTATACCTATCAGTTATACACCACTTTACTAATCACGTCTAGTTATGTGTATCAAATAATTCATCTTTTGATAGTTATCTATTAAAATGTATATCAAGAATTTATTCTTTCTTAGTTTATGAGGTTATATTTCACGTAAGTTGCATATTCAGTTGATATTTTAACATTTGCTAGGTTAGTAACATCGACAATATAAGTTCAATCAATTGACTACATGTTAATATGAATATTTATTGTTTGTCGATTTGATATCACGAATTAGAATTAATTAAACAACCATAGATCACCAGACAGAACTGGAGAGCTGTCTCGTCCTAGTATTTGACGAATCAAAAGTGCATATCCACGACCTCATCAGGGATCAAACCCAGGACCCTCTGTATCCACAACAAACTCTTCACAATTAGACAGCTGCGTCAGGTTTTAATGGTTGATATTTCTAATGTAGTCAATTCGTGATACATTTACACGACCTAATCCACTGCGATTGGTGGGTAGCTGACTCACACTCGACACGATTGAACTCCACTGGCCACGTCTTCTCACTAGAACTCCAGGAATTATGTTGAGAAGTTGGTCACTAGTGAGCTGAAATTGATTGCAATCGAGAGTTGTGAAGATTTATGAATGTCAATTTGTTATCGCAAATTGGTCTGAATTAGATATATCACGAATGAACCGAATTAGCAATATCAACTGTTAGGAGCTGACTCAAAGGTCTGATGGAAAGGCATCCAGGGTGATTCAGAGGGTCCTGGTTTCGATCCCTGATGAGGTCGTGGATTTGCACTTTTGATTCGTGAGTTTGAAATGCTAAGGACCTTCATTGCAGAATGAAACAGGTGCTCAGTGCTTGCGGATAATGAATGGTTGTCTAATTTAAGCCAATTCGTGACATCAAATTGACTCTCAACAATCTCCACAACACCCATTTGCTATTTATATTGTTGAAAGTAATCGGAAGAAAACAATATTTCACTTAAGTTTTGTACTAATTATCATTTGTCAGTATGACATAGAATTAATCATGTGGAAAATGTTGTATTCTAATGTAGCATTAAAGCCCTCATCATCTGAACTTGATGTATAAATAAATTGATGTTTACGTAATGATCTCTATGAAAATTCTTTTGAATTCTTAGAGTTTCTTGTATTCAGTGAATTATTAGTTGTTTCTAGATTTGTATATATGATGAGACATTGTGCGATTTGGTCAACAGTATTTGTTAATAAATGTTGAAGTGTGTAGATTTGTCAATAGAGAAGGGCGGAGAGAAGGTATTCAAGTAATATGATTTAGTGCTTCTTAACTTCAAATGAGTTTATTTAGTAGATTAAGTTGACTTTATGTACTTTAACTTTTAACCTTAGTTTCTCAATGATATTGATTCTATGTTACTAGTGTGGTACTTTGTGACATACTCAATTCATCACTGATATGTTATGAGAATAATTTTGTTTATCAAAGCGACATTCCATTAATTTTATTAGTGCTTTTTATGTGGAGGTGATTTTATAAAGTACTTGAATGTTATCATCTAGATGCGGGATTATACGTCTTCTCTCTTAGATTCACTTATTGCAATTGTGTCAATGTAACCTCCGAAGGCTGGGAAATGAAACAGAGTTCATTTTGAACTACATATTATTTGACATTATTTTACCAGCATCCTCCAGAATCGATTTAAGTGGTATCATATTAAACCTTTGTTAACAGTTCATATTTGGAACCAGCTTCACTAATCGTTGACTCAGTATCTTGGTAGAGATGATGTTGTAAACTGGAGCAAGAGACACATAAACTTCGACACAAAAATCAATACTAAATAGATTTATTTTACGCATAAAAAATAATGAAATTAATAGAAGTGGGAATTCTACAAATGGCAGCTAGCTAGCCTTGTGGTGCAGACGGTTAACCGTTAGCGGTGAGATATGTCGACTCTGGGTTCGATTCCCTGGGGGGGGGAGAATTAAGAGTGTACACTGCTGATGAGCTCCATACTAAGACGAAACGGCTATCTGTTGCTTCCTAATTTTCAGTGGCAACCAAACGTAATCAATTCGCGAAGAATACAAACAGTTAAACTTGATACTTTTCTCTACAAAGTCAGTTCAATAATAATAATGATAGTTGGTCACCTGCAATAGAGTTATTAATTGTCTTTTAAGATTGTTTTCACTTCGATAACTTCAAATGATTCAGTACAAGCAGTTATACAGATAGTTGATTTGTGTTGGGTCGCATTGCAAACTGACCTTACTTAGATAACCATAATACCAGAACTTTTAGTGAGAAGTCGTAATCGGTGGTGCGTAACTATATCAGGAGTGAGATAAATATCAGTAATCTCAGTAAATGTCAGTGTAAGTGATATCGAATCCGTAATATAAAGATGTAACGCTTCCTATGAGGTTAGGACGTTATGGAAGTCAATGTGTGGTAGGAGCACGCATTTGAACTACTGAGTAGTGGCTAATGTTTCTTGGTTTTCAACTGTTATCTAAATGATATCAATCAGTGATGAAAGACAACACATTTCTCAGTTTTATTGAGAGTCTTCAAGATTTTACAAAAAATATCTGAACGGATTAATGTGCACGAGTGAATGAATGTGTATGGGACTGATATGTGGCAGTTTTTCAGAAGAAACGTCTGGGTGTGCTTTTCTTCTGATTGATGTTGTAATTGACTGAAATTGACCACATGTACATTCTCAGAGGATTGTCTAAATACAGTGGTAGTTTATGAATATAATTGAAGTTGATTTCAGTTAACAACAGGCTAACAATGCACTTTTGGTCTCATATGCTACTTGTTAGCTTGATGTGATTAAATATATGTAAGTTAGTGTTCTCATTGAAACTCTAGTCCAGTGTCTATTGTATTAGACTCTAATGCTTTATCACTTAAGCTTCTAAGTCTAGTTAACGGTTATTAATATTCACGACTGTGATTTACAAATATTTGGTAGCATATTTGCATTATATATGAATGGAAACAACGTATTCACTGTGTGTAATATATAATTTTCAATGCAAAATAAAACCTGTTTCTGTTCACTTAGGGGCTTGTTTAAAGCGATTAACTAAACTCCATTGTTGATGTACACATTTCAGAATTGGATATCGCTTAGACATATATATATATGTTGTTACAGAAGATGAACTAACATTTAAAGTTCCTGACTGAATATGTCGAGGTTTTCTTTTTATATAGTTAGGTAGCCTTAAATGAAATCCTCTCAAGGAAATTAATTACGAACCTGTATATGAGCAACAATGTTTTAAACGAAATACTAATAACCGAATACGTTTAACGGAGGACTTAATAGATTTTATTTAAGTTGAATCGTGACTGGCAAGGGGAATGTAGGACGCACGTTTCGTCTTATTTGAGACTCGTCGGCTAGATGGACCTGCATCCCAATGTTGATGTTCACAGCAGGATTCAAATTCAGTCGGTTTCATGTCAAAAGTCACCGCGTTCATCACTAGACTGCAGTTACACTTGTGCAGCGGGTGCATTGGTATTAGGATAAACTTGTATATTTCCGTTGATTTGTTACAGACTGAAGCTGGTCAGTCTCTTTTGTTATATGTGCATCCTAAGCGGATCGCCTAGACATAGCAAATTATTCACAAGTTTTATTTAAGTTGGATTGTAGGTACACCTAACTGATGAGTCCCAAATGGGACAAAACGCGCATCATGGATTTCACTTGCCAATCACAATCCAACTAAAATAAAACTTCTGAATAATTCTCTATATCGAGTCGATCTGCTCATGATATGTGTTCATTTACTTTCAACCCTAGAAACTATTCATTAATAAGACAAGGTGAAAATGAAACGTAAATATCTCACTAAAGCTTTCAGTCTATTGATTCATTAGTGACTTAGTAAACTGAGGGTATTTACTTGTACATTGAGTGTAGTTTGCCAATATCACCTTCATAATGTCTCACTCATATCACTTCACACAACCAATGGTTGTCATCATTCTACAACTATTTTTAGTTTACGAACTTAATCAAACTCTTATATCAATCAATATATCTTCTCATTCCAGTATACCCGAAATTACGACATTCATTCTCTTGTGTTTATCATCTTTCAATTAGGAGGGGGGTTGTAGAGATAGTTAACTGCCAATTTTGATAAAACGAATTGATCTGAATCAGACAACCATTGATCACCTTGAAGCACTGGACAGCTGTTTCGTCCTAGTATAGGGCTCCTCATCAGTGAGATTCATCATATTTCACATATTATAACATTATCAGTCAATTTTTACAAACAGATCATTATGATGAATCGACTATCAAGTTTAATTAATATTTGAATTAGCTATGCAATGTATTGCAATTTTTACGTTTACCTGCTTAAGTAGAACAGAATTAATCTGAATTGTATTGTAACCTATTTCCAAACTCATCTACGAATATTTACCTTTAGGACTTTACAAAAGAGAATGTAATGCAGTTAATATCTCAATTGTGTAAAATTTTGTTGTTACTAGGTGAATTTATTCAGTAGGAAATTCTTTCAAAACATATAAATATGTTCAACTGAGATGGTTATTTTTGTGGAGATTGGTTATTTTATTTGATTGAATATATCACAGATTGATGTTGGCAGGGTACCATTGAAAACCAGGGAGTACTGGACAGCTGTTTCGTTCTAGTGTGGAACTCCTCAGCAGTGCACACCCCAGATTCCGCACCAGGGGCTTCAGGTTGACGCAAACGCCTAACCATCTGCACCACTGGGTTGACATCCAATGGTAGAATTCCCACATCCATCAATTTGTGATATATATAGCGCGACGATCATCCATTGTGATTGGTGATAACTGTCTCACTCCCGACAAGTCTGAACTCCACCAGTCACGACTTCTCACTAGAGCTTCAGGAACATCCTGGAATTAGTCACTAATGAGCTCATTATTATAGTTCAATTGGGATGGTTATTTTTGTGGAGATAACTTGATTAATATAGAACACAAATCAATGATTTGTGCACCAACAGTGGATTAAATAGGTCATAGTTACAAATTTGAATTCAGTTTATAATAATGACACATACAAATTTTTATTTTACAATGACCAATATAACATAAGTCACCTTAAATAGATTGATGATTTTGTCAGAATACAAATAAACAAACAAACAACCAAAAGCAAACTCTTCTTTACTGAAATGTTCTTTCATCTTCTTTCATTATATGAATTGAAAAAACAAACAAACAAACAAACATGTAGTTGTATAATTTTGACAATAGGCATAAAATTCCATGTTGGTAACATTATATGACATAAGATAAAATAGGTCACAATAATGCAAAATATATTCAGTCTTTCTCGTATAACGTTCACATTCATAGAACTTGAGACTTATTTTCAAGTAGATGTTTAATATTAACAGTTTTCGATATAAAACTTAAGTGAATTGAAATTAATGAGAACTAGAGAGAGTGCTAGACAGTTGTTGCTTCCTGTCATAGGAATCCTTAATTGTTCACAATCTCGACTCCTCGAAGAAGCCAAACCATGTTATGTTGGTCAATTAAAGAAGAATAGATAAAACTTTCAGAGCTATGTTTTTAGAAGACTGTATGCAATTACTATGATTGTTAAGTTCCACTTACTCTATTCTCCCGTTTAACATATTTACTGTCAGCTTATTATCTCTCATTAATGAACTACAATTAATTGATTGTGTATGCGTTGGCTCAATTCACTACCACTGTGTCGCCTGTTTTGTAGTGATATTAATTTCTTCATTGGTTGACTGTATGATCTGATTTATCTATAATATAAGGGAATACGACTTTTCTGGTTGATTTATCAGCTTGTGTTCTTCCCATATCTGACTTGGGACTTAGTGAGCAACTAAATCGTCTCAATTCCCTAACATAACAGCCTTTCTTTACACGGCATAACAAACTTACAGTTTAACCATTTGTAACAGCGGATTAGTGTCTTATGGTAGAAGTCCTACTTCTATTGATTTGTGACATACCATCCCCACTCGCCGACGATCATTCATTTATGTTAATAATAATAGATGTCTACATTATTCAATTGCATTCAATTTCACAAAATGTTAAATGTCTAATTCGAATTCATAAACATTTACATTATTTATTACTGCATAGGATTTAAGTAATAAATAAAGTAAATGATTATGAATTCAGATTAGAGTACGTGAGAAAAACTAAAAAGGGAAAGCCTAAGGCAGAGTTAGTTAGTTAAAGAATCTACGTTGGCAACTTATGCTTCAGTTAGGATGGCTCCCAGAAACCTTAACTAAATCTCCAGAACCCATGAAGGAGCCGAAGACATTCCGTCCAATTACTGATCAATAGAACCATCCAGAATCTCGACATGGAGAGTTCCGATTGGGTAGCAGTTGAGACTTCTTAATTTGGATTGGATGGATCATAATACCGCTTTATTCGTTTTAGAAAACTATAAATATACGAATATTTTGTACACGAATCAATCTCCATTTTTACTAGAATAAAGTTTCCTGTTTTCTCGTCTTCTGTCTTTGCGACTAGGAGGGTTCAAGGCGTTCGAGTGCTAAGGTTGTTGCGGTTAGTCAAGTTATCAAGCATGAGATATAACAGCTTCACGTGACGTAACAATCATATATTGATTGATTGATTGACTGACTGATTGATACTGATTATTTACTACTTAATTCTATTTGAAATATCTTTCTGTTAATCAAACATTATAAATGATGCCATCAAATGAATTCGTTATTTATGCTTAAAACATAAGGTAAATTTTTTCTTAAATGAAATGAATTACAATTTTGTTATTGAAAAGAAAGTGAATTTTACTATCTTAGTAACTTACAATTAAGTATATTCAACTAATCATTTGTTTCTATTCTTCTTCTCATTAGAATCTTCTAGTTATAACATAGAAAGTAATCATAAGTTTTTATACACTTATCCTTACTCTCTCTCTCTCTCTCTTTCTCTCTGGGTTACAAAAGATTGAAAAATGATAACTTACAATAAACTTATCTTGAATTCATCTAGGTTAGACTAGGAAGCAGTAGAAAATTGTTTCTTCATGGTAAGATACTCTTCAGTAAAGATTATCCAAAGCTTAACATAACAATGTAGTACAGGACACTATGAATTCGTTGTTATATCAGTGCTATGTTATCCAGTGTTGATCTCTATACTATCCATTTATTCAAAGTAGATTTTAACTCCTAATTCATTAACGTTGTTAGGTAACTGACATAAGCTTGATGTGAAGGAAATTTACTGATCATGTTTTGGAATCGGTTGAGTAATATATTCTAAATAGATGAACATCCGATTTACTGACTTAAAGGCTATTCACTTACAGTAAAGTCTATTAAATGTGTGCCTGATGATTAGTCAGGTAATAGATACACAGTTATAAGGACTTTCATAAAAGAAAGAAAGTGTTATCAACTACTTTATGATTTTCAGTATGTATCTGTTTGATTCGGATTGTGACTAGCAAGCGGCCTCCAGAATTCGAGTTTCGTCCTATTTAGGACTGGTCAGATTGGTAGCGCAAATAGGATTCATCTTGTCAGCTACATTCCAAGTTAAACAATTCATGTAAATAGTCGCTATATCAGGGCATTTCTATCAGGATGTGCATATGGCAACAGAGATTGATTAACTTTAGCTCATAACAAATCAACGAGACGATCCAAATACATTCCAATTTGATTTCAGTTAATAAATATTGTTGTATAACTTCAATATCATGTGCCATTAAAACAAATGGCGGTCATACTTAAATCTTTTAAGCTATTCTCGTTTAAACAATAGTTTCTTAAATCCAAACCTACCAGGTATGCTTACTGAAGCCTGGTGTAACTAAAAGCATCGAACTACTGACTCTACAGAGATACGATGGCATTGAGATGTTCCTCACCATTTACAATGATGCTACCTACTCACAACAGAAGGAAAGTGTCGGAAAAATTGTCAAGCTTAAAGTACACACGTCACTATAGAAATTGCATTACTGGTATTAAAGTTTATAAAACTATAGACTTAAGATACCAACAATTGCTAACAACATAGCTGAATTTGGTTGGCTTAAGGTACATGTTAATTATGTTTTATGATAATACTCCTAACTCTTATTAAATTATATCATAACCTGTTTTATTTTCAGGTACCACAAAGTAAATCACTTCATGATATGAGTAACCATCAAATGGACTCATAATAATTCCATAGATTATTTTAAATAGTAAGCTACATAATTTTATTACACATAGATCCTTTTTATTCAATCCTCACTGTTATGTTGGATGATTAAAGAAGAGTAATGAACTTTCAGAACTATGTTTTAGAATACTATTTCGATTAATTTAGTTTTGGGTAATGTAAACATTTCATTTCTATGATTGTTATGTTCCTCTTACTCTGTCCTCCCGTTTAGTATATTTACTCTTAGTATATTATTTCTTACTATGAACTACAGCTGATTGGTTGTGTACAAGTTGTCCCTATTCACTACCACTATCTCCTTTGTTCTTTATTAATGTTAGATTACTGATTAGTTTGTTGTGTGGTCTTTTTTTATGTATATATAAAGAAATGTGCGAAATATAATATGATTCTAATCCTGTCTTGTCGGTCTATCGGCTTGTTCTTCTCTCTCTGGCTTGGGACTGAGTGGGCATTGGGTAGACATGCATTTATCGACTAGGTAAATCTTATTGATGTTTCACTCAACCGATCAATTTTATTTTGTGTCATAACACTCTCGTACGGTACACTCTGATGTTGAATTTTTTTGCTTATCGTTGATACTATCATGATTATTCTAATTCATTTGATATACATGTCAATTTCATTTTGTCGTATTAATGTGATTTGGTAATTCTAGCTAATGTACATTTATGGCGTGTTATAGAACTTTAGAGATGCACTTTACTTGAACATTCGACATAAATAGTATAACTTTGAGTGTGAAAAGTCTCAAACGATAACTTATCCATAGACCAATATCAATTAATGAACTATTTCAAGCATATGTTTCATCGCTTCTTCAACTTGTAAAAACGTAACATTTCACATAGTATTTCATTATCACATACAACTATCGCATTCATGATTATCATCTTCTAACTAAACTAGTCTCTATGAAAACATCTAAACAAATCGTCGCGCTATATATCACCAATTGGTGGAAGTGGGAATTCTACTAGTGAATGCAGGCCAGCCGGCCTAGTGGTACAGAAAGTTAGGTGTTTATCAACCTGGAGCTCCTGGTGCTGCATCTGGGAGGATGTGCACTACTGAGGAGTTCCACACTAGAACGAAACGGCTGTCCAGTGCTCCATGGTTTTCAATAATACCCTGCCAAGATTGATCGCTAATATATTCATTCAATTACAAATATCAGTCTCCACAAAAATAAACATCTCAACTTACTTACTTAATTACGCCCGTTACTCCTCACAGAGGAGCATAGGCAGCTCACTAGGATTCTCCATTGAACTCTGTCCTAAGCATCTTAACTATACTAGAAATAATTCATTGTTTTCATGTATCATCATTCCATTATATAGTCAAAGAAATGGTAATCTAACACGATGAAGAGGAAGTCACTAACAAGAATTCAAGACTGTGCCATCATTAAAGCATAATAGCATGAAATATTTTCACCTAGAAACAACGACATATAAATAAGTCTTATATTGAAAGTACATAGAAATCAATTAGTGAAGATAGATATGATCAGTTTATATGAAATTTCACCTACTGTTTAACTACATTCTAGTTTCTTCGATAATTATACTACTAATAATCTACTATTTAGGCTAAATTACTGGAGTACATTAACTTTTAGATGATTTTATCAATATAATTTATGACTTTGTTGTTGTTGATTTCTCTAAAAATGACTTTGTTAGTAGTAGTAGTAGTAGTAGTAGTAGTAGTAGTAGTAGTAGTAGTAGTAGAAGTAGTAGTAGTAGTAGTAGAAGTAGTAGTAGTAGTAGTAGAAGTAGTAGTAGTAGCAGCAGTAGTAGTAGTATATGTCATTAGTGGTATTATCTCTCACCTTATATTTCAGTAAATATAAGTAGTTTATTTGTATCTACATTTTCTACAGATATACATAATTTTGTGTAGACAACATACTGTTATAACTTTCGGCTTTTTAGTACTTCTGAATCGAGTCTGAAGGTTACATGATGTAAGAAGCGTATAACAATCTTGAAGGAGTTGAAGAAAAGAAGGATTACGCCAAGTTTAACAACTCTATAATTTAAAACTAGAAGTTGATATGATTACGTTTCCAATGTTTAACGTTGCTCGTACTGATTAAAAATACTTAAAATAATCTAAGACTAGTGATAACGAAGTGAGGAACAGTTGTGAAACTGTAAGTGAGCCGAATCTAAACTCAACTATCAAATGTAACATCCAGCTTTCAGTAGTTATATATCTAAAGTAAAAATGAGTTATGTGCTAGAGGGAGAATGTAGAACAGAGTGTTAAGTAATCTAAAAGAATAAAAGTGCGGCAATGACTAGATGGACATACAAAATGTATCTACACTTAATGATGGAAACAGTCGATCAGAATAAGGAGTAATAAAAGTATGAAACATACATAATCTTGCAGTCGAATTACAAGTTGGTAGACCTAAGTTTCGAATGTGTTACACTGTGTCTATCAACCAGCGATAATATGAACATAACCTGTTGAAGGTCACTCATATAAATGTAGGTCGGATTAGTTGTTTTAAACAATTCAATAGAGTACAACGATTTAGGGTGTATCATAAGAAGAAACAGGAGAGATTCTTAAACTACCTCTCAAAATTTTTAGAGAACCAATGAGAGACCTTGTTGAATCTTTATACCATTATTGTATTGTTTCTGGACAAACTATTCACTATTCAATATCTCTTCATTGGCCTAAATGAGTTAATGGATTTAGACGGTGATTGGCTACTTCGTAAACTTGGTACTAACAATTTAAGAGTTGCCACTCCTTGTGACTGTAATATACTGTAGCTGAAACACATTATTTAAAAACATAGGTGTTATATTGGAAGATTCAAGAAGAATAACTAACTGTCGGGGTCTTTCAGAAGACTATTTCATTTATATCGAGTACACAATAATCAATTATTTTATTCTCGCCATTGTTGTGTTGCCTTTGGTCTAACCTCCCACTGAACCCATGAACAGTTATCATATTGTTTTCATTTCAGTAGCTATAACTAATTAACTGTCTATTTGTTCCCCTAGCTCTTCGACACAAATGTTATTTATCTTACTGATCTGCTGTTTGGTCAAGTTTCGTGGGTGTATAAACAAATAACTGAAACAGAACATGACTGGTCGATCGTTGTATCTCTTATCTTGTATTCTTCAATCGGTATTGGAAACTAGGGACCGCGGGACAGATGTGCGGGCATAGAACAACGGCCTTCGAGATTTCCATTATTGGTTCCGATTAACGTTACTGACTCTTTATATAGTGATAAGCTTGTATTTCACATCATATCACAAAGTGAACCAAAGAATTTTTAAGAGTACGTCACTCAACTCACAGTCAACAGAAACTTATCTCTCCATCAGTAAGGAAAAATGATCAACAATTCCATGGTCAGAAGTGAAGACAGCCAAAATAAGCCTGTGAACTATAACGTTACAATAATGGAAAACAACTATTCAATATTCAGATCAACCAGTAAATCAGCTATATAGGGAAATTATATATGATCATATGTTTTTGTTAATAACACACCACTGATGATGATGATGATATTGTTGTCTAGGTAAATAATAAAGGCTCTGTATGTAAACATTACAGTTCAGGGAAAACATCATCTTTAATATAACTCTTATGAACTATGGATTTTTAAAAGCATCTCAATGTTCACGTTCTTTACTGTTTACTGTAGATTACATAATGAACTTACACTGAAATAAATACTTTCAGTTGCCATAGTAGCATATTGTAATATGATGTATTAAAAAATCTTAATCTCTACAATCAAACACTTAGATTTTATTACATAAGTCGATTGCTTAAAGTGTTCAGTTTTTAGTACTTTCATTTATTTACCTTACCCTCCCTCCCCCTACATCTTATTGCCGCTTTCTCTTTATCTAACAATCAAGTGAACATTTTGTTCTTTTATTAGAACAAAATACTTTTAATACTTCATTTATATTATTTTATAACTTCGGCAGTTTTTTTTTATAAATGAAGACTTTAAGGTGTTGGGTTTGATCTTGGATGGAATAGTGGATGGATGAGACTCTTCAAACAACAATTCACAGTTTCCTGGTTTTTCTAGTACTCATGTTAGGTCAATCTATAATCAATGATCTCTCAAAATTTCTAGATCAAGCTAACTGATTTTAGGTTGATAGCATTTGTATCTTCCGATTGATTTTGTTATGGATTAAATTTGATCACTTTCTGTTACCATATCTGCATCCTAAGTTGATTGTTTCGATGTGACGGTAATTTACAAATTTGAAAATAGTTGAATTATGGTTAATGAGCAGAATTTAGAATGCACATTCCGTTCAATTTGAAACTCGTCAGACATTGAGTTTGAGTTTTGATGTGATCATCAACACTGAGCTATAACAAGTGAATTCACTTGTCGAGTCTCAAATAGCACGAACGAAATTATTTAGTTTTCCTTAGAGATTTTTCTATATGAAAGTTATATATATAATAATCGACTGATGTATAGATAGAAAGTATGGTTTCCAACCTCTTATTACGCAAACGATGTGAATTTTACAATTTGTTCCTCTTGGTACAGTTTATTCAGCAGCTCTCAGTTTACTGTCTGCATGTGAATGATATACTCATCCTTTGAAAACATCACACAGCACAACTAGAAGTTCTGTTGTAATTTGATAAGGTACACCAAGCCATCATATTTTCTAGTATATGATTTTGTGGGAGCTGGTTTACATTCGTTTATGTATTCATCACCGACTGCTTTTGATTGGATAACGTTAAAAAACAGCACTGCCGTATAGATGTCTCGCCCTAGTGAGGCAGTATTTAGGCACAGTATTACTCATGATTCCACCTAGGAATCAAAATTGAATCATTCATTTTCTTTGGTTAGGCACCCAATGGAGATATAGATGTTTATTGCCAATAAGGAATCTTATGCTAGAACTTAACAACCATTCAGTATTTCCTGGTTTTCAGTACTCATGTTAGGTCATCTATAATCAATGATCTCTCAAAATTTCTAGATCAAGCTAACTGATTTTAGGTTGATAGCATTTGTATCTTCCGATTGATTTTGTTATGGATTAAATTTGATCACTTTCTGTTACCATATCTGCATCCTAAGTTGATTGTTTCGATGTGACGGTAATTTACAAATTTGAAAATAGTTGAATTATGGTTAATGAGCAGAATTTAGAATGCACATTCCGTTCAATTTGAAACTCGTCAGACATTGAGTTTGAGTTTTGATGTGATCATCAACACTGAGCTATAACAAGTGAATTCACTTGTCGAGTCTCAAATAGCACGAACGAAATTATTTAGTTTTCCTTAGAGATTTTTCTATATGAAAGTTATATATATAATAATCGACTGATGTATACTCTCCTTGAAACATCACACAGCACAACTAGAAGTCTGTTGTAATTTGATAAGGTACACCAAGCCATATAGTTTCTAGTATCTAGATTTTGTGGGAGCGGTTTACATTCGTTTATGTATTCATCACCGACTGCTTTTGATTGGATAACGTTAAAAAACAGCACTGCCGTATAGATGTCTCGCCCTAGTGAGGCAGTATTTAGGCACAGTATTACTCATGATTCCACCTAGGAATCAAAATTGAATCATTCATTTCTCATGTTGAGCCTTTAATTATAATGGGATTATCTATTTAATTAATTTATGATATTTCACAGTGATCATAAAGTGCCATTGGTGATAGCTGTTTGGATAGTGATATTTCTGAACTACATCAGTCGTCATATTTTACAAGAAATATCAGAAGTAGGTCATTAGTCATCTCTTTTCAATATAGTTAAGTTTTTGATTAAGCGTTTGCTGAGAAACATGAAAGTTATTAGTTTGATTTCACAGTGAGACCATGAGTGCACAATGTCATTGAAGAGCTCTATACACACATAAAGAAGCCTTGTTGTAGTAACCACCGATATTCACGTGTATCTGGCTGTGATCAGTCTGTAATGAATTCAACCGATAGATTGCTTGTTAATTAAGATTTCTAATTGTAGGATCTGACAAAAGTTTGATTACATCATGAATTCAATCCACTACATTATAACCTTCAATAACGATTTGTTGAATTTCAACTAACAGTTGGAATGAAAACACTAAACAAGTAACATTGACTAAATTGTATTTGTTAGTGACAGAGAATACGTTTCATTAGTAGATAAATGACAACTATTGCAATCATTCATTATATATCACGAAGTAACTGAGTGTAGTAATTGCAAATATTAGTTACTAGCTAAAGCACATTGATGATCTTTGGTTAGGCACCCAATGGAGATATAGATGTTTATTGCCAATAAGGAATCTTATGCTAGAACTTAACAACCATTCAGTATTTCCTGGTTTTCAGTGGTTAATTTAGGTCGATTAATGATGTCCATCGCAAAAGCAACAATCATTACATCACTCAACAGTAATGAAATAGTTATAATCAGAGCACCATATAGGTGACAGTATTTTCTCACTGCTTATTTGTATCTATGCATGCCAAGTAAAGTGAGAGTTCAGTTTGTCCAACAATCTGAAATTGATACGATTCATTATGTACATAATGTTTTATTTGACTTCATTTCCTATTCAGTTAATACGTGTTCAATATGAATGAATTTAGTAACTGTATTGGTTTCTGAGCGATAGGCCTTACAGTTCTGTCATATTTGAAATGTGATATTATTATACTGACTATTGTCTCCTCTGAATAGTACATGTATACAACTTATTTCATATGATGTTGAAATGTTACCATATTAAACATTTACGCGTATACAAATACAAGTTATTAATGAATGAGACGACGACATATACCAAGGCGAACAGACAACAATAGATATCAATTTGATTAGAATAATCTCGAATTTTAGCACTAAAGAAATCCCAAGAATGATATAGAATTTCTTGATATGTGATAATTAGAGCAACTGGTAATTAACAGATTCATAGAAATACACTTAGTCTACTAATCTATACAAAAGATGTCAACCAAACACATGACCAGTGTAAATATGGGTAAAATCAGCAATTACAATTGATTGAATATATCATAGATTGATGTTGCCAGGCTACCATTGACAACAACGGAGAACTGGACAGCTGTTTCGTTCTAGTGTGGAACTCCTCAGCAGTGCGAACCCCAGATTTCGCACCAGGGGCTTCAGGTTGACGCGAACGCTTAACCATCTGCACCAAGAAATAGAAGGAACATTATCAGAATATGTTGATTAAATACTTATAAGTAATAAAGATGTTATCTAAGGATCTGTAAAAAAAATCAAATCAACTACGTCATATAACTTAACATCTGAGTAACAAATCTTCTTTATCAATGTTTATGTAGTACACTGATCAAAATCTTTCATATGTTTCTCTTGTATACTACGTTACATAAAATCATTCATAGGTAGGAGGCGGGGGGAGGTAATTTTACTCTTTACTTCTTTAAATGATGCGTATCATAAATGCGCATTCAATGAAGTACTAATTTCAATAAAACATCAAACAGAATTGAGGTGGTTTGTTGAGGTTAGTATTAAGTTTGAATTGATTAAATTCACCACAGATTGACATAGGTTATGTACCATTAAAGACCGAGGACTAGAGGACATCCGTCAACCTGAAGCTCTTGAGTTCCAATCTAAAGTATGCACCCAGAGAGAATCCCATACTAAGAAGAAGCAACTGTCCGGCCCTCTTCGGTTCTAATTGATACCTTTCTAACATCAATCTGTATTATAATCCATCCAATCAGAACTAAGAAGTCTCAACTGTTATTCAATCAGAACGCTTCACGTCATGATTCTGAATGGTTCTGTCGATCGGTGATCGGACAGAATGTCTCCGGCTGCTTCAAGACTTCCGGAGGCTTCGTTGAGGTTTCTAGGAGCCATCGCGACACTACCTGTTTTGAAAAAATTTAATATAAATGGCACTCAAACTCCAATTTGTAATCAAACTAAGAACCAATCAGGTATCAGTTATTCTAAATGTGAAGTAAAAAATTCATTGATGATATTAAATGACAGCACGATTTTACTTGAATTGAATAAAATCAGAAATACTACCGTAGATGTGAAAAGATCAATTTTTCACTGTATAGCTTGTATATTATATGTTCGATCCAGAGTAGGTTTGTAGATAATTAGGATAGGCTTGTATTTTTCCGTTGATTTGTAATGGACTAAAACTGGTCAGTCTCTGTTGCTATATGTGCATCCTGAGCGAATTGCCTTGATATTTCGATAGTACACAAGTTCGAATCCCAGTGTGAACATCAATATTGAGGTCAGGTACATCCAGCCGATGAGTCTCAAATAGGACGAAACGCGCTTCCTGGATTCCACTTGTCACTCACAATCCAACTTAAATATAGGTTTGCAGATGTATACTGTTAATGATAACTTCTATATTAGAAGAAGGTACCAAACCATTACTTAATGATTTTCAATAGTATTCTAATTAAGACTTATCTAATTTGTGTACATCATAATTATTTGTTAGTTTTTAAACTAAATGTTTTGATTATGTTAATGAAGCATGAGTTTTGGTACAGTTGAATTTGTTTGGACTAAATGGTTTTCTATGTTGGCGGACATTGTTTTAAGAATCGATTGATTGATTCATTTGTATTATTACTGGAAGTTTATATTGTTTCGAAAGTGTAACTCTCTTTACTTTTGCATATACTTGATTGTACTGTTGTAGACTTTGCGTGTTCTTATCGACAGTAATATAGTAGAAGTTTATTCTGTAGTAACGTGTTTTTATTCTACTTGAGTCTAGGACTATTCATCAAGGTTATTACTCAATTGAAGAAACTATTTGGTTGGTTGTAGTATTCTGAAACGTTAATAGCTCCACAATCATAACAAATTAGCGTAGCAATATTTATAGGTTTTTTGCTAGCTAACACTCATCAGCAAACCTTATTTACTTATTAATGCCCGTTACCCCTCACAGAGAAGCATAAGCCGCTCACCAGGATTCTCTATTGAACTTTGTCCTGAGCAATCTTTTCTAATTGTTTTCAGTTGCTGTTCATCCTTTTAATATCTGCTTCCAATTCTCGACGAAGTGTGTTCTTTACCTGCAATATTGAAGGAACTAATATTCATTGTAGGATTCTAACTAGTACCACCCTACTTCATAGACTTAAATACTACATCTTAGCTATTAAAGATGTAGCTGACTTACTATGACACTGAATTATGTACATTGTTTACTTAATCTGTAACGTTGATTGTATCCTATCAATAAGATTACAATGTATAACCATGTAAGCTATGATTTTAGGCGAACAAACTAAATGAAATCTCACTAGCTACCGCTTTTTCACTAAAGACTTATCTATACTTTTCTATTGAGCTTTTTACAGTCTTAGAAGTTTTATATTTACTTACCAATCAAAAATAATTGTTATAGTTACCGATTATCTTTTACATCATTCATTAATTAATTCATTATAATTATTATTGCTTATTATTGTATTGATTAGTTGTTACCTCATTTATTACCAATGATATGACAACTAATAGTATCTAAGTGAATATATTCAATTGTAGGCGTTGTATTGTTTCTAGTCATTTGATTGAGTTAGTTATGATATTGATTCATTTGAAATATATCGGTTAACTTATTTGTATACTCGGATGTATACCGGAACGAGATACAGGAAACGTATAGTTCAATCTTTTATTACTTTAATATACATGTAATATTATACACTAAATAAGTATAACATTGGTTACTAATTGGAAAAGATACATCAATATGTAATCGTATATTAACGGAAGGTTGGTCTTCGGTAAAATATTTCAATAGGGATATCTTTAACTACATGATTTAATGATATGAGTTCGAACCACATTAGGACATTATTGTTGAAAAATGATAACTAGCACATAACGTAAATCACTTAACTATTGTAACCAGTATTGAAGTGTTGTAGCTGTTATATTTGTTAATACTGGCTTTTAGATACACTATAACAAGTCTTCTAAGATCATATCCGCAGAATTGTCTAAAGTGAATGGTGTAATAGATAATCTTTTATAGAGCTTATTTAATATACACATGAAGGCTTACTTTTGAATATCTCTTAACTGTAACCTTTATGTCAATAATTCGAATTTGTAATAAACCATAATTCCTTTACATTAATCTCATCAATTCCTGCTATCGATAACAGTCTATACATTAGATTTAGAAAGTATCCTCCTTTTATAACGATGCACACAATGATGAACATTAAAAAATGGCACACAGTAATAAAGGTGAGCATTACATAACACACAACGATCGACTTTACAATGTAGTAAAATAATTGAATATAGTCGTTGAAATTGAAATAATGTTGAATATTCTTAATCATTTATGGTGGTTGATGGATTTAAAGTTGAGCGTCGTCTGTTCAATTCTTTAATGACGTACATTATTATTAAACCGTATTAAACCGTAAACTAACAGAACAAACATATACAACCTCCTGGAATAGATTGTATAGATCTAGACAAACCAAGATATTGACGGATTGACGGCTTCATTGATATATCGATGATGACATTACTTTGATGAGTCCTGGTTCTTAATTATAGGAAAGAACAAATTTCGCTTACTATTTGGTTCTTTATATGATTACTTTTGATGTTGTATAATAATTCAGTTAATAGATTAGTGAAACCATTTACATTTCAATATATTAATGTTTATTTTTTTTTAAAAATGAGAATCATGGATGGGAAGCGGAAACCAAGACGCATGTTCCATCTTATTTAGGACTCATCAGCTGAATGTACCTGCATCCTATTGTTGATGTTTACACTGGCACTAGAACCCAGTTCACAACATATCGACGGTAAAATACAAATACATTCTAATCATTAATGTTCAGTTTATGTTAGTATTTCATACAAATGATCAGTTTTATACACCAACTAATCACTACGCAATATCCAGTGTGATGTTTATGTGGTCCTTTATAGTTCTATTTGAATTCTATCGATCAAATACAGATTCACTAAAACTAGTGCCTACCACATTGCAACTTCGTCGATAGGATTCGATTAATATAATAAATGACTACCCAGGTAACTCAGTAAAATTTACCACGGAATATAAAATCAGGTGATACTTAGTCGAGTCTGTCAGCGAGTATCAGTTCTCTAAAGATTGTAATTACGTTTTGTTGGTGAGTGGCCACATGTTTGGAAGCGTTATGTTAAATCATTTTCGACCACTGTTATTGATATGTCATCTTTTGATGAACTCCTGTTTGTATGAAGACGTTTCTGCATAGTAATCAAAAATTAGTCAGAGGTATCACGAAGGTTGTCATTTGTAAGTTAGTCATCACGGTATACACTGATTTTGATTTGTTGCTTTTATTCGTCACAGTTTGATATTGATTAGGTGACTGATGGAGTCGGTAATGAGACAATTCTTATCACTGAGATTACATGATCATCACACCATTTTATAAACTGATCGAAACCGGTAATCCAACTGCTTGATATCGACCAGCTCAGATTTCATCGTCATATCTAGAGATCGTGAGATTTGATAGACACTACATTGGTCAATACTTAGTGATCAATGAATGTAGACGAAAAAAAACACAGAAGTTGTATAAAGTGTGAATACTGTTCATTGGTGATTTTCAATACAATACAGAAGTCAGCTGTGTTGTCATGCCAACAAAAATATATTGATACCCACATGCACAACTACACATTCATTCGCTCAGATTTTATCCACCTGCACTTTAACACAAATCTGTTTTACAACATAATGTCATATTAGTTAACTTAGTTATTATATTATACAACCAAATCCTTCCAAATTGGTTCAGTAATACATTCAGTTACCAGTAGGGTATTTAATGAAGGATAATCATACAGACAGAGGGAGGGGGGGAGAGAAAGAGAGAGTAAAACACACGTTACACATGAAGAAAACATAGACAATGTTATGTAAGTAAACGGGAAAATTAGTGACTGTTGATTGTATTCCATTATGTATTCTATTAAATTGTGATATAGATTGGTGTATATTTATATGTAGAAAGAAGGTAGAAAGATTTTTTTCCTATCATGTCTAGGGTAATAGTACAGTTGATATTTTACATAGTGAAACAGTAAACGTATTGATCAATGTACTAATAATAATGATGTTAGTGACTATTTAAAGATACTATAAATAGATTGTGTTGAATGATTTAATACTTTACTTGACAATGAACACAATTACACATACATACATTATTACATAGTAATAATTTCTTCAATGTATTTAGTTTTTAGGAAAGTAATAGTAATATAATGGAGTACATAGAGTTGAACAATTGATGAACAGTAGTAGGGTTATTGCTACAGTGATCACTACTTCAGTATGATCTATATTGATAGTTGAAAACTATCATTTTTGGAATTGATAGTAAGATTATTGTAACGAATGGTAGGATATGTTGGATACTTTGGTTCATAAACCATAACAATTATGTGACTGTATTCATTTTGTTAAGTTAGTAAAGTGTAGTTGGTAAAAATATTGGGTTATCTAGGTTGCGTATAAGTTAGTATTCATCATCTAATGCTAAACAATAACTTATAGAATGATTATCTGTTTCTATTTTTAGTGCTGATCCACTTCTACCCATGAATATGTGTAATGTGACAGTTTCAATGACTTGGTAACATTAAGCTTTAGAAGTACTTAGTTACCAGTACATTCCACGAATAACTTCTTGTGACTTCGTCTTTGTGTGTAATCACTTTTCTATGGGGATTGATTGATTAACAAAATTTTGTAAAACAATCCTAAACTTTATTAAAAAAAAATTCCAATCAGTTACTAAGTAGTACAATGATAAGAATAGAATTAGTTTTGTAGTGATTTGTTTATATTACATTTCTTTCTATTCATCGCAAATTGGTCACCGTTCGGTACTATTGATGACTATGAAACAGTGAACAGATGTTTATACTTTGGATATAGCTTTTTAGCAGCATCCATTCTTAATCCAACCAGACTATTAAACACGCTGATCTTCGAACACCAGATAACATAGTTGTGCTAGTAGTTGAGAGTTCACCAAAGCCACCAGTAGGTTTCAACATAAACAAAGAGTAACACAATATATTCAGGTGCAAAACACCGAGCAGTAATCCAATAACGTTTGACGGAGAAACCCTGGAAGATGGCAAATCGTTTAAATAAATGGATGGCATCATCGATAAATAAGAACGAGGATCTGATGTAGATGTAAAGACACGAATTAGCAAGACAAGTGCAACATTTCTACAACTGATAAACATCTGGAAATCAAACCACCATCCGTCAGCCAACACCAAAGTTAGAATTCTCTGTAGAAACGATAAGACAGTTTTATTATATTGAGCTTAAATTTCAAGAACTCCAAAAGGCATCATTCAAACGATACAAGTATTTATATACATTTGTTTGAGCAAGCTACTTCGGATCCGTTGGCCAGACACCATCAGCAAAAACCTACTGTTGCAGAGAACAAACTAACTAACATCCAGCTGGGGAACAAATCGGGGATGGACGCTGGAGATGGTTAGGACATACATTAAGGGATCTCATCTTCAAGTCTCCAAACCCAGAGAAAAGCAGTAGACCAATGAAAACTTCACCCCGGAAATTAGAGCGGACATCAAAAGAATGAACAGAACTTAAGAAGAACTAAGAAGGAGAGCACTGAATACATTTGGTTAGAGAATATTTATCAGCAGCCTACGTTTCACATGAGGTAACAGATACTGGCTGACTGACTCAGCCGGATCCATAATATGATCAATACAGTTGTTTCAAATCAAGCTCATATCAGCCCCCTAACAATTTTAATGGATTAGGAGACAAAATCATATTTGGATCGATGGATATTATGAAGACTAACAGCTGGCTAACATAGCAGTGATATACCAGAGAATTCCTAACGTCCTCTACTACATCCACTTGTAAGATCTTGAATACTCTTTTCTAAAGAGTGTCTTGCTATAACGAAACAACTATCTACTGTGTCCTGGTCTAACCCAGGCTAATTCGAGATAAGTTCATCACAAGTTATTATTTTTAGATTAATGTTCTGTGATCAGAATGAACATATACTATAAGACAGAGATCAGTTTGAACTACTCCTGTAAATAATGGGGAAGTTTAAATCTTTATATCCTAAATACTGAGATTTAAAGAAACGTTAAGCAGTTATATATCACATCATCTAGTCATAATTAACCGACAAGACTAGTAACAACAACTGAATATTGGTGTTGTTAGGTTGACTGAACAATTTAGTTTTTGATAGAAGTTTAATTATCTTCTTGAACAACATCATCACTGTCAACTACAAGTAAAATGCCATTAAACTGTTTAATATTCTTACTTCTATGATGAACCAGTTGATTTCTTGAAATCTTCAAGAAATCAGTTTATTTACTTTCAAACATTAATCAGCTTCAAGTTTTACAGTAACTAAATATTGGTAGGTGCTCTCAAGAAGTAAGGGGGGGGGTTTCGGTCATTTCGAATTTTCAGCAAAAATTCAAAAAGCCATTAACTTTAACTTGAATAATTTGTTGTCATTCTTTCATTCAGATTAATTTACAAAGGATAGAATCACTATAAACCATTAAATGACAACAAATATAGAACCGAAATGATCATTTGTTTAACTTTGGTAATGTAATCCCTTACTTAAATCATCAATTCTAAACTGAAACCATCCTCAGTAGACTTATAAATTTTTTACTAAGATACTTTCAAGTAGAATCACTATTTAGAATTCAACTAACATTTGTAGATCATTTTAGTAAACTTTAACTTGTTTCTATCATTAGTAATAGATTTGTTATTTCCTTTTGTTAATATTCAAGACTTTAGTCAAGAAGTTATGGTTGTTAAATATGAATCCATAACATGTTACTTTTGATCCACCTTTCTGTCGAGAGTTTTAATAGTAATAGTATGTAACTACCAATACAATTCAGGATAGACGTTTCATTCTTTTCTGAAACTTGTCACCTGAGAGTATGGAAACAGTACATTGTTGATTATCACATAGTGATTCAAACATACCTCCACATAACTAGTGACTGTACAACAGAATAAAAAGTGACGTGACCAGTGGAGTACATCCGCTTCGGGTGTGAGGCAGTTACCAACCGATGGCGAAGGATGAGGTCGCGCAAATGTATTACGAATTGAGTGAATTAGAAATATCAGTCTTTTGGAGTCGACTTAGTGGTCTAATGGTAGCGCGTTCGTTGAGGAGACAGAGAGTCCCGGGTTCGGTTCCGAATGAGGTTGTGGATGAGCACTTCCGAACAGTCCTACACTAAAACAAAACGGCTGTCCGGTGCTTTCAGGTGATTAATGGTTGTCTAATTCAGACCAATTCGTGATATCAAACTGACAGTCAACAATCTTCACAACACACAATTACAGATCAATAGGTATTGGTAAAGGTTTGTAACTACCTGTTGTTGATATTCTCAGCTTTAATTCACTTCTTCTTATAAGCGGTATATATATATATATCCTGCTATATGTACATGTAAACTAATGAGAACATCTGTTAGTAACTGTACAAGGGCATTGATTTATTTTTCTTTAGTTTATAAAACTCTTGATAATATATTACTGAAGAGAATTCAGTTGTAAAGTAGTACTGAAAAAGATCTAATGTACATAATTGATGCTTTTCAGCTGATGAGGAGATACGAAACACTAAAATCAAGTTATCATTACATAATGATGTTGAAATTTTTATATTGTTAAACTTAATCCAACTGATCATATTATGTAATCAAATTTTGTCTCACATAACCAACTAATATAACTGATCCATAAAAATCAACCCCCCCCCACACACACACACACACTCTCGCTTCTCCACCCAACAACCGGAAATAAAATATTCACAATTCATCATAAACTATTAACAATTTTCATATCTTTATTGGATCCTTTTTTTTAATGATTAGAAGAAAGTATCGATTATTACGTAATACTGGTATAAGTTATTTATAGGGATTTAGTGCATATATAGTTTTACTATATCGTTAATAGTTCCTCTTTTTTTTTAAATGTTTTCATCCATATTTTTTTTTAATACTTGGCAATTAACTTATGAATATTGAAAGTTAGACAAGAAGATTATTTATTAGTTAGATAAGACAAGATTATTTATGATGTACATACATAATCTATGAAATGAGGTAATAAATAAAGTAAGAACTGTAATCAGATAGTAAGGAACAACACTGAATCTGGCGAGTATGTGCATAGATTCAAGTTGATGTACTCTATATTGGTACAATAGGACTAAATTAATAGTATAATAGTATAATAGTATAATAGTATAATATAATTCAACAGGGAGGAATAAAGCAAATGTATGCACAAGAGATTAATGAAACTTGATATCCATTAGAATAAACATACACCACTCTGACCGATTCAAAGCTATGTCATCCAATGTCACCAGCCATTGATTATGATTACCACCTGGATCTCAACAAGGTAGTCTGCATCTACTAATGTGGCATAGACCAACAGTTAAAGGTTTCATGAACTGATGCCGTGTTTTGGTTTGGCTACCCTTACCTTTCTTCCATCCTACTTCTAAGCCAGTCGACATTGAGCGATGACCTATTTGGTAATGATGCATCTGCAGTACGTGTCCCAACCATCTTAATCGATGAAGGCTTACCACTTCGTCCACTGATTTACCATATTTTGCGAGTACTGCGTATCTAGCATTACTATTACTGGATCAATCATTCCATGACATGCTTGTGATACTACGAAGGCTTCTATGATGAAAGACCTGAAGCCAATGAATAAATTCCATTTTCATGGCCTATATTTTGTACCCAAAACAGAACGAACTACTACACAGTACAGTCGGCCTTATGTTGAGGCGGGTACCTCGCCCACACCACAAGTGGCGTGGAATACACTAGATTTTGTTGCTTTCCAGTTTTACAGTCTGTGACATTTTCCACTGAGTCATTCAGGCTATGACAGCCTACTTCTTGCAGGACTGAGATGTGATTTAGTGGCCACTAGTATAAGTGATTCAGTTTCGCAACCAATATGCTTATGATGCTCGATTAGCTGGATATAGTTGGCAGGGGACTTTGCTTCATCTATGTTTCGACACCAGTTACCTGAGACTTACTGCAACTAGCTGACTAGCTGACTTACTGCAACTAGATGACTAGCTGCTAGGTGGATACAATCCTGAATCAGAAAGTATCACCATAATAGTCTGTGATACTAACCTTCCTAGACTGGTAATTGGCACAGTGTATTTTAGTCTTACAAGAATTCAGCTTCCACTCAAGCATCTCAGTAATAATGGTTGTAGGCTGTAAATCTAGGTAATTTTAGAGCATGTCTTTCCCGCTAGTTGCATCAAGAATGCAGACACATCTTGCCGAAATGTGACAAATAACAAGAAACTTACTTGAAGTATGGTTTCTTGCCATTTACATCCAGCCACCAAGCATCTACAACATAGTATATACGAAACCAAATCACCAAAAGACTAGTTACCACATTACAAGTTAGTCTATGAAATTCCATCAACATTACAATGCACTATATGAACATCACACTATTCAGTGATCAGACATTACAAGCAAATACGTTTTGTCACCAATCGACTCAATGCATACTTCTGTTGTATCGAGGGTAATGAATTAGAAATCTGTCGAGTCTAATCTTCATGTTACTGGGATCTATACTTCTAAAATCTATCTACTTAAAAACACAGTAACTACGAAATTTGTATGTCACAAATTATACTATTTTTCCAAACTCATTAACGGGTGTTACGTGTTTTTTCCTTCCGAAGTATTGTAACGTTATTATGATCCTATGATTCCGAACTGAGAATGCAATTTCCTCAATTCAACCTTTATTGTACTTTATATTTCTTATTAATAATTGGTCTAATATATGATATATAAGTGACTAGGCCTTAACTCCAACTAGCCAGTGTTCATTCTTGCTATTCATACAGTTGGAAAAGACTGGTCATTCAAGCGCCGTGCTAACCAATTATAATTATCAGGTCTATGAAGTCGTAGTCACAACACAAGTCTAAAATAATTGTTCCCCACCCCGTGGTAACTGCATGGTCATTACATTTTAAGTGGTTTATCTAGAGATAGTTTCAACCGATTACACATATGTAATGCAAAACACATTCAGAAAATATTGAGTTGACGTTCCACAACGCTAGCTGACGGTAATTAGACAAGTATTAAAGATTAGGAAACACTGAACAGTTGATTTGTTGTAGTTTAAAACTTCCCTAAAGTATGTATTCACAGGTGAAAATTCAAATCACTGAATCAGTCAGAAACAATAAATAAAATAGATCTCGTGCTAGTTAGTATTCAATAATGAGGCGAACCTGTACATTTTAAAGAATCAACTTGCCATTTAGAACTGGAGTTACTCAGCTCCACTTCTTACTGTTTCAAAGCAAATTACCGCCAAACTACTTAGTATATATAAAACTGGATAGTTATACAGAACTTAATAAGCAATGAAGTGCGCATTCTAGATTCCACTCCACGGGCTCCAGACTATTTGGGACTGAGACACTTATCACCAATAACAATCGGTGATCGTCGTGCCATATATCACAAATTGATGGAAATGGGAATTTTACCATTGGATGCCGGTCAGCCAACCCAATGTTGCAAAGGGTTTTGGTGTTCATCAGCCTGAATCCCCTGAAGATGAATTTAAGGTGCGCACTGCTGAGGAGTTCCACACTAGAACGAAATGTTTGTCTAGCAGGGCTCCCTGAGTTCAATTGGTACACTGCCAACATCATTCAATTAAAAGCAGTAGTCTCCACAAAATTAACCATCTCATTTCAATTAGAGCAAGAATCGTTGTAATGGAGATTATGCAGTAGGAAGTATGCGAATAAAAATTACAGTTGTGTAGGTAAAGAAGTCTGGTTTGCGAAAGTGGTGGAGAAAAGATAATTGCAATGAGATAAAATAAACACAAATATTTGTCAAGTCATATTTGGACAAGGAAGAGACAAGGATATTACAAATTTTTTCGAACCAGGGTTGATGGTTCGAATTCCAGTACCTTCTGCTAAGTGTAGTATGCGATTACGGACTCACACTAGAACGAAACGTTTGTCTAGCAGTGCTTCCTAGTTTCCAATGGTACCCTTCCAATATTAATCTATGACCTATTCAATCGAATAGAGATACCAATTATCACAAAAATATCCATCTCAATTCAGTATATAAAACATGTATTTTCATAAATGAATTACATTCTTATATGAATCAATCAAATCTGTTGAGAACGAAAAAGATGTCCAACATCCCTTAGTTTTCAATAGTACCCTACTAACATCAATTTGTGATGAATTCAATCAACTCAAATCTCATTCCACTCATTCAACTGAATTAATATCAATATAATTTGCATAATTCATGAATTAATGTATGATAACTCTTACTACTTATAATATAATTAAAAGTAGTAATAATTAATAATAATGAATGAAGACATTTCAACTGTCTAATTCATAATTTATTTCCTTTAATCATTATAACATTAAAACAAGAAAAAAAGGGTGATCAAAATGAAAAAAAATTGAATCTTTAGCATTTCTAGGAATAAGAAGTCAGTGAAAGTGAAAGAACAAAAGTATTGAGTGTGTATTGATAGTTACCAAGAGTCCAATAGATAAATAGTAACTGTAGCGGTAAATAATTCCCAAAATAAATAGCTACATAGGTTTCGACATTGATGCTGACCATGTTTGTTTTAGCGGACACTACTAAGTTGAAGGCGCTCGGTCACGCATCACTACCACTTCTCGCCACGCCGTATCGAAACAAGCAACCCTCTCTAGTTTGCCAGCCTAGACGTTGCTAACCCATTGCCGCTCCATTCACGATCAAATATAACTTCTCTTCCATCCTTCATTGCCTTCTGATTTCTTCTCATTCGTAAGAGTGGGTTCAATCGTTAGAAGTTGCTCTGGTAATAATCCAAACGTAACTTGGTCATATACCGGGTGTAACTTCATAACTAATCTAATTAAATTATATTAAACAATGGATGACTATTATCAACAACACTAATAATCACTACTTTAGTAATTGATATGTGTTGCTAACTTATGAACTCGAACATGTAGAACCTGTTATACCGTGAAGAGAGAAAGGGAGGATGAATTGGTTGGTGGATGCGAACACCAATGAGATGTGTGTTTAGTTGATAATGCTCGATTAACCTTAGCACACTCACCCTCCCCCCCAGTCCAGGCCAACAATAGAAGAACCAGAGCCGAGAGAACCGTATTATATTTTAATCATGCCTTTATATATACATAAAATCAGACCACATAGTGAACCAATCACAAATCTAACATTGATACAGAACAAAGGGAAGAGTGGCAGTGAATGGGGACAACTTGTACACAACTAAGTAACTGTAGTTCATAATAATAAACAATATACTAAGATTAAATATACTAAACGAGAGAACCGGGCTAGGGGAACGTAACAGTCTTAGAAATGAAATGTTAACACTGTCCATAGTTATAATAATTGAAATAATGTTCTAAATCACAGTTCCCGAAGATAGTCAATCTTCATTAGGTGCCCGGCATATCAGAACCTAACAAGTCATGAATCAAAGAAGAGTGAAAAGGAATATATATTCAACTAAGTGTTGAATATGTGCGATACATTTATTGTTTTGTACAAACCATAGATCATTATTATAGTTCACGTAACAGAGAATGAGGAGGGGGAACGGTTAAAGAAATACTCAATTAACCAATTAAAGGATGCTACATTGAAATGAAATATTTTCAGTATCTTCAAAGTTTCTGGAACCTTTCACGAGATTTGTATAGACTGCCCAACAGTATTATATCATGCATCGACTAAAGTCAAAAACATAAAACAATGGATACTAACTAAGAGAAATGTTGAATTGTAGCCAAACGGTGGAATATAGAATGGATGTACTGTGCTTTCTGGATTCCAATCTACGACCACAGTCCGGTTTAAATCATACTTCTGAACTACCACTGTTTTGGGGGAAAATTCGTTTAAAATGCATATGAGGTAAAGGACACTGATCATTTTCACTGTGTGATAATATAAACAGGAAGATACAAATACTTTCAAGTTATAAGATGTTAATATTACTAGCTTATATATGAAATAAAACTCTCAAACTACCTAGTAAATAATTCAAATAGTTTATATTAATGTTTCTTGAAATGATACAATTTCATATCGGTAACTTGATACATCATGTAATCGAAATGAAATCTTATCCTATTGACTTGAAAAGCAACAGTTGATTCTATAGACTGACATGTTTTTTGACAATGTTTACCATTGAAGGGAGTAACCTTAGAAATATAAACTTTATGAACGCTTATTTCTCGAACACGATTGGTTGAATCAAAGAGTATAGCGAACTATCATTTAAACTTGTAAACTGATGTGATGTCACTCAAGACTATCAACTATTCTCATTTTTGTTTAAATTCATAATAGATTTACTTCTGAAAATAACTGTAATTATTTGAATTCGCAAAAACTGATCACCTACCAGATGGCCTACTAATCGACTTGGAATATGCAGATAGCATAGTCCTATTTGGCGAAGATGGTGATAAAATACAGAGGCTTTGAATAGGAACAAGCAACAATGTAAGCATGCTTATGATGAACTTCTCCCTATTAAATCCAAACTATTGTTTCAGGACTTGTCTGCTTCAACCTCTAAACCAAATATATGGAGCGAAGTAGTTGAGTGCATTGAACACCACCTTGCAGGTCTGATTAGATTTAATGAGCTGGTATCTGACAAAATCACGGCACAGATTCAAAAATCTCGTTTACCTTTTGCCAACTTACGTTATCTAAGGCGTGGATGAGGTATACTATTCAGTATACTATTCAACAGTTCCTTCTATCTCACTGTACGGATGAGAAACGAGGTCATCAACAGAAGGTGACATTCATAGTTTATTAGTATTTAGCTATCTAGATTCTGGGTGACATGACTCAAAATCTGTCACAGTAGAGCATATGTATTCATTCCTTATCCTCTAGTGAACAATGACCACTAAAATTATTTCGTATCTTTCTTTTCATGAACTAATTCTTATTCTGTGGATTATATTCTTTACGTTCACTCTTTTGTATTATTATCGTTGAAATAACTACAACTTCTACTAATTTGGTATTAAACTTACTATGATTCTATGGTGTGATAACTTGGAAAGATGGCATTATTGTTCTAGGTTATATGTTGTACATACATAATTGATGTATCGTGAAAGTAATAAAGGTGTCGATTTTATCAAATATATTTACAAATAAATCTTGAATGCATTAAGTTAAACCACTTCATCAACTGAACAACATTCTATCGTATGTTAATGATATATGTTGTTCAGTAGGGTTCATGAACATATCGATTAATGGAAGTGATGCATTGTAATACAAAATACAGATATAGCATGATATATATAGAGATATATAATCGATTCAGCAAGGATACTTCACCTTTTATTCAAAAAGATCTGGGAGGAAGAACAAGTGCCGGCAGACTGGAAATAAGGACATATTATCAAGATACCAAAGATAGGAGATTCGAGCAAATGTGACAACTACAGCATTCCTACAGTTGAAAAACATATGGGACTCAAAACAACTGGCAACCAACCTCAAAGTCAGTTTCTTCAATTCGAACGTGAAGACAGTTCTGCTGTATGGAGCTGAAACTTGGAGATCATCAGTCGGATACAAGTATTTATAAACAACTGCCTACGAAAAATACTGAATGTGCGTTGGCCGGAAACTATCAGCAACAGCTTACTATGGGAGAGGACAAACCAACTTCCAGCCTAAGAGAAAATTAGGAAAAGACGTTGGAAATGAATAGGACATACATTGTGGAAACCATCAGACTTCATCACGAGACAAGCATTAACATGGAATCTTGTTGGGAAACGGAAAAGAGGAAGGCCAAAGAACACAGTGCGCCGAGAATTGGAAGCAGATATTAAAAGGGTGATCAGCAACTGGAAACAGCTGGAAAGGATTACTCAGGATAGAGTTAAATGGAGAATCCTGGTGAGTGGTCTATGCTCCTCAGCGAGGAGTAACGGGCATAAGTAAGTAAGTAAGTAAGTATATAATCGATTCAGAACATTCTAAAAGTTATCAAATACATCCCAGTTGTTTAAACAACAACAATTTCTACCGGATAACTTACAAACTTAGTTGTTTGTTCTGTAGTTTGGCAACGCTTAGATGACAATTTGCTTTACAGCATGATCAAATTGATTATTTCAGATGTTTCAAATATCTCTCTACTCTGGAGTTCATAACAGTGATACAATTGTTGGTAAGAGTATCGAGTTTGCAGACTCTGTAGTCTACAAGAGAATCGAAGAGAAGAAGAATTTGGTTAGTATATATTGTTGTCTTTAAGTATGTCATCGGTTATATTAGTGTAATCGGTTCTATCTATAACTACATATGTGTATCTTATGCTAAGTGGTACAATGATGATCTTCTTATTCAGAGATATTCACTAGTAAGCAATGAAGCATCAAATTATTGTATTATACTTGATATTTTCGATTATTTTACGAACTGTTTAGTAGAAGAATGATACAATTCACAGATTTCATCGTCTCATTATGGATTCCACATGCTAGTTACAACCTAACTTTAATCATACATTTGAATGAATAAGGCTACTCTTCATCACAATGAACACATGACAACAAAAATTGATCAACAACACAACAAAATTGATATTTCGGGCACCTAATGAACATTGACTATCTTCGAGAACTGTGCTTTAGAACATTATTTCAATTATTATAACTGTGGACAATGCAACCTTTTCATTACTATGACTGTTACGTTCCCCTAGCCCGGTTCTCTCGTTTAGTATATTTAATCTTAGTATATTGTTTATTATTATGAACTACAGTTACTTAGTTGTGTACAAGTTGTCCCCATTCACTACCACCCTTCCCTTTGTTCTATATCAATGTTAGATTTGTGATTGGTTCACTGTGTTGTCTGATTTTATGTATATATAAAGGCATGACTAAAATACAATCCGTTTTCATTTCTCAGTTTTCCGTTTCCGCTTCCCAATTCTGGTTCTTTTATTGTCGGCCTGCGGGTGAGTGTGCTAAGGTTAATCGAGCATTATCAACTAGGCACACTTCATTGGGGTTTTCGTCACCCAACCAAAATCATCTTTTTTCACGTTATGACAAAAATATTTCCTATACAAGTGCAGCTGTATAGACTAAGGAGTTTAGGAAAGAAATTGATGGCATCAGGAGTGAATGGATTGAATTCGAGTCCAGTTATGATCAATACTAAGATATATTAGATACATCCAGTTGAAGATGAGTTTCATGTAAAATAAAACACATCCTAGATTCTGTATTACCAACCATAGTACAATTTTTTATTGTTATGACATCAGAAGAAAAGGGTTGTTATGATGATTTGAAAGAGTATGACTAATGAATATGCACCCACATGCCTGCCGTGTGGTTACTAGTTCCTTAAAGCTAAAATGAAGAAGATAAGACAACTCATGCTGACCACTAGATAGAATCGTATTATATTCCAGGGATTCCTTTTCACATAAAAAAAGGCTAAACCATACAATCAGCCAATTAGGAATTTAACATTAATACAAAACAAAGGAAATAGTAATAGTGAATGAATATAACTTGTACACAACTACTTAACTGTAGTTCATAATAAGAGACAATATACAAATCTGAGAGGATAAAGTAAAAAGAAAGTAACAATGATAGAAATGATATGGATGTCTATATCATCAACAATTAAAATGATGATCGTCGCGCTATAATATATATCACAAATTGATGGAAGTGGGATGCCGACCCAGTGGTGCAGATGGTTAGGCGTTTGCGTCAACCTGAAGCTCCTGGTGCGGAATCTGGGGTGTGCACTGCTGAGGAGTTCCATTTTAGAACGAAACAGCTGTCCAGTGCTCCCTGGTTTTCAATGGTACCCTGCCAACATCAATCTGTGATATATTCAATCAAATAAAATAACCAATCTCCACAAAAATAACCATCCCAATTGAATTAAAGTAATTTCAATAGTCATTTAAAGCATAGCTCTAAAAAAATATGTTACTCTTCTTTAATCGTCCAACATAACATTTCTCTTACTTGTAAATTACCCCTGTAACATGATAATTCACTCATGTACTCTTACAATACATCACAACCTCAATGAGAAGTTACAAACACTTTTAACATACTTCTCACTCATCTGTTATTTTCTTTATTTTGTATGAACAAGCAGTAACCACAACGACAACAACAACAATAACAACAACATGAAAACATGTTTTCTTTTTTTTTACTGGTTTTTTTTCTTTGATTTTTCGTTTTTTTTTCTTTTAACTTGTACATGTCACACATATTGAAAATGTTGCCATGACAATGGTAACTCAAATTTACACTACATGTAAATATCAAGTTTACAATATGAGGTAGGTTCATTTCAATGACAACTAAGAAAATGTCTGATATAACTATGTTATTTTATTTAATTGACATTGCCTTATTATACTACTTATTTTACTATTGTCGAAGAGAATAGCGGAGTGTTATTCATCATGTCTCTCCTTCTCTCTGTATATGTATTCACCTACAAAAGTACATTTTACACGAATACACACACATACACATACGTATACGCTTCCCACCCTTCCATATACAGTGAAAGTATTTTACAATTTTACAGTCAATTATCAGTTATGATCATTCTTTAGAATAAATCACTACTATATAATTTAATTAGAATACATTCATGTCATGAAGTCAATTATGATATACGGAAACATTATACCTGATAGGAAACAATACAACTACTCAGACACTATAACTATTTGTTCTATGCTCGAATATCTTGCCCTGTAATTTCTAGTCCAAAAGCTTGATTGAAGAATACAAGATAAATACCAGATAAATTGTATTTGATTCATTCTATTATGTGCATACAAAACTTGACAATATAGTGAACCAAAAAGAAGAATAACATTCATACAAAACAAGGATACTAATGACTACAAACTGGGGGGAGGAGGAGGATAGATAGATAGTTAACATGGGTTCAGTTAGTGATTAGAATGAGAGAGAAGCATAATAATAATAACAGAAACAAAGCGATCGATTTACATGTATTCAAAACAAATGAGATAGTCTTTTAAAAGACAATTCCAACATTTATTTATTTCTTATGGATTAACTACTTATCAAGCGAATTATTACGTAATTGCATACATCATATGCACTGAATTTCACATTTAATTCAATTTCATCAATATCAGAAGAGAATTCAATAGATCCCGATTCTGATCATATGTTAATTATCTATTTAACTGTTAAACTAATTTATTTGTTGATTGTATTCATCACAGATTGATTGCAGTTTAGTAACAGGCAGCAATGCCCTGAGAGTTGCTTCTTCGTAGTATGGATGTCTTAAATGAAAGTGAGCACAAAACCCTATTAGGAATTAAATTCAAAGCCCGTAGGTTTCAAAATAAACACCTAAACATGGGCATCAACATCTTACGATGGGATTCTCACTTCAATCGATTTCAGACAAGTTGGGAATGAAATGATTATCGATAATAGTTTAGAATAATCGTAATGCAATATCATAAAGTGACTGAAGTAGAAGAGCTATAAATGGACACTGCTCAGATCAGTAGTGATAATAGTTAAGCGCATAGTATTCGATTCCCGGTAGGGTCGTAGCTATGCACTACCAACGAAGAATATTCTATTGAAACAGAATAGGTATTATAATAGTTGTACCATAAAGTCTCTCAAGACCCGAGCTTGGTTAGAGTCCTGACGTAACATCAACATATGTATATGGGAGGTACATCTGAATAGTAAGAAACGCGAGTCCTGGCTTACACATAGACAGTCATACCCCAGACTTAATCAAAAAGCTTTCGGTTCAAGCTTACCTACAAACTGCAATTCTATGACTACTAGTCAAGATCGATTGCTATGAAGTATTGAGTTATGTAACACTTCTTAACAACTTTAAAAGTCAAAATTATTGAGAGTGATGAAGCTTCTAGTTACACAATCATTTATTAACTAAGAAGCATTGAATAGCCCTAGCATGGTGCACACCTTTAATTTCACAAGGAATCAAGCTTAAGATAATTAAAGCCTCACTTTGACTACTTAACCTCCAGAACACCGTAGTGGTGTCTAGATAGTGACTAACCTTTATTAGGAACTCAGGTTAGAAGAAATGGTCAATGGAATTCAATGAAATCATCATGAGAGTAAGATAAATATTACTCATTATTGCTTAATATTACGAGTTTAACTAAAGTTAGAAGTGCCAATTCAGTAGTTTAAAATCTAAACCTACCATTAAGGTGCTTGAAGGTTACAGATTCAAATATATAGTGGGGAATATAATGTTTCTATTTAATCAAATTGAACTGAGGTTGGTTTATGGAGATAGATATTAGGTTCAGTTATTTGCATTCGTCATAGATTAATGATGGGTAGAACTAAAAACCAGGGAGCACTGGACAGCTGTTTCGTCTTGTTATGAGACTTCTCAACAGCTTATACCCCCGATTCCAAAAACAGACGTAGCCTAAGATCTTCGGGTCTCGTGGTAGAGGATTAACCATGTGATGATTGTGGCTGTATATCACGAAATTATGAAAGTGGGAATTCTATCATTGGATATCTTCCGAGTAGTGCAGACAGTTAAGCGGTCACCAACCTGGAGGACTTAGATTTAATTCTCTGGAATAATTTAGGGTTCCGAATGCTTAAAAGTTCAATGCTATGACAGTACTACCTAACCGGCATCCAACTATGACAAATACAAACATGTAAACTAAATCAACTCGAATTAAAACATAAACAAAGTAAATTAGCCTACTTAAAATTAATGGAATCTTTTACAATTCATTTGATGTCATCATTTAAGTTTTCGTAAATCTATTAAAATAAAGAACAATGTACATTCAATAACAATAACAATAAGAAGAAATCGATTGGTAGAATAGAAGATACAACTTCAATATTAAAACAAATTTAGTTGTCTCACTTATTTCTTCATCAACAGTAACATAACACATCCTGAATGTAAATGAATCAGGGTCAAAATGAAAGCCGATTGTGTATGTGTGCGTGTGTGTGGTTTTCTTTCCTTCTAAAATAACAAATCAAGTATATAATGCACAATCATATTAACAACATAAAGTTCTAACCCTCTACAAAAAAAAACAAGACTAATTTATTTTGCTATAAATTTTATACTACTTGTTTTTCAATATATAAGTAGACACATTTGAAATCAGAAGGTATTGATCTTCATGAATTTGTATATACGTATCATTGAGCGTCTATTTTTGTTAAAAGTGGTAAATGTTTCAAAAGTAGAAAGTAAATATATACCATCTGTTTTATTTTTTATCTATTTCACATACGATAATATAAAAGACTAAAAGCTACTGAATCAATGATTTTAAGTAGTGGATTAAATATAAATTAAAGAAAACGATGAGGATAGAAAGGAATACAAATTTGATACCATAAACTAACTGAGGTTACATAATCAATTGGTATAAGACTTATAAGTAATTGACACTTACGATTTTAATGGAGCATCATGCCCAGAAAGCTTAAGTTTCGAGGTCAACACGATATCCTTAAACTACTGAATCAGTAAACAACGACTGATATTTCTAACTTCAATCAAATGGAGATATGTTGCAAAACCATATCCATTATCTTTGATGAGTAAGTAATACACGTTTGATATGGCTAAATCCTACTAACCATATCTTTTCATTGGGACTCCCGAATCACCTACAGACTTATTTTATTCTATTCAAACACATAAAATTTGGTACTCACAGACACCACAGAGGAACAAAAGTAATGTTGTAAGGAAAGAAGATAATCAAGGAAGAAAGAGTAAAATGTGGTAAGGCAACAAGAGAATGACAAAGCAGGAGATACAGCTCGGATAGAAGTACAAGCAAGAAGATTTCATCCCTATTAAAATGCGAAAATGTAGAACGATCTCCATTGTATTCTATTTTGTTCCATAAATGAAAAGGTCTCAAGCCACTGATTGGTACTAACAAGTAAGTCAGGATAGACCAATAGACGCAAGTTCCATATAGCTTTCTGAGCAGGTGTACGATCCTGTCAGCTTTGCAGAAGTACTTTATGCCCGGAAGGTGCAGATCAAATGCCATACTCACGGATACTAGTTACCAACTGATTGGGTGCACTTCGAATGGTTAGTATGTTACCGCACAGTAGAGTAATATCGTTAGCATACTCGAGGTTAAAAATCTTTTCTCTAGGTAACAACTTCACACCACCAACTCTCACATCCTTAAGAGTTATTTCTAGAATGTCGTCGATGGCGAAGTTAAAGAGGAGTGGTGACATTGGAAACTCTGCCTAACCACACTGCTGGGACAGTAGTCATAAATAAGCTAATCTTGGTTGTATCATACACATTTACCAGTTTATTAATTCTTAAAACACTGCACCATCTGAAGGACTTAAATTCGACGAGTTTAATGCATGTATAAAGTAAAGGTATTGTTCTTCCAACTTGTTTTAAACTAGAAGTAACAAGCGTCCATTGTTTCTAAATGGTATTATTTGGTGAAAGTATAGCTACTTATTCAAAGTAAGATTTACGATTTCTCGTTGTCGATATTCAGAACTGCAATCGTTCAATTATTGTTCCTAAATGCACAGTCTGAGCAGTTTGCCTCTATGCGGAATTATGTCAACAGTTGTTAGCATACTTGGTACGTGTTTGACATTAGGAACAAGATAATGTTCCGTCCATTTGATGATATGGAGGTAAGATATTCACACTGCGACTCGAACTCAGTGCCCTTCACTTCAAGTGTTGACCAAGTTAACCACTAACTAGTTTAACGGGTATGATGGTATAAAGAGTAGTTAGCATCAATGACACTTAAAACTGGAACTGATCCAGCTGACAAGTTTCAAATAAGACAAAGTGTATTTAGTGAACTCTACGCCTGATCTTAACATCAAATATGTTAATACTCATTAATTTTAACAAAATGAATCAACTATTTATAGGAACGTATATAGTAATTGTTTAAAAGATGAAATGAAATAAGAAACGTTACATTTGAATACCTAGTTTTTAGTGAATCAATTTGTGTACGATGTTTCTTTTTAGTATCTCGGAGAAAGTGAAAAACACCGAGTTGACAAAAAGAAAATGAATTCACCTTAGATTGTTTGGTTTTCTTTAGATGTTGCTTGAAATATATGACATGTTCAAAGAACTAAAGTAGGTTGTATTTTAGCTTGAAAACATATTAGCGTGGTGTAGCTAACGTCTAAATAAAGCAAACAATCTCTACAATACTCAACTATAACCAGTTACTAACTTGTGGAGGAAATTCTGGAGTTCTAATGGGAAAAGGTGATTAGTGGGGTTCAACCATGTTGAACGTTTTCCAGTTACTCATCAATCGCAATAAATGAAGTTGTACAATAAATCTCCAGCTGACTGAGGTTATAAATATCAGCCTCTGGATACCAGCTTAATAGTCTGACAGATAAACGATCGATGCAAAACATAAAAGTTATGGGGTCGAACCGCCGGTGGAGTTATGAATGAGCACTGCTAAGGAGTTTCACACTAGAACGAAACAGCTGTTCAGTGATTCCTGGTTTCCAATCGTTGTCTGATGCAGATCATTGCATAATGTTAAATCCAAGATTAAAAGGTTGAACAAAATGCTGCAAACACATACAGACAAAAAAAGACTCCAGGAAATTAACTAAAGTGGTGGCAAAAAATTAACTGGTAACATAATTCAGAATGACATCAATTAAACACAATAAAGCACACAATAAGCTCGAACAAATGGTATGATGATGTAATGAAATGAAGTGGTATTCGTACAGAGTATTGTGGAGATTATTGATCTTGAATTTTTATTTCACTAACTGGTGTCAACTAGACCAGGAAGCTCCTAGAAGCTGGCTTTTCCTAATATAGGACACCTTAGCGATTCACGTCTACATCATGACCGACGAGTGAACCCAGTATTTTTACGAGCTAATCCTAAATTGAACACATAACCAGTAGCATGAAGGTTTTGAGCTTGATCCGTTGCATGGACCTGAACACTTACTGTCATTGAAGAATTTTATACTAAACTGAAGCAGCTTTCTGATGATCAGTGATATTGAATGGTTAGCTAACCCAGGCCGATTCATGATGCCTGAAAGAAGACAAAAGTTTGCGCCAATCAAGATCATCCAGGATGTCGATGAAATTATAACAGCCAAACCACCCAACTTAGAGCACACAATCTGACAAAGACCATCCATCTGGGCTACAAATCGTTTCCACTATCTAAACATGTTCTTTTAAGTTTATATCCTTGATATCACGTAACCATGTGAGTTGTAAGTTTAAATGACAAAAATTGTTTGTGAATACTCATTTCGAGCCTAAACAGTTTGGTGTTTGTCAACTCATGTCATTTATGGCGCGATACATTCGTGTACCAATTAAGAGGCGAGCATAATTTGCAGGGCCTGATATGTTGTCTACCGATATCTTCAAGGATGGTGGTATAGTTTTAACGTGCAGGTTGACTGATATATTAGCCAAAGTCTGGGAACTAAACTCCATCCCATCTGACTGGTCTCGATCGCTGATTGTTCCAGTCTACAAAAAGGGACAGAAATCCTCTTGTGATAACCACAGAGGAATCAGTTTGACTAATATAGTATCTAAGATATTAGCCACTATAATCATCCGACGTTTAACCAATACTAGGGAACAACAGACTCGAGAAAACCAGGCTGGTTTCAGACCTAGCCGGGGTTGCATTGATCACATATTCACCCTGCGCCAGGTCCTCGAACACAGACATATGTACCAACGCCCAACTATAGTTGTATTTCTTGACTTAAAAGCAGCGTTCGACTCTGTTGACCGTGAAGTCTTGTGGCAATGTTTGTCATTAAAAGGCGTACCTCAAAAGTACATTAACCTTATAAAGGCTCTCTACTCGGTCACCACTGGTCGAGTCAGAGCATATGGCGAATTGTCACGAGAAACTTCATCCTCAAGTGGAGTCCGTCAGGGTTGCCCCTTATCCCCATTTTTATTTAATTTCATCATAGACGTACTGTTAGAAATCTCTCTCACTTCTTTTAAGTCCTCTGGGATTAGTCTCCTTCCAGGAGGCTCTCTCGTCGACTTAGAATATGCAGATGATATAGTCATATTTGGTGAAGATGCACACAGCATTCAAGGTCTCTTGAACACGTTGAGCAACAATGCAGGTATATTTGGGATGCGCTTCTCCCCTCCCAAATGCAAAATGTTACTCCAGGACTGGTCTGCTTCTTCCCCCAAATTATTTATAGGGAGTGAAGTAATTGAATGCGTTGATCGCTTCACTTATCTCGGAAGTCTCATTACCCCTGGTGGGTCGGTGTCTGATGAAATCTCAGCGCGGATCCAGAAAGCCCGATTGGCATTTGCCAATCTACGGCACTTATGGCGCAGACGAGATATCCGTGTCTCAACGAAAGGCCGGGTGTACTGCGCAGCAATCCGCGCCATCTTAACATATGGCTGCGAGACGTGGGCCATGAAAACTCAAGATATGCGTCGTCTCCAGATATTTGACCATAGGAATCTTCGTAACATCGCTCGTATACCATGGAATAACCGGACTAGTAATAGTGAGGTTAGACGAAAGGTTCTTGGGAAACACGGTAAATCAGTTGAAGAGGTCATTAACCTTCATCGACTGAGATGGCTAGGACATGTATTGCGAATGCCCGACCACCGTCTACCCCGTCGCGCCATGTTAGCTAGGGCCGAAATAGGATGGAAGGTTAGGGGCGGCCAAACTAAAACATGGCATCAGTCCATGAAGACCTTGACTACTGGTCTAAGCCATGTAGGTAGATGTAGACTACCTGGTTGGGGTCCGCGTGATGATCGCAACAAATGGCTGGAGACACTAGGTGATATGGCTCAGAACCGGTCACAGTGGCGCAAGTGTATTCACTCTTTAACCTCATCTAGATCTTAAATTCTATTGTTATTTTCTGGACATCTTTACTTACTCTTCTCTCTTGTATTCTGTCTATACGTTTCCTCAATATTCTCGTAGTGCTATTGTGGTATGGCAACTTGAACCTACAGGCGTTTGTGCCCGGTTCTACGTTGCTGATGATGATGATACTTTGCAACAGTTCGATTTTATTGTACTATACAAATATAAAACTTGGCATTTAAATGCAGTAGACAGTCGTAAGTTACCAACATTTAACCACAGTAATTTCAAAATACAACGGACGTTTTCTGGAACTATCTAATAAGCAATCTTCAGGTTGAACTCAGGATACTAGAGAAAGACGGTAGATCAGTTGGTGTAGTTATGGATTATCACTGAGGTGGGTGGAACATTTGTTACGTATACTTAACGACTGTTTATTTATATGCGCCATGATGACTGGCATAGGCACGGGATAAAGGTAACCAAACAGAAACGTGGGATCAGTTCACGACTGTCGGTTTGCCTCGTGCTGTTAGGTGTAGACTACTTACTTGGGGTCCATCAGACTGTTATAATAAATAGCTGCAGAATCAATGTGATACGGCTCAAAATGCCGAAGAATTTACTTTGTTCCTTCAAACTGTAGGTCTAAAATTTTTTATACAATCTAGGTTCCATGAGTACATACTTTCCTCACGACTACTCTTTTCCACTTCCGATCCTTTTTCTAACAATAACTAACGTTCTCTTGACATGGTAGGATGTCAGGGACACGTTTTCACACACTATAGCTAGATTAGGTCAACAGTAATATCAAAGGCTTGATAACCATTTCAGGATAACAGCTACGGTCAGGTCAGTTTTTAGTGGTTTCACAGTTGATGTTAATTCTTCTTGATAGAAGTTTTTCAAAGCACAGCCCATTCAAGCTAAATTTTATATTTATGACTGGCTTACTTATAAGTAGACAACTATGAATAACCAAAAACGTGCGTGTTTAACAATACTTAAAAACCAAGGGACTATTTCATTCAAGTTTGCTATTTAATGATGATATACTGAGTTTAAAATCACTATACTATGTTAATTAGCATAAGAGTACACCTGTCATATTCCATATAAGACATTTCGGCAAAACATGATAATGTAGTTTTGTGATATTTAAACTCAATACACGTAACTGTAGTCTAATATTCGAAGTCTAACTGTATTAGTTTATTTTATATCCCCAACTCATTTAACAATATGAGATTCATCTTATACACATCTAATTCAAAGATATACAACCCTCGGTTATGAGGATATAACACAGTTATGTGTGATAAGCGGAAAAACCCTAATGATAACTGGTAGCTTCCTGTTAAAGAGAAAAGGCTTAACTGAGCCTTTTCGTTTCAGAATCCATTATTGACTACAAATGAATAAGAAATATTAATATAAGATGAAGATAAATAACCTATAGAGATACTTGAAGAATGCGATTAACACAGAATGTAACATTAACTTCTGCTGCGAAATGAGGATTTGAGGAAACTGAATTTCCCAGGCATTCATCTATTTTTAACAATCATCAGTAACGACTGAGCTCATTTTAGACAAATTTTCAGATAACAGTGAGTTCTGATGTTTACATGTCATATTGTATCAATGTAAACTGAACTTACCAGCATGGACTCCGTTTCTGTTCCAAGAAATAATATGTAATCATAATAATATTCCAGAGACTAACGGTATCACCGTCGGGAAATTCAGTAACGGTGGACGGAAAGTAGAATTTGCTTGCGTGACAGCACTACTTAGAGTTGTTAAACTACTGAGTTACAAACTCGAGGACATTAAACAGAAGTCAAAACTAGATAATAACTATTTTGTAGACACACAATTGAAGGTAGTTGAGACGAAAAGTTCTATTTAGGTAACGGAAGCCCACTATATAATTGAAAAGGAAATGAAAATAACTCAGTGAGGACTTTCGCTCCGATGGAAAAATCTAGTAAATCTGTGCACTCGCATAACTAGTGAGTCTTTTATATATAACCTAACAATCCCTATGCTTTTGAAGGCTACCCTTAATGGCAGTGACGCGACTGGTCAATAGACAGAGATCATCAATACCAATAAATGTCATACAGATAAAACCTCGAGGCGGTAGAAAACCTAAACGTAGATAGAAGAAACTTACAATGCATAATAAAGCTACGAAACCTTGCAGATTAGATACATACTAGTTGTATAGTAACTGTATCACCAGGGAAGACCGTGGCATTAAAGGCGGGTGGACTAAGATTGAGCACCACCAGGATACAGTCATACGTGGCTGACGAATTCTACACGGGACAAATGCTCGTTTTAGTTGTCAACTACTGGCTATAACTTAACTTTGAAGCCAAATAGAATGTAGAATATAAAATATACGGAAATTTTTACACTAAAGTTAATATTCAAAATCAAAGATGATTAATGTGTCATAAACAGTAGTGACAAGTATGTTTTGACATGAAAAACAAGTACCACAACCAAACACCATGTACAAGTATGGAAGAGGTGACCTGGTACCGCGGTGTGTATTATGTTATAATATTATAAAATATCCTCAAGTTCGACTTGATTTGAACCACAAACTATATTCGTTCTCCATACAAACACATCGTCGTGATTGGCAGTTGAGTACTGTTATTACGTTTGAACTTGCTGAATCAAGTCCGGGAGACCAGGAAGGATAGAACATTCTAACATGAAGCTGCACTCGAAATGTGATAAACAAATGTAATGGTCTTTAAATGAAATAACCTAGACTGCTAAACAAACAATATGTAGTTTGTTAGCTTATAAATATTAGTTAGTTAGTATATCTTAGGTGTGCCAAATAGCATATAACTGCTACACTTATTTAAGAGTTTCTTCTTAGACTGAAGGTAAAATTCGCCCTTTAAAGAAGTATTATTGAATTATCTTACTGAAATACTAGCGGCATCACGCCAACCACTAATATTCAACGTGAAAAGTTGAATTCGATATGAAAACTACGAAGTGGAAACAGGCGTTCCGAAAAAAATGGTAATTGACAAATGAGAATGAAACATGCACCACATAAGCGCCTAATTGATGTTTCTGGAATGGAATACAAGTAAAACTGGACATAAAAATGGAGGTGCAATACATTGTCCATACATGACCAAAATGTTTACACATGTCAATTACAACTAACAAATACTAAGACAACTCATGATTTCCCCCTCCCCCACCCAGTCAGATTGACCTTTAACACATCGAGCAGTGATTTAAATACATATAGTGACACCAAAGAAAACTATTACAAAAACCTTGAGTCAAATTTAAAGTTGATTGATAAGAACCAGTGACGTAATAAAAGCACTCGACGGTTTGCCAAAGAACTCAGTTGGAATTCCATCTAGTTGACCCATAAGCCCGTGAAGACTGAGAAACAGAATTGCACTCTAGACAATTAATTTTAAATCAGCATCACAATTAGGAAGACTATCCCGCTTACTAGAGCCTTTACAATTTTACGGTATAACTAAGCTTTACAATATGAAGCTTATATTTTAAAATACAAACATGTATCTACAAAATGAATTTCAATCTGCCGAACAAAGAAGTAAGGACAAACAAGAAATGACCTATTGCTAAAGTAAGTGATACGGAGAAAGTGAAACTGAAAGCGCTTGAAAAGGTAATCTAACTGTTAAGGAAAAAGTAACAGCCAAAATTTATTTACTGAAATTCACAACACAAAAAAACGACGAAAATATTTTGAATTTGGAAGTAGTTCAGGGTATATTTTTGAGATATTTATAAAATAGTAAAAAGAATCAAACTTAGTTTCGACAAGCTTATATATACATATACACACATATGAAGCGGTTGAACAGATATCATTAAAAATTGTCTATTTGAATGTCTGTATTGTGTATGGACTAGCAATAGGTTGAAAATAATCAGCAGGACAACGACAGACCAGTTTACAGCAATTCAAATCCCTCAATATGTCCTCCTCCATACCTATGGAAATATAAAGATAAGAAGTTAAACAACCTATTATATAATCCGAAGGCCGAAATTCTTCATCTCTGCAGCCCGAGACTGGAATCAACCATGTTAGAAAGCAGCAGTTATCACCAACGAAATCTGTAGCCAGTCCTGAAAGCTATGCCTATAACAAGCTTTATTACCTCTTATTTGGGCATAGAAAATTTCTCCATCTACATCCAACAATGAAACTATATCGCCCACATGATACCAAACATCCTACAATTACGGAATTATTTGTCTAAAAACAATAGTTAACCTCGTGAAAAACGCAATTACGAAGTCGGATAGGAGCTGGTGGATTTCCTAGCTTATGTGCCTATTTCAAAATAAGAAAACAGTGTTCATTACCTCTTTCTTAAATACATGTCGTCGGGAACGTGATTTTAGTATGGTTGCTTTACCATTATAGCTATTATACACTCCTCTACTTCTGCTCGCTAAGACTCGGGATCTCATGGATTTCCTTGTTTGAGATGTAGACTTTCCCTTCGGCACAGCAGAAACATTCTCAAATTCCATTCCAGGCTTTTTACGAGTCCTTGTTAGTGTTCGTATGGATGTCGCGGAAGTTCCGTCAGAGTTAAGTGTCTCTGAAATGATCTTTGGAGCATCTACTTAATAGTCAAGAAAAACACAAGTACTTTCAGTTCCGATATGAACGTCAGTAACACCCTTTTGATCATAGGAACAATCAAGCATAATTAAGAGCTAGTACCGCAACCCTTAAAAAAGTGCCAGAATCCAATGTATCAAATACCTTCCTAACGAGATGTTGTAGACTAATTGATTTCTTTTTGCTAGCGCTTTGATGTCGATGTAATGTCCTGGATCTATAGTGCCATTTGATACGGAGATTCTAGATACTTGATCATGCGATACCCTCTCGTGGCAACTAATTTGTAGATTGGAAAAGCGTATGTCCCACAATGGTAAGTGTGTAAGAACCGTCAGCCGTTACGTTGTTAGACAGTCGATTAGTTAATTGTGATGCAACGGTAGTAAGAATATAATGCGAAGGCATGAAGGTATGGAACTAATTATTTAAGCGATGTGGGTGGTATCGTTACGCCAAATAATTCCCCAGATAAATGGTTATATATACTCATGTCACTGATCGTGACCATATTATTTTAAATTAACATGACCAGCTAAAGGCGATCGGTGAAGCTTCACCACCGGGTCACCAGAAGCATTGTGTAATGCAAATCTTTACCTAATCGGCCAATATCGACGTTGCAACCTACATTACGCTCTACTCATAATCAAATATATCTTCCTCTCCGTTCATCACCACCATCTGATTTTTTCGTACGTATGTGCCTATACTATAAGTGTAACTTCGTTGTATATCTTGTGCATTCCTAAAATGTCAAAACGAATGATTTATAAATAGAATTAATAAGATGTGTAATATATGTCAATTGCAGAGATCTAAAAAAAGCGTGATCAACATCTACTTAAAGAGGCGGACTGAATTCCATTTGTGTACACATGCTCATTTACCCACTACTTAAAGGTGCTCGATGGGTCTGCTGAGTTCACGGCAAAGTGTGGAGCATTCTAGGTCCGGCAAATCCTCAGTTAAAATAAATGTGGTCCGGTCGTAGAGTTTGGTTTTTTGTGAGTGGCTTTGTGGGAGTTGATTAGTTGTAGAATGTAAAAAAGCCGAGGCAGTACTGATTTAATCGAATGGGGTTGACTGTCGGAGGTTTTGTAAACTGCTATTAAATTGTCTGTCGTTTTTCTGTAGTTACGCGAGTATAGATTGTAGAAGTTTAGATTATCCTCTGAATATGCCAATTTTTGTACTACATATTTCTTCGTATATGAATGGATTATGTTCGATGACCGAAGTATGATAACAAACTTTTAGAACTGTGTCTCAGAAGACGATTTCAATTACTTCAGTTGTGAGTGATGTAAACATTTAACTTCTATGATCATTACGTTTCTCGTATCCTGTCCTTCCGTTTAGTGTATTCACTGTTAATATACTGTAATATGAACCAACATAGCAATCAAAAAATGAATCTTCCTTTATTTGATGCTTTATCTGTGTTGTAAAAGGTGGCTCGACCAAGTAATCTGACGATACCCCCTAAGATAGAATGCCGTGTTACCATCAGCCTTTGAGTTATTATACATGATCTAACTGGTGGCCTCCACCCCAGGGGCTTCACAAGGCACAATCCTTGGCTGACTACTATTTCTCATGACCTCAGGACTAAGAAGAACTTTTCCGTCTTCATGAACCCCCACCCTTGGTACGTTAAAAAATGATGACGACACAAACGACAAAATTCTCTGACCAGTTGCGGCTCTCTCTCCTAAAAATTTTGGCGCAGCCGGGGTATTAATGGTTTATTGAACCTTTCAAAAAGTAGGGGTTTCATGTGGTTTTGAAGGGTTTAGGAATAGCGCATGCAGGTGAATCGCCAGTCCAACATTGTGCCCAGTTGTCCAATGCCTTTGGAAGATATTACCATCAAGTTGGATTAGGGATGCTTAGATATAATCAAATAATGTAGAGCACAGTTTGGATCTTATTTGTATTGTTCACACTACTGTCATTTGTCCTGGTCCTCTGATCTTTCTATACCATGACACTAAACAGTCGGTGATTTTAAATAACAATGACATTCAGTTACTTTCTGTAGTGGGATAAAACGTAATTCGACATTCTTATAGACTGAACTCAAGAATATTGTTGTTCACTAAGATTGTAGTCTTGAGGTTAATTAATGCTACCAGTTAAGCTCATGTGAGGCATCTGCTTAAGTTAACCTACGTATTTGTAAAGTCGATTTGTGAACACGAACCAACACGTACAAGTTTACTTCCTAACCCTATCCGACAGATAGCTTAGAACCGGACCGGTTACATAAAATCACAAGCACCAAGATGCCTCTAGGTTTATACCAGCTTGACACTACTTTGGATATTGAAAAGCGTAAAAACATTTCAAAGGGTTTAAATAAATTTAATAAACAGGTTTGAAGTGTTTGGTACTGTTCTACTTTAGTGGAAAAGCCTGATTTCCAAAAAGCACTGTTCTGTGATTAGTTCCAAGTCGTATATATATATATATATATAAATACAAACTTATCCTAATTACATATACATATATATATGCCCGTTGCACAAGTGTGACTGTCTGGACACAGTAGTCTAGTGGTGAACGTGGTGGCGTTCAACACGAAACGGACTGAGTTCGAATCCCAGTGTGAACATCAACATTGGGATGCAGGTACATCCAGCCGATGAGTCCCAAATAAGACGAAACGCGCGTCCTGGATTCCACCTGCCAGTCACAATCCAACTTAAATATTTAACTTGTGTAATGACGCTATATCGAGGCAATCCGCTCAGGGTGCACATATGGCAACAGAGACTGACCAGTTTCAGTCCATTACAAATCAACAGGAAAATACAAACTTATCCTAGTTACTTAAATCCACTGAATTTGAAATCACACTCTATCTCTAGAGTATTAGAAAGTATTTATTGGCCACCTTTTCAATGGGATTTTGTATCTCTGTCCCTTTTTGAGGACGAAGAAAAGATATCAAACTGGATCATGATTAGTAGGATATGATATGGAGGATGATATACCAAGCCCACCAATCACAGTATCAGAAGTTGTGTACTGTTATAGGGGTGTATTCCCCCAAATTTTCGCCTATACAATAATAAGGCGTTACAGTGCTTGGAGAGTATAGAGACAATACGCATTAAACGTCTCACTAAAATGGCTTCATGTGCAACCCGGATTACCAATAATGTCTTCAACATACACCATGCCATTTTAGACTTTCAAATGTATCTTAGTGATGGAGTGACTTATTTTCCTGGTTATCCTTAACCCATTTACACTTGTAGTAGTTCTTCCAACACAATCACGCATTTTGTTCTTTAGTGACTCTAGTAGAAAACGGCTTTTGGAGTGATGAGCGTCGTATTATGTTTTGCTCCTACTGCTAGTCTTTCACCATAGCTGATAATTATGACAGCATTTGAGTACTAGAGCCAGAGCTGTGAGGAAGGTAAAATGAATCTGGATCATGGTTTAATTAAGTCTATGACACAAAGTCGGTGTACATGCATGTAACGAATATTACACTTGCAAGCCGTCCAAAGTTCTCTGAGTATAGAGTGACATTAACATGTTTCACTTTCCACCAGAAATCGTTGTCATTAACTAAAGTTGTTCTAAGCTTATTAATGGTGTAATAATAAACATTTCAAAACTACATCTTCACTGTTTACTTTGTTGATGATTATTTGAGATAGTAATGTTTAGTGTTATAGACTAGATATTTCAGTCTGTTAACTCCCACGTTTGAGCATATTTTAACATGTGCTCTATACTCGAGATGTGTGTTTGTTATTTAAATAATTCGCGCATGAAGACTGTGGTATATGTCTATTAACGAAACAGAAATAGCCCACTCTACCCTTCATACACACACAGATTGCTACTCTCAGTACTTTGCATTTGAGATGGATTTCCGAACCATTTGACTTTAATAATATTTGGATGTTTATGATTCCAAACATTAAGAAGACCAAGTCAAAACTTCTAGCTGCAAACCAACATATCTGATTTTTTAAACATCAGATATGGAGTAAACATAGAGTCACTCCAAGTATTGAAAAACCTCTCTTGGTTTTATTTTAGATATATTTCATATTATAAACTGACCATTGTTGAGAATGCGATGTTATTGTCCTAATATAATGGAATATACTCACATACCTTCAACACATACCACATGTTGGATCAACAATTAATAAAGTGTCTATGCAACTGGTTGGGGATTTAATTTGTAAGATCAATGTTGTAATACCGATTTCAGAAAACTATTGTTTTTACTCTGAACATAATCCATGAAAGTTTGGTCTTCTGTGGTAACTCAGCACGTTACGTGGATTTATCAAGTTAAACTTAATAAAACCTAATAATGAAATTTAATTCCATTCAATAATCTTATTCACATTTAAAGATTAGACCAAACATATGTATCAGAAAATCCATTATTTTATATTAAATTGTGACAATTTTATTCTTATGTAATTTAGTATGTGAAGCAAGAAATATCTGTGTGCTATACAGTTGAACTTAGTCAATACAGTAAACACATCAATATCATAATTAGAATGTATTTAAAACTTCCCGTTGATTTGTCATGAATTTAGTATGATTAACGTCTGTTGCCATATGTGCATTCCGAGCGGATTGCCTCGATATAACGATAGTTCATAAATGTTGTTAGAGTTGAATTGTGGCAAGCGGAATCCAGGACGTATTTTTTATTTTATTCGGTACTTATCAGCTGGATTTACCCGCATTCGAATGTCCACGTTCACATCGGGACTAGAACTCAGTCCGGTCCATGATGAATCAGCCGGAAGACCCAAATGAATTCTAATTATATATACATATCCGTTGCACAAGTGTGGCTGTCTAGACTCAGTAACTGATATGCCGGGAGCCTAATGAAGATTGATTATCCTCGAGAACTGTGTTTTAGAACATTATTTCGTTTATTATAGCTGTGGACAACGTAATCATTTCGTTTCTATGACAGTTACGTTTCCGTTACCCGGTCCTCTCGTTTAGTATATTTAATCTTAGTACATTGTTTATTTACCATGAACTACGTCTACTTAATTGTGCACAAGTTGTACTATTCATTGCCACTCTTTCCTTTGTTCTGTATCAATGTTAGATTTGTGATTAGTTCACTGGGTGGTCTGATTTTATGTATATAGAAAAGCATGACTAAAATACAACCCGTTTTTAGTTCTCAGTTTTCCGTTTCCGGTTCCCAGTTCTGGTTCTTCTATTGTCTGCCTGGAGGTGTGAGTGGGCTTAGGTCACTCGTGCATTATCAACTAGGCACACTCCATTGGCGTTCGCGTCTACCAACCAAAACCCTCTCTTTCTGGCGTTATAACAGTAACCCAATAGTGAACGCGGTGGTGTTTGACACGAAGCAAACTGAGTTCTACTTTACCTAACAGAATTCATAATAAGTTGATTAAATTTTATAAGTGATAGATAATAATACGAAAATCTTATAACGCATAAAATTGTAGTTGTCCAGTGAAAATTGAACATTGAAAATTCCCTTCTTTTTAATCATATTATTTCTCGAAATTAGAAAGAAAACGAAAGTAGGTACATTTAAATTTATAATTATGAAATATTTCTAGTTATTACATAATTATATAAATAGATTTAAAGAAAAAAGAGGAAACCTTGGCAACAAAGATAGTTCACAAAAATAAATTACATTTAACTTCTTCACTTATTCAAATATTTAACATACTACTAAAATGAGAGCTTAATATAAAGATAAACAGTACTTTAATTAATCATTTAATAATGACATTGGCGGCAATTTCAATCGGAGAAAAAAAAGTAAGAAATAACTCTTTGAAATATTAAACAACATATTTTCTTTTAAAAAAAAGTAGTATATCACAGTTCTGTTAAAACAAAATACGTAAGAAACAAGTTTAAACTGTAGATGATGTTATTATTACACAGGCATAAATATTAAATAATTAAATTGATGGCGAGTATTGTATTCGTACAAGTTCAAATTGTTATTAACCCGCCAAAAAGTTAACTGTTCAAAATCATGTTAAATGAACTAATAAAACAAACAAAAATAAAACTGTGTAATAACTATTCTGCAATTGTTTAGTTTACATATGTATAATTTTTTTTAAAAAAATATTGAAATATCTCTTCTTTGTTTTAATTATTGTATCAGTTTCGTTTTGAAAAGAAAAACAAACAAACAAACAAACTTAATGATGTAATGAGGTTAACATAAATTATATATTTGTTCGAAAGAGAAAATTTAAAAAACTATTAAATCAATAATAGGAACATAATCTTAAAGTTAAATTTAATGAAAATATAATCAATTTATTGATCAACCATTAAATGTTGTAATTGAAAGACAAAACTACGCGCCAATTCAAGTAGTGTAGCACAATCATGTTGTTCTGTTAATTCTAAAGTAGATGATAAGAAAACATAAATCAGTATCAATATTAGTGTGTATAGTGAAGACAATAAAAGAACAGGTACATTAAAATTAAAGAGAAATTTTTGGTATCAAGTTTAATGAACATAGTTTA